>JAULUF010000001.1:7537500-8137500 GCA_031834385.1 Semotilus atromaculatus
GTGTTAAACAGCAGAATTCTAACATGAAAAACTACATTACCCATGATGCTGTACAGAAAATTACACCAATCAGAGTGTCCAAAAAAGCAACACGAGGCAAAAGATTTCATTAGCTTGTTCCTCTTGGACACAAATGAAGATATGTTTTGATGAAATCTGAGAGCTTTCTGTCCCTCCATAGACAGCTTGTGCGTAACGCACGAGAATGAACCTCATTGGTTCTTGTGGAAGCTCAAACGTGCTTCGTAACACACGAGAATGAACCTCATTGGTTCTCGCATGTCAAGTGAGCATGGTTGAGCTTCCGTTTACCAAAATGAATGTGTGAGTTGAAAGCCTAAATTCGATCCGTTTATCATATAAAACGATCACGTTGCTTCAGAAAGCATTTAACCGCTTGATTCATATGGATAAGTTTTACGATCTCTTTATGAACGTTTTGAAGCGTCAACGTGGTAGTTGCGTAGCTATCAATGGAGGGACAGAAAGGTCTCAGATTTCATCAAAAAAGATCTTCATGTGTGTTCCGAAAATGAACGAAAGTCTTTCGGGTTTGAAATGACATGAGGGTGAGCAATAATGACATTTTCACTTTTTGGGTGAACTGACCCTTTAAGAACACAGTCATTGCATTTTTGTCAAATTTTCTAATACTTCAAATCAAAGTTTGTAGTGTTGTGATTCTCCTCTTAGCTGATTGTCGTGGTTCACGGATAACTGCTTAACTAAGACCTTTTTAAAATCCCTATAGGAAAAAATACTTCTGGAACCAGCCCTACTGAAAAAAGTGGTGGGTGCTAATGCACTCTGTTCAGAAAACACACTGCAACTCCTTGGCATTGCAATCACCAAAAATACTCTTGCATCCACTTATCAACATGCTAAAAACCGCAACAACTCCACTGCAACACCGTAACAACCAACAACACACCCTAGCAGCCACATAACGACATGATAAAACACTTTTGAACACATTAGCGAACGCACTGCAACACCTTAGCAACCAGAAAGCACATCATAATGGCACCTTTGAAGCGTGCAAGTTTTGGCTCCTACTTGCTTAGGAAAAATTTAATATAAAATCTATTTTTTGATTTCGAAAAGTAAAAATGCTATTTGTTCACATGGCTCATTAGGCAACTAATGCGCATACACATGCCAATGGGAAGAAATAAACAGCAGAGAGTAAAAAGTCTCTGCCAGGAACTGCTGTGAGTTGATTCCTGCAGAGCCGAAGACTAAGATACACAGCAGTGAAGCGGCACCGTCTGCAAAAACAGTCTCTGGCCTGGATCCCCCCCTCCCCATACGCGCTGTACTGGGGCGCACCGGCTCCCGCACGCCTGTGATTACTCCTAGTGTGAGATCGGCCGGAATTAGCTGTGGTGTAATTACTCCTGATGTGCTGTAGAAGGATCAGGCGGAAAATGCGGTTATTCCCACCAGTGTGCCATGGGAATTAAGTGAAGTGTTCCAGCACAGAGGTGTTGCACTACATATGTGTGTGTGAGGTGGTTGAGGCGAGAGGGAACTGGCCCATATGTGTGATTAGATGGAGAACAACATGCCATTAGAGGTCAAGGGTTTCAAAGCTCTCAGCCATAGCAGGTGAGCTAGTGGATTATTACAATTCTGAAATGCCCACTAATCGGATGCGACTCGTTCCTAATACCTTTATCGGAATGCAGAGAGAGAAAATGGGAAAATTACAACGTTGAACAACACAAGTGAAAAACGAGAAATATAAAGTTAGGGGACATTCTATGGAAGTAAATTACTGACAAATGTTTTTGAAACAAAAAGCACGTTGAATTGCACTTCTTGAAAAAAATATGCATTGCATTAACCATGCTTGCATTTTAATGCATTGTATTTTTAGTACTTGCATTTTGTATTGGCTCAGATTCGACATGGTTGGATATTTAAGCCGTGAATATTTCAATTCAAAACATTTCAAACACATTTTCATTATTAAAAATCCAATAACCATATTCACCCTTCATATTTCACTTCCAAAATATTCAAACTGTTTAAAATAAAAATACAACGAGCCGAGGCGAGCTGGTACTGTGTAGTGGAAAAGCGCCATTATATCACTGTATTAGTCCATTAAGCTACAGTAGCCTACGTTAAGCACTTTATATTCCAGCAATCCTGAAGTATTGAGGGAAACCCTTGTACCGAAGCACATCTCCGCGATATAAAGTTAACAAATACACTTACATTTCTATAAATGTGTTTCTATGAAAGAACAACACGCGCTTGCGCCCCCTGCTGGTAAAATGGATTAACAGCAGATGGAGATTATGCTCGGTAATCTACTGCTTTTCCTGCAGTTCCTGGATGTCAATGTTGAATTTACTATCGATTTTGAACCACTGAATTTGTGGAAGCGAATTTGTAAGGCGAAATAAAATGGACCGAAAATTTCCAGTTGAATATTATAGGTTTTATTTTTTAAAAGTTAGAATATTTTGGAAGTGAAATATGAAGGGTGAATATGGATTATTGGATTTTTAATAATGAAAATGTGTTTAATTTAAATATTCACCGCTTAAATATTCAACTATGTCAAATTTGAGCCAATAGAAAATGCAGGTCCTAAAAATACAATGCATTAAAATGCAAGCATGGTTAATGCAATGCGTATTTTTTCAAGTAGTGCAATTCAACAGGCTTTTTGTTTCAAAAACATTTGTCGGTAATTTACTTCCATAACATTCACACAGAATGCATTTTTGTGGTTGAAACGCAAGGCACAGGTCAGTGGAACCAATTTATTTTTTTATTTTTTTTTAACTTGAACGCTGCATTTTTAGAATGGCATGTAATGCACGAGACGCTGCAAAAGAAGTGAGCGCAACTGTTAAACATCCATTTAAAGGACTAGCGAGACTTGGCAAACTGCTTTTGTAAATGCTTAGTAGATCTACAAATGCTGTCTTAAGCAGGGTAAATAAAGTCTTATGATGCAAGTTGTAATTTGAGGTCTTTTGCATTTAATGTGGTTTAAATGTGGCTCTCTTGGCCTCTGAACTTGAGTCCCTCTGATCTACTCAAGAAAAACAATGGAAATGCAGTGCAGTGGAATGCAAAAACACGTTTTGTGTGAATTGATTCTAATTAGTGATGAACCGATATTTTGAAGAAAAAAAACCCCCTGAAAATATTTGCTGGAATTAAAATAATACAAGAAATAATAATAAAAAATAAAATAAAATAATTGGTGGTTACACTTTATTTTAAGGTGTCATTGTTACAGTGTAATTGTCACGGGTGTGGTGCGGGCAGATGAAGACGATGAACTCAAAGATCCACTTTACTACAAAACATACAACTCGCATGGATACAGGCAGACGGACGGGCAGAAGATCCTTACACACGCTAACACTACATAACATTGACATGAATCGACAAAGACTGACTGAACAGAGATAACTAAATACAGACACTAATACAGTGACACAGATGAAGATAATTAAAAAGACAGGTGTAACAGATGAACTAATAAAGACACATGGCAAGACAGCAGACAATTGTGACAGTAATTATATATTTAAGTACTGAGTAATAATAGTTAACTACATACTATAGGGTTAGGGTAGGATTAGTAGGATAATTTAATGTTATTACTACGGTAAGTACATGTAACATATGTAACAAGGACACTGTAAAATAAAAGTGTTACCAAATTACCTTCTGACAAAATAGTTTTCATGCAAACAACACAGATTAACTACAACAGTTTGGAGGCACTTTAACATGACCAAAAATGATTCTAGAGTAGAATTTGTCAAATTTCCTGTGCTATTTGAAGAACTTTACTTCAACTGGTTTCATTTATCACCTGAGACGCACGCGACATGCCAAGTTTAATTCACCTAAATTGAATGGCCAAAACCTTAATTTCAGTTATGGTTTTCAGCTAAATGAAAAACAGTTTAGACGTTTTTGTAAAAAATTATAACCAGTGAGAGTTATAATTATCAGAAAGACAGCCAACAGATGTAAAAACAGCTGTGGTTAGCATCATTCCTTCATCAAGATAGAAGTGTGTGAGCATTAGTGCTGTAAAATGTCAAGCTTTGATGTGCATGCGCTCGTCGCATGCTTTGGTGTGGATGTGAGAGAAAGGGAGATAAGGAGATGTAAATGTCAAGTGCACTGCAGAGTGAGGGCTTTGATCCCGACTGGGGTCTGCGTACCTGAGATTACCCTCCTCTTCATAGCACATAACCGCTCTGCCATCATGACCACCAGACCTACACCAAAGTGCTATATAAAACAGAAAGCTACCCGCAGTGTTGGGGCAGCTACATTGGAACTGTAGCTTAAAGCTAATCTATCTATAAATTACAGGAACGTCTGTCTGTCTGTGTGTGTCTCTCATCCGCATATCTCTCCAACCGTTAGTCCGATGGATTTCAAACTTGACAGGTGTCTTGCTATGGGCACGAGTAAGTGCAGTGCCAAGTTTGACATTGGTTGGATAAGAAATGCAAAAGATATCGTTAAAGGAGCCGTATGTAAGATTGTGGCCAAAACTGGTACTGCAATCACTTTCAAATTACTGACTCAAGGTTGCCAGATAGGCTGCAGGATCCGATTCCGACACGTTATTAGTTGCAGCTGTGGGAACTAGAGCAGAGCTGGCAACCCGAATGCAGCAACACTACTGACTTCGTGATTGGTCGATCGGTGGAGGGTGGCACTCAGACCAAAACACAACATGACAACATCAACATCAGTTGAGGGCTGCAACTTCACTTTTTAAATGACAATATCCTGGCCGGACTACTGTTGTCAGTGATATAAGTATTTGAAATTAACATGATGTCTAGTGACATATCAGGGAAAATGTATGATTAATTGAAATAAATTTCTTACATACAGCTCCTTTAAATATATCTATCTAAAGAAACACACATTGAAGATGTTTAGGAGGTTGTGGTTTAAAAATAAACATTCTGACATGAACACTCTGTCAGCTAAACATTAAGTCAGCTACTGTTTATTTCTAAATATTATATTTTATTCTTTTGTAGCAGCCTATTCACAAACTCTTTGCTCAAGCATATCATTTTTTCGGAGTTCACCGTGTAGTCTGCTCCCTGAATCGTCATTCATTTGTGGATGTTTACTTCTTAATATTATATTTCATTCTGGTGCGCTAAAAGTTATCGCTGTTTAATAGTAGTCTATGCTATTCACCAACTAAACATATCCTATTCAATGCGTTCACAGTCTCTTTCACGGCCATCAAAAAAAAAAGAAAAAAGGTTATGTCTCATGACATAATGTGTGATTTAATCAGAGCTGCATTTTTGCTGCATTAATGAGGAGTTTCAATGGGGGTGACGCATGACCAGAATTCAAATCTGCCTTTGGCGAAACTCGATATACTCCCTTTTCCCATCACATATCAGATCGGAAAGGCAATTATTTTCAATAAAAATTAAGAAAATATTAGAAAAGTGGAAATAAAGAACCTAACTTGTGTTTAATAATAAATAGAATCTATCTCTATTTTCACTTATTGTAAATAGCAACTATCGCTAAGAAAATACGCTATTTTCACTTATTGTAAATATAATCGAGTTGCTCTTAGAGCAAATAGCTGCTGCCTTTGTTTAAAAAAAAAAAAAAAAAGTTGAAAATAGTTCATACATATGACATGAAATGACTGGGATTTGACTTTCCAATGTTACATAAACTATTGTAATTTTTTTTTTAAAGAAATTAATAACTATATTGAGCAAGGATCCATTAAATTGGTCAAAATTTACAGTAAAAACATTAACATTATTGAAAAAAAATTCAACTTTTGCTTTTTATATTTCTATTCATCAAAAAAAAAAATTATCACAGTTTCCATAAAAAAATAAAAATAAAAAAAATAAAAAAATAAATATATAAATAAATATATATATATTAAGCAGCACGACAGAACATTGTTTTCAATATTGATAAGAATAAAGTAGTAAAGAAATATTATATAATAGCACTAAATCAGCATATAATGATCAGCTTTGCAATTACATGAATAAATTATAGAAAATAGAGAAAAATACAATAAAATAAAATAAATAAATTATATACTACCACAAGTGCTACACTACCTTGAAAACAGCTACTGAAAAACTTCAGTGTCACTACTTTTAGTCAGTTACTTCCCAAAATCTGTTAGCATTCCCTTCCGACTCAAGCACATTTCTTCAGCTGGTGGAGGACGCCCGCAAGCTTCTGCCATCTTTCCTCACAGATCTTTTGGGCCCAAACTCACACGCTCGCCCGACTTAAAGTTTGAAGCAAGAACAGCATGTGTCCTATGGCTCCACAAAAGAAGCAATAATATAAGGAATGATCTCTTATTAGAAAAAGAAGACTATTTTTAATTGAAAAGAAAAGCCAAGGCATCAGGCTGACAGATTTTTCAAAAACCTTACTAAAGAACACTTTATCGGAGCATAACAGTGGGGCACAACAAAACCAGGGTAGAAGAAGAGCAACTCTTATTTTATTAAAGCTGTTGGCCAGACAGGTGGATATCAAACTAAGCAGTCCCGCTTTAGTTCTCCTCTACAGGGGGATCGAAAACCAGGTAAACCCTGCTTTATCTGTCAAACGACAGAGGACACAAAGAGAAAGAGAACAAGAGCTCTCAAATTCTTGAATCAAAGTAACAGCTCGCTCAACCGAGCAAACAATTCAAAGGAATCGTAATGTCTATCTTGTTATCTGGAGTTGCCACAGGGTGGTCCTTTCTTTTGGCAAAGCTCTACATATTGAAAGGTCTTACTATTTCAGGTTAAAGACACCACGAAATTTCTTTCATGTTTTGATGTGTTGCCTATTAAAACAGGAATGGGGTGGGATTTATTGAAGGGCTAGCCAATAAACTTTAGTCCTGCACCCGCTGACAAAGATAAATGGATTTCAGATTGATTTTTCCAGGAATTGCAGACCTTATTTTATAGTTGCAGATATCAATATTGGCAGGAGGAGGGACATACTTATTCTAGAGGGCATCTGATTGGGCAAAACATTTGTGAAGTGCAACATGAGAGTCATCATTAAATTCTCAATGTGTAAATCGGCAAAAAGTAAATTGTCAACTTTTCCAAGACAATTTAAATAGTCTCAAAGTTATATTACCGGTTTTAAGATTTTTTTTATATATATGCTCACCACGGCTGTATTTATTTGGTCAAAAAATACAGTGAATACAGCAATATTGTGAAATACTATTCCGATTTGAAATAACTGCTTTCTAATTTTATATATTTTAAAATTTTAAAATGTAATTTATTCCTGTGATGCAAAGCTGAATCTTCAGCATCATTAACTCCAGTCCTTCAGTATCACATGATCCTTCAGAAATCATTCTAATGAGATGATTTTGTGCTCAAGTAACATTTCTTATTATCAATTTTGAAAAAGATTGTGCTTCTCAATATTTTTGTGCAAATTGTGACACTTTCAAAGAATTATTTAATGAGTAAAAAGTTTAAAAGAACAATTTATTTGCAATAGAAATCTTTAGTAACATTATATGTCTTTACTGTCATTTTTGATAAATTTAATACATCCTTTCTGAACATAATTATTATATATATATATATATATATTTATTTGTATTTATTTTTTGCTCTGATTGTAAACTTTTGAGCAGTAGAGTAACACACATGGACTAAAAGCCACACAACTCTAATTTTAGTTCGATGAGATCATTAAAGAGAGGTTTTTTTCCCCCTTCTTTTAAAGCTGTCAAATAAACCAAAGTAAATCACCGTCAGACCACTGTGTTCGCACACACAAACTCGCAACCCACATTAGGCGAGTGTCTGACAGGCCAGCTGACAGCTGCATCATTGATCTCGCACACGTTGTGTAGAATAACGGGCTCCTCTAACTGTAGTCCCACATCCTGTACAGCAGTCGGCTTTCCTTTACTGAGCCTCTCGCTGGCTGCCAAAGAGACACGAGTCATTGCAGCCATTAATCGCCTTGATGCATGGAGTGAAGCAAAAACATCGTTTCTTTTCGATTAGGGACGTTTGGTTATTCGTGCAACGGTCTAATATGACTTAAATAAACCTGCAGATTTCATGTAAAGCTATTTAACTGAACTCCTTCATACTCACTGACCGTAGCAGTGGAGGAAACAGAACGCAGCAGATAACAGATTTAATATGGCACTCACATGGTAGTACGCGATGGCCTCTCGATCCAGGGCTCGGCTAACCGCCACCTCTCCTGTCAGTCGGTTGATGCTGAACACACCCTTAGGGTCTTGATCTGCTCCCCTTCCTGTCAGACGGAAGATGTGGTCTTCCTTCATGTCAGATGAGATCACCTAGGTCACAAGATTGTACCCAACATGTTAATCAAGCAAAGTTACAAACCACTAAAATTAAACAATGCAAATAAAAATAGATACTGTGTCGTTAACCTGAATATATATATATGAAGAGTTCAGATGCAAAAGCCTCTAAGTGCCATTTGAAATTTTCTTCTAGAATGATCATTTTTATCAAGCTTGTATATTTAAGTTCAGTAATTTCACTTAAATGACAATTAATAGGTAATCTTCATTGCCATTTAAGTGAAATTACTGAACTTAAATATACAAGCTTGACAAAAATGATCATTCTAGAAGAAAATTTCAAATGGCACTTAGAGGCTTTTGCATCTGAACTCTTCATATATATATATATATATATAACAATTCATTTTCAGGTTAATGACAGATTATCTATTATGGATGGATGGATGGATGGATGGATGGATGGATGGATGGATGGATGGATGGATGGATGGATGGATGGATGGATGGATGGATGGATGGATGGATGGATGGATGGATGGATGGATGGATGGATGGATGGATGGATGGATGGATGGATGGATGGATGGATGGATGGATGGATGGATGGATGGATGGATGGATGGATGGATGGATGGATGGATGGATGGATGGATGGATGGATGGATGGATGGATGGATGGATGGATGGATGGATGGATGGATGGATGGATGGATGGATGGATGGATGGATGGATGGATGGATGGATGGATGGATGGATGGATGGATGGATGGATGGATGGATGGATGGATGGATGGATGGATGGATGGATGGATGGATGGATGGATGGATGGATGGATGGATGGATGGATGGATGGATGGATGGATGGATGGATGGATGGATGGATGGATGGATGGATGGATGGATGGATGGATGGATGGATGGATGGATGGATGGATGGATGGATGGATGGATGGATGGATGGATGGATGGATGGATGGATGGATGGATGGATGGATGGATGGATGGATGGATGGATGGATGGATGGATGGATGGATGGATGGATGGATGGATGGATGGATGGATGGATGGATGGATGGATGGATGGATGGATGGATGGATGGATGGATGGATGGATGGATGGATGGATGGATGGATGGATGGATGGATGGATGGATGGATGGATGGATGGATGGATGGATGGATGGATGGATGGATGGATGGATGGATGGATGGATGGATGGATGGATGGATGGATGGATGGATGGATGGATGGATGGATGGATGGATGGATGGATGGATGGATGGATGGATGGATGGATGGATGGATGGATGGATGGATGGATGGATGGATGGATGGATGGATGGATGGATGGATGGATGGATGGATGGATGGATGGATGGATGGATGGATGGATGGATGGATGGATGGATGGATGGATGGATGGATGGATGGATGGATGGATGGATGGATGGATGGATGGATGGATGGATGGATGGATGGATGGATGGATGGATGGATGGATGGATGGATGGATGGATGGATGGATGGATGGATGGATGGATGGATGGATGGATGGATGGATGGATGGATGGATGGATGGATGGATGGATGGATGGATGGATGGATGGATGGATGGATGGATGGATGGATGGATGGATGGATGGATGGATGGATGGATGGATGGATGGATGGATGGATGGATGGATGGATGGATGGATGGATGGATGGATGGATGGATGGATGGATGGATGGATGGATGGATGGATGGATGGATGGATGGATGGATGGATGGATGGATGGATGTTACTATAGTCTGATTATTATTTAGTTATAATCGTGCCAAAACTGAGAAACAAAACCATGTTAAAAACCAATTGCACGTATCAGATATTGGACACTAAAAATAATCAGTATCGGTCAATCAATAATCAACAATCAAACACAATACAGACTATAGGTGTGTAGATTTTTCATTTCATTCAAGTTTGTCAGCAGTACTCACATGCGACTGGGTAAATGCAGCAAAGTCCATTGTGTTTCATCAGTGTTGCAAGTTAAAAGCAAAGAAAACAAGAAGCGTTAATTACACAGACAAACACAGTTATGTGCGAATATAACATGCACACATGCTAAATATACTTTCATTTCATTGCTCTCACACTTTCAATAGTTTGAAATAATTACTGAATGATTCTTGCTGGCAATGATGAACACACAGTGAGAAGTCTTAACCACTCTCCATATAATTATGTTAACTCTGGGTTTTAATAAAGTAGCTGACGTTTGAAAATGAGATATATTTGTATATTAAAAACTAGTGTGACCAGTGCTACCACCTGCAGTTAATTTGGTATATTTTGTGCAAATTAGATTGTAGCAAGCAGCTTCCCTCGCTAATGAAGGCTCAGTAACTACTTTAAATACAAATTAACAACAGCCCTTTTTTATGAAGCCCTTTTTGAGTGAAAGAACCTTTCTAAAAGTTATTTTATCAAAGCAATATACGCACTGGGGTTTATCGAATCACAAAGGCTGCCCACCTTGAACTCTCTGGTATCTTGTAATTAAGCTTAAGATGAAATATCCCATTTAGAAAATGAAACCAAGCAAAGTAATTGTCCACACGAAAAACCCCTGTTAGCTTTATTTATCTTCCCCACACAGATCCTTTCTGCCAGATCATACACTAATACTGTTTTTCTCCTTTATAATTACAGGCTCTGTTAACTTAGGGAACATTATTATTCTGAGAACTGTAGCGAGCGGTTTCGCTAAGACTTTGGTGAACACAAATGCAGGCTTCACAGGAGGAGGCCTTCAAATCCTGCTGTATTTACTGTGGTCGGCAAACAGCTGTGAAATTGCAGAATTTTATAGCACAATAAAAGCTATCTCGTTCAGTGGACGGGCTGTTAATGTACACGACTGTAACATGGACTAAAGAGAATCGTGAAAACAACAAATCAGCAGTCACGCTGACAGAAACACAAGCGCACACACATACAGTACTGTATTCATTATCATTTTCTTGACATGCAATTGGTTTATGGTTTCAAATAAAGCTAGATAGTATTGATAAAAGCAACACTTTTTATAGACATTAATTTCTCTTTGAGAAGTATGCAAGCCCTTACAAAAAAATAAGTATACTTCAAGTTTATTTTTATGAAGTATACTTAAGTAAAGTTCAAGTATGATTTTAAGTATACTTAGCAAGTGTAACAATGTACTAGTCGTATACTTGTAGGGGTACTATATTTCAGTACTACTTGGGACTATATTGACCCACTTTTAGTGTATAAAAGTAGCCTGGTTGACACCAGACCCTTCTCAGTTGTAACTCAGAGGGGGTCTGGGGAAGGTTCATTCACAGCCCATTTCCAAAGGGGCGTCACCAACGGACGTCGCTCAAATGCCTCTGGGCGCAATTGGATAGACCTAAAACCAATCAGAGCGATCGTCATTGTGTAAAGCCCGCCTCAACGTTTGTGATTGGTGCCTCGATTTGGAAAAATTGGAAATGGACTAGAATGGGTTCTTGGACAGACTGACTTGCAGAGCAAATCTCAAATTTGCCGTAAATTCGTCTGGGTTTTTCCAGGCTAGTATAAAAGTATAATTTTAAGAATACTTTATGTCTAAATTTAGTAAACTTTGAGTACACAACTAGTTTACCACTGCGTATTTAGTTTGTATTGCAACTACAAGTGAACTTATAGGTATACTGATAGTTTACTAGATAAATACTTGTCGAATTTTTTTTTTTTAGTTTCTGAAAGTAGACTTTGAAGTATACTCTTAGTAAACTAGTTAGTTTTATACTGTTTTATTTAAGTGAACAATGATCAAACCATAGATGGAGTAGATTGCGTCCATCAACACTTCAAAGCTTCACAGTCGTTACCTCTTTCTGACTCGACATAATTCGTTTTAGTTTTGATTTATATAATGATTATTATCTGATGATCATGTTAGATTATATTTGTGAAAGCAATCTTCTATTAAAAAAAGAAAGCTTTGTGATTCAGTCTTCTCTTTGAAAACAATTCCAAAAACAATGCTTTGGTTAGATTTGACAAACTTCTGGAAACTTTTAGTCTCCAGACTTGTAGCAAGATTAGCTACAGGCTATATGTACACAGCACCTGTACTGCAATCTCCTTAAAAGCCTCAATTATTGAACAAATTAAATTCGTGAAACGTAAGCCATTTGTCCATATATATGTTTTTACAAAAGAGTCAGAAGGGGTGGCAAGTTGTTTCATGCTGACAAAACACAACACCACCAAAAACAACTTCCAGGCTGGTCTGGTTTGCTGGTTTTAAAGGGTTTTTAGATATTTGTCAGACTGGAAAACAAGTTTAACAAGTTTAAATCAGCTAAGACCAGCAAAACAGCTGGTTTAAGCTATTTTCTTTTTAGCAGAGTTGCAGTTTCTTCCCAAAAAAACCCAGGCAGGAAGCCCAGCAAAGTGTTTTCCAGGTAGCCTACACCGGTGACACAATCATGTTTGAGTCCCACCACAGGTCATCTGTAAATTAACTCTTATGTCCGTTGTGAGAGAGCCAAAAGATACCCGAACAAACTGCAGTGTCGCCTGTTTACAGCAGTCCCACGCCACAAGATTCATCAGGCTCAGTTCTTCTTTCTCTTGTCTCGGAGTCGTGCCTGTTTTCCTCCCACACCGCTTTTGGCCTTGTGAAGAACTCTTTAACGGCTCCAGGAATGTCTTGTGAGTGGTTGCTATGGAGGGTGTTTTCATTCTGCTGTTTGCTGCACGCAGCTGCGATATTGATCCGACAGAAAAATAAAAAACACAACTTTTCTCTGTGTACTTCAGAGGTACTTTATTAAAGGTGCGATGGTCTCCTTCAGCACGAGAGAGAATTAGAATTGGAAGGTGGGGTGGGGGGGACAGCTAATAATGGCCATAAATTGTGGCATTATACTTGAGATTTTACAATCGGAGGAAAATAACTTTACACATTAGATGACAGAAAAGGTCATCTAAATGTAAATAATAGGAGGAAATGAGCGTAAACTTTTTATAGTAGATATATATGTATGCACCCTTCGTGTGCCCTTCAGAGTGAGCAAGGGCATACTGATGCTCACTTGCAAGCAAAATTCATCCATTGTGTGGCGTGTAAAATACAAGGAACTGTCTGAAAGTGACAAGACAAGTTTATAATGATCAAGGCTACTAGTGTGGTGGGGCGATCGAGCCCGTGGAAACTACCTTCCAGGCGCTGCCTCGCTGTTTACTTTATTTGTACGTACGTACAAACAAACACATGTACACAAACACACACAATCCTACACAGTTTCCCCTGGCTTTCTTCTCAGTCATTAGATGTCAGCGAACAGCCCTGAGGGAGACGCTCACCTATTTCTATCAGCTCTCATTAGGAGCAGGGAGGACATGAAAGAGCAGCTGTTTCTTGCCACTGCACGTATATGACAGGAAGGAGGGACCCGACTCGAACTTCTCTGACAATACAGCACTGAAGGGGAGGAGAGGATATGTCCTTACTTTCTTATTCTTTCACTCTATCTTTCTAATGTGATAGCTTTCGGCTGTATGAGCACTGCAGTGGTGTATAATTTCCCTCAAATTACGGATGCTTGACTTTGAATGGAAATTGATGTCAAAGGGACTGTGTATTAGACACAGTGCACTTAACTTTCCCTTTGAAAACAATTCCTAAAGCAAGGACTAAGTGGTGGTTGCTAAGGGAAGCATCACTATTATACTATTGCTCAAATTTCGGGTTGTAGATTTGAACAAACCACTAAGCCTTAGTATTTAACTCTGTATAAAATGCCCCCATAATGCTTGTGCTTTGGACATGCTGTTGGCTGAGAAATTGTGTGCTAATACTTTTCTAAGTGATCAGACCTGGGCCACATCTAAGAATCAAAACAGAGCTGTTCAATTTGTAATTTGTAACGGGTTCTCACATGATTTTTTACTTGGTTTTGAGGAAAATAAGCTTTGTGGTTGACATTACTGACAGATACTTCCAGATTTTGTTCTAAAAATATGATCAAATAAAATAAAATCATACCAAGGCTGTATCTATTTGATTTAAAAAAAATACAGTAAAAACAGTAATATTGTGAATTACAGTACTTTTGCCATTTAAAAGAATTGTTTTTTATTTTAATATGTTTTAAGATGCAGAACTGTATCCTGTGATGGTCAATATATTCACGTTTTAAGTCTCATATGATACTTCTGAAAGCATTCTAATATGCTTATGTGATGTTCAAGTAACATTTCTTATTACTATCAATGTTGAAAACAGTTGTACTGCTTTATTTTTGTGGAATCTGACCGCTTTTTTTTTTTTTTTTTTTGATTATTTGATTAATAGAAAGTTCAAAAGAACCGCATTCATTTTAAATAGATTTCCTGTCACTTTTTTTCCACAATTTAATGCATCCTTGCTGGAAAAAAATAATTAATTTCTTTCAAAACAAATATCTCATCTCGTATGTCTGCTGCTGACAAGTGGCTTTCAGTGTGAGGGAAGAAATACTCTGTAGTACGATGGAGAGAGAAGGGGTCATACTCTCTAGAGTGCAAAACAAGAAGCACAAAGATCTACAAAGAGCACTTAAACTCTAGAGCACAGAAACTCTCTTTCTCGCTCTCTCTCTCTCTCTTTTCACATGAGACTCATGTTTGTTTGTTAACGCAAGGTAAAAGCAAAATGAAAGACAATCAGCACCCACCAGTATTAATGATGCACAGACATACAGACAAATAAACACATCCATCAACACTTCTATGTGAGACAATATGGCACAGATATTTCTTCTGATTGGTGAAAACTATTGCAGATATAAGTGAGACTGACGCAACAGCTCTGGGTGCCAAAAAGAACACATAAACTGAGCAATTCAATCGCTGTGGGGAGGTTTTGTCCAGGACATTACAGAACAGAAAAACACCACTGCCCATAAAAACCAGCCCAGGGACAATTACAGGCAGGTCCGAGAGGGAACCTCTGGACTTTTTCCCATTTGTAAGATTGCAGTGCTACAGGTGAACACTACACTATAATAAATCCCCCATAATCCCACAGCAGACTGATGTCAAAGCCAGAACAGAAATCAGGGCAAATCTGTTCTTTATTACTTCTCCAATACTTCAAGCCCCCTTAACCGAGAGTGGATTTCAAGTCAACACCATCCAATAGAACTCATCTCTACAGAAAGGGATGGAGTAAAACCACTTGCCCCATTTTATGATTTAACTTTTGGAATAACAGAACAGGGGTGGACAGAGTGGTTTTTATCAAATGAAACCCCTCTAAATAATCGTATCACAATTCCTTCCTACAGGGATCAACACATCTCTATAACTATAAAATAGAATTAAAAAATAGAAGAAACAACTGTTTAAAGTGTGCAAAGATTAAATGAAAATGATCTTTACCCTTCTGGCCCAAAACATTTTTTTATTACTATTCTACACAGAGGAGATAAAAATTAAAATAAAAAAAGCATTGGGTGTGAAGTGGCCCCAGTGTATAAACAAACTTCATGCATCCACACCAGTAGGTGTCAGTATAAAATCAAAGAGGATGTACAATAAATTGTATAATCGAATGAGCCTAGAAGTATTGTGATGGCAAATCTATCACAGTGTCTCTTATTCAGTTAGTGGCTTTTCTAAAATTGTGAGCAAATAATCAGTGGCAGCGTGATTTATCTTTGTACAACAATAATAAAATAAACAAGGTCCCACTAGAATGATGGAAATTAAAATAAAAAAAAAAACAAAAAAAAAAACGCAAGGCTTTTCCAGGCTCCCATCATGTTTACTGCATTTCCCAGAGAAAACAAAAACATCTGGGAAAGATCTCTGTTTCAAGCTTCCGTCATCCAGGGGGAAATTCCCAATTTCCTTCAGCCTTCCCATTCAGTGCAAATTATGAAAAATGAATGTACGCCATATGGTAGGTAAACAGCGCAAGGAAACAAGATTTATCCATGTGGAAAATCCATTTTGCCTGTTTTCCAATATACCGCAGTGCTATCAAATGAAATAGGTCACAGTAGCCGGTCCCCTTGTGTGTTTCGCTATTGTGAAACTGCTGTAAGAGAGGTCCTGTAGATTGAGAGAGCGTATATGTAGATGTACATAGAAAGAGGCTGGTGGAGGTCAGGTACAGACCTCTCTGTATTTTCTTCCACTTGCTGAAGTATAGTAGCCTAATCCATGTGCAGTGTGGAGGGGTTATTCTGTCGGTGGGAAAAATTGTAATACAATTCAGCCCATGCATTCAACACCACAAAAACAAAAATGACACACACTGTGGTTTATTCACTGTGCCACAGTAATCTAGCACGTTTATTTCACTAAGGAATAACCCCAGCCCACGCTGAGACACAGCCACAAAAATAAAGTGAACAGGAAGTGCCCAAAACATTTGATTCTACCTCTTGGTTTCCTGTTGTAAACACGCATCTCCAAAACAAATTGTTTTCCTCCGACATTACATTTCCATTTTCTTTTATCGTTCACCCTGAATGGTAAAACAGCACTCGAATATTGTATTAAAAAACATGGCTGAACCAATGGCATCACCTCAAAGCTCAAACAGAAATCTGCCGAAACTCCCTCGGGACATCCATATACAAAGGCTGGTATGGTGATAAAAATTGGGAAGGGGCACAGCTAGGGCAAAACTCCCATATCTTAACCCTGCAAATCAAGTATGATGTGCAAAGCTTGGTTTGTGTTGTCTTTTCTTTCAATTTCCCTGCATGTTTTCTTTCTTTTCTGCCTTACTTTTGGTCTCAGATTTGTTTGAAAATATCGATCCCTGAAAAAAAACTACGAATAAAAGAAAAAGTGCCAAACAAAGAAACCAGAATACACAAATCAATACACTAAAGCAATTGAACAGATTTGAGGTATTTTCAATAGAACCATTTTTAAAGCATTTTAAATGTGTTCTTAAAAACACTGCAAAGAATAATCAAGTTTAGTAGAATTACTTTCTACAAGTCCTCGTCTAGTTTCTTCACCTCTCTCAACAGTTACGACTCTGGCCAACACCACCTGAAGGAAATACCCTGTGCGAATAAAAGTGGTTATATATTTCAACGTTGACCTAAGTGCAGCAGGTTCCTCGAATCACCATCTATGACGAACAACCCTCAGGGACACAGCAATGCAAATCAGACCAAAAGTTACCAAAGAAAACATTGCAATTTTCTGGCTAGGGCAGCAAGGACCTGTATTCTTTGCTGTAAAGTATTCTTACTTCTGCACTGATAGGATGCTGAAGAAAATGAGTCCTAAAAACCCCAAAACAAGTTCACATTTTTGCACTTTGGGTTCCATCGTCCCGATGTCAGTGTGCGTGTTATTTTTGTTCAAATGTTTTCATCTTTTTTTTATTCTATAACATAATACATCAGTAATACCCAGTGTTGGGGGTATTGCATTACAAGTAATGTAAGTTACATTATCAGATCACTTGTTCAAGTAACTAGTAAAGTTGCTTTTTTCAAAAGTTTGTTTTCCCCTTTATTGACTGACATCTCTCTTGTCCCCATGCTGAGAGGTATGAGTGAGAAGCAGAGGTGTTGTGTGTGCTGTGTAAACATTCTTATATTAGTTCTAGACTTAAAGTAAGAAGGCATTTATTAATCTCACTTGTACAAAAACAGATTCAGTATTCTTCAAAGTTAATAAAAACAGGTAAATGCAAACTCAGAATATTAAGATATTCAGAATAAACCTGCACTATTTAACTATGTTAAATAACAGAAATATACATTATGTATTTAATCTCACTTTATGCATCTCACTTTTTGCTGCTGACCTTCAATGATCCAATTCAACCATACTAATAATGTGCTTTAAATAAATATCACATTTTTTTGCAGCACAGCTGAAAGGTTTGTTTGAGCTGCGCCCTCCACTGTAAAGCCATGAATTTGTCTTTCCTTCAACCTGAGGCTTATTCATATCACTTTTTGTGTAAAAGGGCTTTTACATATGGCAAAATTAGAACAGCCCAGTTGAGGAAAAAGTAACGCAAATGTAATGTAGCACATTACTTTCCATAAAAAGTAACTAAGTAAGGCAATTGGTTACTTTTTAGGGAGTAACAAAATATTGTAACGTATTACTTTGGTAATACTCCACTAGATTTGTTTTTAAGATTTTATATGTCTTGAAAAAGCCAGTTACTAGTGGCTAAATGAGAATGCAGAAGTTGTAGGAGACACTAAATGTCACAAACTTTCCAACTTGTTTATTTCACATGAAAGACTTTTCGGAAGCTTAGTGGTGGGGATGCTGAAGTCATGTGACCATAATGTAGTTAAAATATAGGCTAACTTTAGATTTTATTTTTGGGGATTGTATTTAGGCTTCAAAATTCATTAAAAACATGTTCATTTGTGAAGATTACATTGTTGAATACAATCATAAACCTTCCTTTGTCACAGGGTTTATTTTCTGGAATAATAGCTTATGGAAAAAAAGTATTTTGGATTTTTTTTCCCCATAGGGACCATGGTGAACTTCCAGCTTTGCTTTTGTAAATATATCACCCCATGCATAATTTCTCTGCTAATTCATCTGACTTCATCAGAGCTAAGTGAGCCTGAAAACAAAAGAACGGGTTATCTAAACCATCAAGTAGCACTGTCACACTGATAGGTGTCCACACCGCAAAACTATGGATGACCAACATCATGGTGGCAACGCACATTAGTAGTTAAAGTGAAAGAGAATTGCAAATGCAAGGGGACTTACTTTTCCAATAGACCTGGGAAAGGGGGCTCGCTGGTTCTCTGGGACAAACATGGGAGGCACCAGCAGGGATCTTTTGGATCGGTATGGCATTAAGTCTGACAGACCCAGCATCTCCTAAATCACAGCAGAAAAAACAAGAAGAAAAAATAGTTCAATTGTGAGGTCTTGTAAGGACTCTTACACCAAATTTAACACATGTTAGGTGATATTTTCCCAAAATGACATTTAGCTGATTGCTTTATTCTGTACACTACATGAACATCCGTTGTGGTAAATATTTTGCTCAAGGGGACAATGGTGATGGATCATAAATAACCGCTTAGAGAGTTTTAACCTAGAACCTTTCAGTTGCCATCCCAGGTCTTTAACCACTACACTATTATACACCACATTAGTCCCATAATGTTATGAATACTTCATAAAATCAATGCAAATCCCTCCATGAAGGACACAACAAACTCTTCAGTGGATACTTCCATATAATAACATAAAAACAGCCAACAATACATCCTATTACATACAGGAGAGATACTGAACTATGCAGACATTTGATAGCGCTAATTGAAAACTCTAACGAACACATCGATACAAATGAGACACACTGTGCTCTTACCAAAGCCATTAAAAGTGGTCATTATGGCAGTTATGTGGTTTCCTACCTTTCCTGCTATTGCTTCCCTTATTCAGATAGAAGCTTAATTGAAAGCCACGTCCCATTTCAGAAACTTAAGCTTAGCAAATAATGTCACAAGCATTCATTCTTTGGCTCTAAAATGGAATTGAGTTGAGAGACTGAGTCATAAAGAGAAAAAAGTGACAGAACAAGATACATTATGCTGTAGTGTATCTACAGCAGTCAGCTGGTCATTATTGCAAAATATTGCTCTTGTGTGTCAGGCTGATGGGTTTATTTTGTGATATGATGGGTTTATTTTGTGATAATGACTGCCTAACTGTACAGTATCCGGCTTATTATGCGGCTACTCACCAAATAAGAAAATAATAAGACATGACATATTGATTGAAGTTAAAATAATTTTAGGAGCACAGAGTGATATGAGAGACATTAAATTAGAAATACAAAAAAGGTTGTGCACATCCCAAACACCCTAATTGGGCTCAGGTGCAGGACAACAAAATAGCAATAGTAGAAAAAAGTCTGCACAATGAAAATAGCAGACCAAAACGAAGCGCAACGTTTCGACCATCAGGTCTTCATCAGGCACAATACCCATGTGGAATAAAAACCAACTCTCAACATTATATTAGAACCATGTAAGAGATCTGTTGGCATGGGTAGTAATCAATTATAGAATTTAGTGGTCATTACAGAAAAAACAATTAACCACAGAATATCACAATTGACCAATCAGAATCAAGAATTCCAGAGAGTACAGATTTTAAGATACAGCAATCTGAGCCACAGATCTCATCCTACCTATACGTAAATGCAGTGTGTTTGGTTTTATGTGGGATCCGGCTTCAATGTGACTATCTCCAGTTCATTAGCATCTCAATTCAATAAACCAGCTATTCAGCCTCTCATGTTACTCGCTCTGATTCGTTCTTTCTTAGCCATTCTGTTCTATTCTCTTTCCTTTGTCAACACTGGTGCAATTAGAGTTCCTAAGGGCAATTAGATGGCAGCACAAATTATATTTGTCACTCAGCACTTGACAGCAGGGAGAAACAGAATATATTAGCATGGTGGCAGCGACCCATGCAAGATCCCGCTGGCCCACGTGGCACGAGTAAATGGCCCTATAATGTCTTTTGATGACCTGGCTCAAAATGCTTTCCGCAAACCAATAGGTCAAGGCTTAGCTGGTTAGCATGGACAAGATAGGTCCTGCTGGTAGACACTGGAACTGCACCATATGGACTAAAAAACATCTAAATACATTCGAGCGTTTGGGGTCAGTACGTTTTTTCTCATGTTTTTGAAAGACTTTTCTTATGCTCGCCAAGACTGCATTTATTTGGTCAAAAATACAGCAAAAACAGTAATATTCTGAAATAATAGAGCAAAAAAGTTGCAAAAAAAGAGAGCATTTATCTGAAATAGAAAACTAGTGTAACATTACACATTAAATGTCTTTATTGTCTTGAAGCAATATTGAACTTATTGAAGCAACACTGCATGAAAAATTAAGACTAGTTTTCCTAGGTCATATCTTGAATGTAAGTGCATCTGCTAAATCAATAAATAAAAATGTGAACTTGTTTACTCTTACAATAAGTGTGGGGATGGCATTTATATTAAAGATACATTTTCTGAAGTCATAATATTTTATGCAGTGTTGCTTCTCAAGTAAATTTATCTTGTTTCAATAATAAATAAAAAAAATACATTTAACTGGAAAAATAGACAGATATCTTTTTTTTTTTTGCCATTGAGACTAATGGTAATCCAAACAGATTGTTTTTCCAAGGCATTACAAACCACCTTGTTCCCAACAATGAGGAAACCAGTCATAATTCATAAACATTTGAAAGTTTTAGTATCACCAAAAAATAAAAATAAAATTTGAGCTGACTACAGTACAATATGAATGGCCAAACGCAGAGATAAAATAAAAGTACATTAGCAAATCACATTAGAACCTAAATGGCCCTTCTTGATCTGACCGGACAGAAGATCCCATTTGCGAAATGGATACATCACACCACCATCTCTGGGAACAGCCTGGGCTATTAATGTGAGGAAGAGTGTCTCGAGTACTTTTCAGCCTGATGTCAAGATTTATGCATGACGTATTTCAGGATATTTCCCAGCAAAAAAAAAAAAAAATAACATTTATCATAAATCCCAAAGGATAAGTCTTTTTATTTAGCAATAAAAATCTATTCTTGAAATGAATTTTTTCAGGCTCCTGTTGTTTTGATGTCATTAGCAGATACACACCACTGTTTCTCTCCAAAAACTCCCTTTATTGAGGGAATTACTTTCACCATCCTGCTGTCATGAGAAAAAAAAAAAAGACATTAAACGCAGAGATTAATTCTATTATCAGAGAAAATGCGGTATTAATAGTCATAATTTGTTTTATAGTGAAAATAATGAACAAGAATCCTGGTCTCTGTTTGTTCAGAAAAGCTTTAGATACCTTTTTTTTGGTTTCACGTGAGCAGCCTTTCAGCTGAGGAAGCGGCGACAGCACGCCGCCACACAGATCCCAGCATGCATCTGAACTCATTACAACAGTCAACCTATCTGAGCTGCATTACAAGACAGACCGAGGGGGGAGGGAGAAAGAGCTAGGGCAAAAAAGAATGTCACCTAGTAGCAACTGGAAAACAGCAGCTACAGTGACTACATACAGAGTTTGTCGAGGCTGAAAAAGCTCAAAGGATGCACTTTTTGCCAATCCAGTCATTTTTATGCCTCTGTTTCCATTTCTATCTATTTCTATTTGTGTTTGTTTATCTCTCTGTCTCTTTTGCTCCTCTCCTCCAAAGTCCAATCCACTAAACAAGTATACTCCACAGAAAGAGAGATACCCTTGACAAGCTATTTATTGTGTCCTGCTCGTATGTCATGTTTTGTTGGGTGGGAAATGGTTGGGGTGCGGTCACAAACTTTCCATTTACATCGGAAGCACAGAGCGTTCTGTCCTTGCTGTGTGTCTTTGGCCAGGCGTAGCAAGAGTGGAATGATGGGGGGATGAGAGAAGCTGGAGATTCGGTGTCGCTGGAGCCCAAAGGCTGTCAGGATGACGGAGCGTACAAAGGTGGAATGGAACGAACGGAATGAAGTCATTTGTTTGCGTTGCTCTGACACAGCATTCATGGCCAGGTAATGCACCGCATCATCATAACCTGGCTATTTCCGATACCCACTCTCAGAGATGGAGCAAACTAATCTGTTTATGTGTATTATGTGCACCGCTGAATGGGATTCATCCAATCAGAATCTGAGAAATTCATTTTAAATTAGTTTTAAGTCTTTTGTCATTGAAGGAAGTTTTTAATAATGAGTTTATTCCGAGACTTATCAACAACAACAACAAAAAAATCTTATCTTTTGGTTTAATTTTTTTTTATTTAACCAATCACAACAAATAAAAAATAAAAAAAAATCAAATGAGCAGAATTACCTTCCATTTGTAAAGTTTGTAATTACCTGGATTTTCAACAAAAACAAGTACGAGTCTTAAAGAGTGAGTCCCTTAGTCTTTCATTTAATATATTCATTTGTCTAATTGACTCAGAAATAATCAAGTCATTAAATCATTAATTCGAATGATTCATCCAGCAACCCGTGTGTTGCTCAGAGGCGTGTGATAGCTCTGCTGCTGCTTCTTTTTTGAGCCATTTTAATCATTGGAACAAAAATAGACAAAGTAACTTACAGTATTGTGTCTAAAATGTCAGTTTTGATATTAACCATAGTTTATTGAACTGAACAATCTCAAATGTCATGCTCCTTAAAGGAATATTTCACCAAAAATAGTTATTCTGTCATAATTTACCCTCGTGTTTGTATAGCTTTCTTTCTTCTGTATAAAACACAAGAAGAAGATGTGGTCCCAACTTTCTTCAACATAACTTCTTTTGTGTTACAAATAAAAAGTAAGTCATTTGCACTGACATGAGGCGGTGTAAATTTCATTTTGGGGTGAAGTATCCCATTAAAAAGGTGCATATTGTAGCATTAAACCTTGCAATATTATCTTTGGTATAAAGATTTTAAACTCATAATCATACCTGCATCACCTCCAGAGATTGATAAAGTTATTATATGTCCTTCAGCCACTGTATTGACACCTATAACATGCCAGAACAGCATCATAGCACAGCAGTCCCTTTGTGAAATTCACCTTGGCTGAGAGCACATTTGCAATAAAGAGAAAGTAAGCAATATGTTCTCCCATAATAAGAGGAGTTTATGTTATTCTCATCCACTACGTACACTGTAAGAGGCATAAGTGACAGAGTGACAGGTATTACGGTGAAGATGAAACATTTCCGTCAACTCATCGACTCTCTGCGGTGAGCGATAGGGAGAACAAGAGAGACTGATGGAACTTTAAGAACCTTGTCTGTTGGAAAAATGAAGCTCTGCATTGAGGTTATTGATGAACTCCTTTGCCACTCTTCACCCTCCACATTCTCAAGGACAGAATAACGCACCGAATCGCTCTGAGAACAAGACCTGTTGTATGCGTTTTCCACACCTTCTCTCTGCCAGTGATGAACACTGTTGGCTGGAGCGTACTGAAAAGCTGAAAAAAAGATAGTCATGAATCTTTAATGTTTCCTGTTCATAAATTACAGAGGTACAATCATCCCTGCTTTGGCTTTCTCCGCTCTGTGATCTAGTTTGAGCTCTCATTAATAACTGAAACAGGGGGGGCTTAAAGATTAGTGGCATACGAATCCCAGCCGTGGAGTATATTGCACTGCTGAGCTGCATTGAGGATTATGTTTTTTGAAATTATTCCCACCATTTAGCAAATAAGTGATGTGTGTTAAGCAGTGTTTAGCCAGTGTTTAGCTTATTTTCAATCCCTGCAATCATCCGACGGCTCGTGGTTACATGGAACTGAACCAGCTAAATTTAGGTTAACAGTTCTGAGCCTCAACCATTACAGTGCACCACCTGCCTTTTCTGGACAAAACTGCAACACCAAGCAACTTCTAAATCACTATATGAGCTGCTGGCTTATGGGAACCCAGGTTCATGTCTGACCTGGGTAATGTCCCAATCTAATTCCTCCTCTCTCACCCCCACAGCCATGTTTCCATTTCACTGAAAAAAAATCAATAAATCAATCAATATAAATAAAAAATAATTATAATTTAAAATAAAATAAATAAAATAAAAATGTGTATAATATTAGTAATGGTAAGAGTCGATAAGGTTGATTACGCTCTAAGAGCTCCAACGCCAATAAACTTTCCAGTCTTGGTAACAAAGCTTGACAAAACTAAAATGAGATTAAAACTCTCAATTAGTTTTTTCCGCAGTCATCAAATCTCATCATTGATTAAAACACAGGGTGGACAGAGGCACCACGTCATTGTCAGTTCTGCCATTCTGCTGCTGACTACCATATTGGAATGTATCATTACTCATTTTCGACTTCTCATTTATCCAGATGGAGAGACGAGTCAGAGTGCCAGACAGAAACCTGTGGGTTTGCATTGCAGATGAAATGCCGGCAGTGATTCATCCCAACAGTCCTGTGCAACCCCGCATTCTCAAAGGAAGCATTGAAAAGACTAGCTGGCAAGTACCTACATGCCTATAAAACCAACAAAAAGTTAAAACCTTACTCCGGTTTAAGATGGTTTTTTTCTTCTTCTTCTTTTCTCAGCAGGGTAAGCAACTTAACACTCATAAAGTACCACTCACTATGACACAAGAACATTACATTACTACCACCGGTCAAGGCTAAAGACACCAGAAAGGCCGATAAACAAGTAATGGCAATGAACAAGACGGATTTCCGACCTGTTACCTTGCGACTTGGTCAACCTCTTCTTTAGAATAAATGAAAAATGACTGTGAAAGAGAAAACACAATATTTATCCCTCAAGCCTCCAGTTTTTCAATAGATTACATATTGAAAAGTATGAAATGTCAAGGTCTTACAAATTCACAGCATTTTTATTTTGCACTCAATTTGGTGGTTCCACAAGGAAAACCTGTCTTATTCACACACAGAAACGCCAGGGAGGAAAACAAATCATGAAATTAATTTGTATATTGATCCTCTGTAAAATACTAAATTATAGCTTGAATTCTCACTTTTCTCATAAGGCGTTCTCTTCACCCTTGCTTGAACAGCAGCTAGAATTACATCACGTCAGCCTCTGGAGAAGACGGAGGCCTTTTCCATTTCCACTTGCACTTATCAATAATCAAAATCCAATAAAATGGGCATTAAGTCAAATATGGCATCAATAAGAAGCGCTTCCCTTCGGCATTCGCAAGCTGATGCGCGGTCTTCTGCCGGGAACAAACTAGTGTGTTGGTGAAAGGTTTATTTTTGAAGGCTTAGCCTGACTGTGATTACACGATGCATGATCCATAATGACCCTGCTTCCCGCCTCAGCTTCTTCACACACCACTGTTCTCCCCCAGCTCTCTCACGTAGCAATCACTTCGCTCATGCTATATATCTCATCTGAGAGTATAATTCACAGTTTATCATCTCGAAGAGGAGGGACCTAGGTGCTTTCATTCACTATGGCACTATATGCAATATAATACACCTACAACCTAAATCTTCCTATGAGAATGCTGAAATGTATGTTTAAAAATATGAATGAAATGATGTATCCTTGCTGGAAAATAAATAAATAAAATACACACACACACACACATACATACATAAATACATAAAGTTTTTGTTCGGTAAGATTGTTTTCAAGGCTGCATTTATTTGATGAAAATACAGTAAAACAGATATATTGTGAAAAATATCATTACAATTTAAAACAACTCTTTTCTATTTTAAAATTAAATTTTCAGCATCATTACTCCAGTTTTAAGTGTCACATGATCCTTCATAAATCATTCTGAAATGCTGATTTTGGTGCTCAAGAAACATGATTTTTATAAATTTGTTATCAATTTTATCAACATTTTTTATGGAAACTGTGATACTCTTTTCTGGATTCTTTGAATAGAGAGTTAAAAGAAAGTATAAAAGAACAGCATTTATTTTAAAGACTTCTTTTGTAACAATGTACTGTAAAATTCTTTAATAATCCTTGCTGAAAAGAAGCTATTAGTTTCAGTAATACCCCACAATGATAGTTATTTTTTACATTACTTTAGAACATTTTATACAAATTTGATTTCATGTGAAAGAGCCATACCTGGTCAGATTGACAATTAATTCCAATTAATTTATTAAACGAAAGTATTTAACCTGATTAGAAAACATGCTATTTATATATGGGTAAAAAAAAAAAAAGCCCTTATGAACATAAAAAGTCCCGGGGGGGCAATTATTCCCCTTAATAAGAAAAGTTCATTTCTGACACTGATCTCCTCTGAATGAAATATGTGGCCGTCCTCACAGAGACAATGACAGGACATGATGGGTAATTTCCAGTCTGAGCTGGAGTCTGTCAATATGATGGCAGTAAAGACACACTGATTGACACATACATCCAGTTCTGAGATAAGAGAATCATGGGTGTCCAGACATATGATGACTCCAGCATAGAACACCATTTAAAATGACATGATTGAAAACTTCAGGCCATTTACAAAACACACACAGTATACAAAATGAGAGAAACGCTTACCCTGAGTGTCTGAGGAGATCTGGACGGTGCTCCCATAATGGTCACTTGTGCCATGTCATCGACATTAACATTGACACCATGGACAAACATGACGTCTCCGCTGTCAATCACGTCTTTTCTAGGAACCAGATTCAGGTTCTCGTCTATTAGGAAGTTAGGGTTCGATACTTCAAACTCCACACCCTCATTTCCAGCGCAGTCATCAAACACCACTGCAGAAAAACGCACAAAGAAAAGAAGATGTTGACATGTTAGCTTAAGAGAAATAAACACAGGAAATAGTGATATATCGCCAAGTCGATATATATCGCCATAAGATGAAAAGGAATGTTAACGGATAGCATTAACCACAGATAGCATTGTTAGGATGACCGTATTCATTCACAAGTCACCTAGTATCACTAACACTGCAGAAATTGTCAAGAAAGGGCTCTTTTGAGGTGATACATCTCTTATGGTTGATGGAAAAATGTCCCTGAAAAGGTGACTATGCCTGAAGAAGCTATCCCAGAGCTCATTCATCCATAAGCTAAAAGCAGGTAATAAATAGAATAGCCATGGCTCATTCATCAATGTATATAAACGTGAAATTGAGAACTTTACCCCTCAATAATATCGACCCCACTTTCATCTTCACCAATCAGGTCTGACCGAGGAAGATACCACCACATCGGGACAGCTTATCCCCTCTGATCGTGTCCGTCTCCATCTTATCTCAACGCTCCATGCCTCGCTTTCACTCTTTTCGTCCTCTGTGACATATTCATCCTCCCATTTCCTTTCCTCATCCCTTTTTCTCTCATCCATAACTCTTCTTTTCCTTCCTTTTACCACCCTATTTGACACTCTAAGTTATGTTCTTGTAACTCAAGGTGACCTGGGCAGAGTAGATGTGAAATGGACAGCATGAGCCAAATCTTCAATATATTTTCTTATGGTAGCTATTATCCATGGAAATTTAACCCCAACATATTAAATGACTGTATAGTATGCATTACGTTCTAACGGAATATGTTTCCCCATTCAAACTTAGGAATAAATAAATAGCCTTACTTGCAAATAAAAATAATAATAATCAAATATACAATAAAAACAGATGTATCTATTCTTGGGATGCAAAGCTCAAATGTTCAGTCTTTTGTGTCACATGATCCTTCAGAAATAATTTTAATATGTTATTTTAAGTAAAATTTCTTATTATTTATGTTGAAAATGGTAGGGCTGCTTAATAGTTTTCTGGAAACCATTTCTTTCCCACAATTAGTTGAGGAATAGAATAGTTTGTAACATTATAATTGTATTTACTGTTACTTTTACCTGGGTCAAAGTACCAACAGTTGTCCGAGGAGGGACAAACCACAAATTGACAGGGTGTTGGGAGCCCAAGGCTCATTAAGTGCATGAGTCTAACAAAGGCTATCCCGTCTGGTCCGAGACATCAGAATGTCTACTGAGGCACAAGTCACACACAATTTTAATGATTGTTATGGAAGGAATGTTTCACAACACACAGGGCATCGCACTCTACTGTGTATAGGGCTGTGTAGAGCAATCAGAGTGCCTATGATGATGACCCATGTCCACCATCGAAAGCGCCAACAATGGGCACGTGAGCATCGGAACTGGCCCTTGGAGAAGTAGAAGAAAATCGCCTAGTCCCATGAGTCCCATTTTCATTTAGAACACATGGTCTGCCGTGTACGTGTGCGCCGTTTACCTGGGGAAGGGACGGCACCAGGATGCACTGTGGGACAATGACAAGCCAGTGGAGTGAGTGTGATGCC
The DNA here is from genome assembly GCA_031834385.1 of Semotilus atromaculatus. Taxonomy (NCBI): domain Eukaryota; kingdom Metazoa; phylum Chordata; class Actinopteri; order Cypriniformes; family Leuciscidae; genus Semotilus; species Semotilus atromaculatus. Next base: position 7,566,649 of record JAULUF010000001.1, read on the forward strand.
CTGGGCATTCTTCTGAAAATGAAACTCTGTATCCGGCCATTCATGTGGACATAATTTGTGCCACCTACTTAAACATTGCTGAAGACCACAGGTACACCCATTCATGACAATGGCATTCCCTTGTGGAAGTGGCCTCTTTCAGCAAGATAATGCACCCTGCCACACTGCATCCATTGTTTAGGAATGGTTTGAGGAACATGATGAAGAGTTCAAGGTGTTGTCCTGTCCTCCTCCAACAGCATATTGGGCAGGTGGTCATAACGTTTTGACTCAACAGTGTTCAAATGCAAGGCATAAACATAAAAAATTCAGTGTTTTTTTTTTTTTTAATTCAATTACATCCATAAAAGCTTAAGTGAGAACTGTAACCGACTACAGCCCAGTTTAAATACACCATTTAAATGCATTCAATGAAGATTTCATTTGAGTAAGTGAGCTGGAACAGGGCCAGTAACATTATTTTGCGTTCACTCAGAAACTGCATTTCCGTTCAAACCGACTGACGTGACAACGCCAGCTCCACAAAAAAAGGTGTTTAGCATGACACGTCAATAATGAATGCCTCGGTGGCCAATTAGCTTAATTGCTTACTAGTCTAGATATACGTTTCGCTCTGCAGGATGCCAAAAGTGAAGGAAAAAAATTAACCGATGAACACCTCACACCTGTGCATGAGCAACATTCATGACTGCTCTTTCCTCTCCAAAAAAGCTTCTTTTGTGAGCCACAGTGGTTGTTCATGTATCCAGATGAGGTATAGCCCCGGTATGATTGGCAGATGTCACCCAAGCCTGTGAACCTATCAGTGTTTGTACTTCATTACAATTGGTCAGTATTGTGCAAGTCCCATGAACCTATCGGTGCCCATATTGGGAATATCGGCCCTTTGATGACATGCAGCATTACGATGGAGGGGAGAGGTTGGTGCATCCTCCTGTTCGTCATGCACTGTCTGTTAGCTAGTTTTCAAGTTAGTCCCTGTGCCAAAAAGGTCTTTTCTCTGTTACATGGAGAGGCTTACTACCTTGTTTGTTTTTAGTCATGGGCACTCATGTAGCTGTAATCCTGCGTGGTGAGCGCCCATGCGTATTACAGCATTGTGAATCTCTCTCTGTATGTATGATGGGAGTTTATTGTTTGTTTTTAAATGAGCTTGTTTCATGTTCGGCAGATTTAACTGCACGTCCAGGGGTTTCCGATTACTTTAATTGAAGTCAAATGTACATCAAGTGACGTGACTGCAGTCACTGCACTGCTGTTTTTTTATTTATTTTTTATGGTTTTGTTATAGTGTTAACTTGCAGTTTTCTCACCTTGGTCCGTTTTTGTTATATTTTTGTATGTTTGTGGTGTTTTATTTGTGTTTAGTCACTGACACAGCATTGCACTGGCCTGAGTGTGAGTTAGCTGGGAGGCTATGTTTACGTAATCTGGCCATTGTCTGTGTTTGTTTTGTTTCTTTGTCTTGTATTTTTGTGTATAATTTGTCATTGATTTGATTGGTATGTGTTCCTTTTGAGTGGATTATTAACTTAATTTCTTTTTGATTATTATGAAAGTGTAATTGATTGAATTCATTTTTAATTGGGTTTATTTGAAGTCCCCCTGTAGTCAATAATTGTATTCCTTAAAACTCATCTCCGATCACCAAAATTATATATTTAAAAGTTTTTTCCTTGAAAAAAAAATTCTTCATGTCAAAAAAAAAAGTATATGAGGTTCTATGAATATGCATATTAGCTCCGCCTCCACTCACTCCCACCAGCTCAGATTCACTGGTTGACGATATTAACATGATTGGTTACAAGGTAGTTTGTGACATCAGAAACACGTTTCTGAGACTGTCTTTGGTTCACTGCAGTTTTAATGAGAAAACACTCAGCAGTGCTGTCGGCTTATGAATTTGCACATGGTTTGTCTTAAAGCCTATTAAAAACACCACATAGACATATAAACAACATTAAAAACTTGATTTTCACCACAGGGGGACTTTAATTACAACAGTGTAACTGTACTTTGTACCAGTTAACTTTTGATTTCTTGTGTGTATAGTACATTTTTGTATTGTTTTGTGTGTAGAGATAAATATTTAAAGGGAGGGTTTGGCCATGGTTATCCTATGGTGTGTCCATGGATTGCTGTGCTTAACATTTTGCCTTGCTTTTACAAGTGTGTGTTGTGGCGGTATTGAGTGTGAGGTAGAAATCTCTTCTGACCTTTTCCCTCTTCATTTCTTTTCTTTTATTATTGTACCTGTGGATTTGTATGCTTTGGTATCGTCTTTGTGCTGTGATTGAGACCTTGTTTGAAGTTTCGCTTGAATAAAGTGATTTTTCTATATAGTTTTGTCCCCGTCTCCATGCTCACCCTGCCTTTGGCAATGAACATGCGTGCCCTTGCACAGGGCTGTTATTTCCCGGTATATTCCGGGTGGCGTAGTCGACTATAGGATTATTGTTTCCTTTGTTACTTTATGTAACTATTCCTACCTGACCATTCTTGCCACATTCAAAAAAAAAAAAAAAAACATTATATCCTACTCAGGCAAGCAGGTGTAGGTGCAAGACGACGATATTGTCTTGTTCTCTCACTTAAACATTCACCACCGCATTGTACATAGCATACTCAAGCGAGGATTTCGGTGATGCTAACAGCTTTAGCACAGTATGACCACAGAGCTCCTCACATATCGGTTCCGCTAATTGAATTGAAGCAGAATCAGTAATGTGACGCCCTATCGATAACCTCCACGAACACAGGTGATGAAACTGCAAATAATCGAATCAAGAGCCACTTTATTGCCTGCGAAAGCATCTGTTTCCATCGAAAGAGATCATTTAACAGTGCAGAACGGTATCTTAATGTCTTTCAAGCGAGTTAAATTTTTGTGTGTATTTTTTTTATACTGTAAGCGATCTGGACACCCACAGAATAATAAAAATAAGGACATTGTAGTTGTGTGTCCACTTGAAACTTAAAGTAGATTTAAAAAAAACAGCAAACCATGTGTAGGTTGATGAGGGGGAGGCTCTTTCCAGGAAGCAGCAGGTGAGGTAGGAAATTATGCATTTTTTTGAAGGAAATACTCTTATGTATACGGTGAGAGATGCATACAGGCAATTAGCATATTCTGGACATTTAGAGAATAAGCATTCACTTTATTTTTTAATGCTATTCAAAATCTGCTTAGCTAAATTTATAGTGCCATAGTGAAAGAAATTGAATCTGAACTGAATGTGATATAAAACATTGTTGCACTGTCTTCGCTGATCTACAAATGTTCTTTTTATCCTTTAAGAAGGGGGATGGGGTTAAAAAATTGTTCACAAATGTGTGAGAAAAAATTCTAAGGGTGGTATTACCAAGATGTGGATAAATTAAATAACTATCAAAATGCTAAATTTAAACGGATTTAAATTTTCATTGTACTAAAATTAAATACTGTATGCAAATATTTGCATCATATTAACTAAATTAAATTTGTATGATGTTTATATTTTCTGTATATTATTTTATTGTTTCTTTCAAATCCACTTTTATAGTACAGCAGGTTTATTACTGTTTACTAAAACTAAGTGAAATAAACTTAAAATAACTTTTTACATTTAAAGTAAACTTATTTATTACTTATTTTCATTTATTTGAACTTCATGTGCTAAAATAACAAACAAAAATTAATAAAAATGGTATAACCTTATTTAAATAATAAAAATAGCAAAAACAACTAAATCACTAAAACTTAAAGTAAAGTTAAAATGGAAAACTTAAATAAAAACTAATTAAATAGAAATGACATAACAATACTATAGTACAGTAAGTTAGACAAACCTCAAGAAAAACATTTTCAATTTATTACATTTCAATTTAAATTCTTAGCATGTTTCACAATAAATATTGTACTAAAAGCATCTTTACAGAGAACAATCCCTTAAAATCATCCAATTATTCATATACAACTATATATTTACTTTTAAGCTGTAACATATTCAGATATACACTACCGGTCAAAAGTTTTAGATCAGTGAGATTTTTTATGTTTTTAAATGAAGTCTCTTCTGCTCACCAAGCAGAATACATTTTTTATCAATTATTTGATAAAAAAAAAAAAAAAGTAATATTGTGAAATATAATTTAAAACAGCGGTTTTCTATGTGAATATATAGTGAAGTGTAATTTATTCCTGTGATCAAAGCTGAATTTACAGCATCATTACTCCAGTCTTCAGTGTCACATGATCCTACAGAAATTATTATAATATGATGCTCAAGAAACATTTATGATTATTATCCATGTTGAAAACAGTTTTTTACATTTTTATTTCAGGATTCTTTGATGAATAGAAAGTTCAAAAGAACAGAATTGATCTGAAATGGAAAGCGTTTGTAACATTAATCACTACCATTCAAAAGTTTGGGGTCAGTAAGAAATTATTTTTTATTATTGGGGGAAAGAAATTAGAAAATACTTTTATTCATCAAGGATGAGTTAAATTGATCAAAAGTTACAGTAAAGACATTTATAATGTTAGAAAAGATTATATTTTAAATAAATGCTGTTCTTTTGAACTTTCTATTCATCATAGCATTTTGGGGGGAAAAATGGTACACGACTGTTTTCAACATTGAAAATAATAATTTATGTTTTTTGAGCATAAAATCAGCATATTATAATGATTTCTGAAGGATCATGTGACACTGAAAACTGGAGTAATGATGTTGAAAATTCAGCTTTCAAATTACATTTAAAAAATATATTAAAAACAGTCATTTTAAATTGTCATAATATTTCACAATATTACTGTTTGTCTTTTTTTTTTTTTATCAAATAAAGCAGCCTTGGTGAGCAGAAGAGACTTCATTAAAAAACATAAAAAATCTTACTGATCTAAAACTTTTGACCGGTAGTGTAAGTTTAGGATGAGCAGGATGATGATGCATCAGTCAAAGTGTCATTATAGGAAATAAAAAGAAACATTTACAAATGTAGTTGTTTATCTGCCTGGATAAACCTTTACAGAACGTATAAATGACTTTTGATATAATTCATATATCAACTATTCTACTTAAAATTGTATTTTAAATATACACCCAAACTCCAGTTTGCAGTCTTTGCAGAATGTGCTTCGAAGAGTTGTATGAAAACGCCTTGAGACATATTGAAGACCATGTGTTGTGGTCAAACACATACACACTGCCCTAACTACATGTCCAGCATGTGACAAAAAGACACAGAACCGCCAGGGGAAACACAGATAATTCCAGATTCTCTTCTTTCCGGCTCTCCCTTACAGTTTCTCATAATCATCAACAGCTGTAGCACTCCTCAGCTGCTGTGAGCACTACAGTCAGAGTCAATCTCTCACACTCTGAATGTGATGTGTGCTGGGGTTAAGACACTGGGAGAGTCAAACTGAGGGTCTTAATGAGCTCCCGTGTTCATGTCTCTCTCCGGGCCCCAGGGACGGTAGCAGTGCGGTGTGTGCCACTGTTGTGTGCTGAGATCTGCTCTTGCACCTCAGCTGTAATGAGTTCAGTCTGTCTGTCAAACTACCCACCATGCAATCACTGTTATTGTTGTATCATCATCAGCAGAATTGGAGAGCTCCAAAAGGAACACATGTGTGGTGTAATTATACTCTCAGCTTTGTTTTTTTCCTACAGCCTTTTAACTTGTTCATGTGTGTTTTTGTTGTTGGTTTCCAAATGTCCACCTTTAAGCAAGTGCTTCTCTTACTCATCTCAGTCTAGCGGTTTCTCCTCTCTCATCTCGCCAGTGTGTTTCTCAACATCTCACAGGCCCTTTGTCAAATTGTGTTCTGTGATTGCTGGAGTAACAATAGCCATCCATCTTAGGTCAGACAGTTAAAAGAGGGACTTGGGAAAATAAAATAATACTCACTGGCAGCAGGTTAAAATGTGTGTACATCACAGGCGAGTGTCACTTTTGTTGATTTAGCCATAGATAAAAAAAATTAGGGCTGTGCAACGATTAATCGATTATTTTGTATATATAAATACACACACATGCATGTATATATTTAAGAAATATTTGCATGTATATACTGTGTGTGTGCATATATATGTATATACTGTGTGTGTGTATATATATATATATATATATATATACATATATATACATACATACACATTTATGTTATGTATGAATAACAAATTTTTCTTAAATATATACATGCATGTATGTGTATACATACAAAATAAATATACACAGTACAAACACACATATGTAAACACTAACTTTTATTTTGGATGTGATTAATCGTTGCATATTTAAAACAAAATTATAGAGCTGCTTTTTCCCTATATATTTGAGGTCATTGTGTCACTCACAGCCTCATATATTTCAGAATTAGCCAAGAAAACCAACATGAATGAACGAATGAATGAACGAATGAATGAATGAATGAATGAATGAATGAAGTTGACAACATTTTCATAAACTTTTTTTATAATTCAAAAAAATGATTCTAGGTTAAAATTTAAATATACTGTATGTACATCTTTTGTATACCTTAATGTCCTGTGACCATTTTAATTGCTTTTTCCTTTGCTAGTTCATTTTTTATGGTCCTGCGGGTGACAAATGAAAGTACAAACAGATTATGTTTCAAACATAATATATATAGTCATTTAATATGAGCACATAAAAATATAACAATGAGAGTGTATAACAATTTTAGAATTTTTTTTTTTAATAATTTTTTTTATATGTTTCAGGTGAATTGTCACACCAACAAAACACTGTTGAAACTGCATCAAATTTAATGTCGACTACCCATATGCTGCTTCATGGAGATCTAGAGGGGCAAAAATCAGGCATCCAATATAAACTGCAAAAAGGAATTACATTTTCCATTGAGAGAAAAGATGTTAAAATATGCACATGTTGCAATATGATGCATGATGTTGCATGTAGACACATGCTGGTGGCCAAAACAGCAACTTGTTCAACAATAATTTCCCATCATTCTCTGAGGCAGAATAAGAATGATAAAATACAGCAATTACACACCTAATGTGCATCCTTCAGTCTTCATTACATTGCATTAAAGCTAAAAAGCTTCCTGTCTTTGTCGGGAAGTGAAAACATTAGAGAGAACAACGGTCCAGAAATCCTCTGAGGTCACACCATGTTGCAGTTACGATATCCAACAATGTAAGTAGTAACTTCCCTAAGAGAACACAACATTTGACAGAGCAAATAAAGTTAAATCAGTAGACTTGCTTAGTCATTACACCACTCTACCTAAAATAACATCAGTTGCTTAACTCTATCCCTGCCAGTGTTTCTTTTTTTTCTTTTTGCCAGCAATTTTGTTGTATCAATATGAAAACATTCAACATTTAAAAAGAAAGAACAGAGCCTTTGCTTTTAAACAAACAAGCAAACAAACAAACATTCTAGCTTCATTCATTCTTTCTTTTTTATCAACACAATGAATGGGTAATAAAAAACAGAGAAAATCACATTTTTGTCAAAGACTTTGTCAGGAAAGGATTCAGTATGATGATCAAAACATAGACCGGGTAGATCAAGTCCATCAGAGAGTCCCCAGAGCTCGCACAGTCATTTACCTCTTCGTGGGTTCGACATTTCATTCGGTAATGTTATGCAGTTTTGACTGTTTTAATGAGCAGATTGGCTTAAGTTTCTATTATTCTATACACCATAGACTGTAAAAAAAGATGGACAGCGCGTCTCCGCTTCCATCCACTGTAGAAAAATTAAGCCAAAATGTAATGATTGTTGTCGATTACGACTTTCAGAGCCCAAGTTTGTGCTGTAGTGGAGTCGCGGTATCAAGGTCCCGCACACACACACACAGACTCACAAAAAACATTATTTGAAGTGTAATTGGATTTTTTAGTTTGGCTTGCGTCCTTTTCGATTACATGGAGAGGGCGGAGATTAAAACCTATACTGCATCCAGCCAGCATCGAAATGCTTTGACTTCAATTTTCAGGACTTCTGTAGTACACTTAGGCGGCGTTTAATACCACTTTTAGACATACACTTGCAAACTTCCCCTGAGGACTTCCCTGCGGGGAATCCCTGCTGCCATTTTGAAGTGTGCTAAACTTTATCAAGTGGGCGAGGGAAGTTTATTTGGACAAATCCTCAACCCCTCGATTTTGACAGAGGGAGCAAGGCAAGTCTACTCAATAGGTAGACTTCAGACAGATCCATGGACCACAATGTAACATGATTGTGACGTCATAGCAGAATGTGCTTAACTTACCTCCACCCCAGACAACTCTAGTGTAAAATATTGGAGTTATTTTGACATTTAACCACATAATAGTTGAAACTACACTACCTTAACTCTTTCCCCATTGACGAGTTATCCGTCTTTTATGAGAAAGTGATTCCCTGCCATTGACAAGATTTTAAGGCTTTCCATATCACTGTTATAAGGTAGGGGTGCTATTATAAGCATCTCCTGAATGAGTACAGTATCGCCAGATCAAAACACAGGAAAAGAAGAAACAGAAATTAGCAATCTCTTATGTAAGCAGATGAAAAACAATGAGATCATCAACAATAAAATGTATATAAATCAAAATGGCCTAATGTTACAGAGTGAAATGTCGACCCAGGAAGTGGTTAGGACTGTGTGTTGATGAACTCGCTCTACTCCGTCTATGTTTTGATCATCGTACTGTATCCAATCTGGATGTAGTCTTTGGCAAAAACACAATATTCACAGCTTTTAGTTCAAAATTGTCCTTTTTTTATGAAACATACCCACGTTCAAGTGTTGATAAAGAAAAAAATGCCTTTTTTGAAAATTTCGGATATGATACTTCTTTCTTTTCTTTTCTTTTTTTTACAATCTGACATGAGCAATCACCCCTCCATCTCCAGCTGTTTTGCTTTCACCTCAGCTCTGTTTTGTTAGGTGGAAGGTGGGTAACTGGCTAGTGTGTCTCTACCAAAATCAATACATATCAAATCCACTGAAGTTTCCTCTTTGAGCACTTAACCTTGTCAACTTTGCAGTTAGTTCTTTTATCTCCCTCAACACAAAAAGCTTTCAGGACCATTTTTAACAAAGAATGCATACACCGACACACAAACGCATTGTCAAACATCCCTGCTTGCCGGCATAATTGAGGACGGTCAGGAAAACAACCATTTGTTCTTAACAAATAGCAAAGTCAAATGATTATTCCACGTGGAAAACCGAATCAAGCAAAGACGCAGTAAATCTCTCAAGCGCCATGTATCTGTTCATTTCCCTTTCCATTACACCATTTTAGATTGGTTTCAATGAGAAGGGAAAGCTCTTTATAGTATGCCAATAGCAAAGCAAGCAGTGTCAAGCATTTCAAAAGCAGAACGGTGAGTGTTTGATGGTATTGTGTGTTTGTTGCTGTAGAGGACAGGAGTGTTTTGGAGAGCGTATGGCTACGGGCCGCTTTGATGTTAGCTGTCAATAGCAGACCCCTCTCATTTTAATATGAGGGTTTTTGAGCTCAAATTGCATCGTGCAATAAGGATTAGCTTGCGGGAGTTGTGCGACAACCCTTGTCAGGATTCAAATACACACATGAACTTATACACAAGTGAACATTTTATCACTGATATGCACATTACATAACCATGAAGCCCAGATCTGATAATTGCTAACAACATTTCATTTACGTATTAAAGCTGTGTATCAACAACTGAGAAATCTCAACAGACCGCAACAATAGTTCCGGTAGTAAAAATCTCATTAACCTTGTCTACAGAGTAATTGATTTTTAACAGTAACATATAAACCTTTCCAGACCGACCTACCATGAGTTCTGAGCAAGTGATGATTTATGCATGTATAAGCCAAATCAATATGATTTCTAGATTTAATAATAAAAAAATAAGAAAAGTCACTGATGTTTAAGTCTTCTTTAACTCTACACTCTACATATTGGTATATAAATATTTTTTCAATAAACAAAAATATTGTCTTATACTTAGAATCAAAAACTCTGGGTCAATAGTTTTACAGTTATTGAACTGCCATTTTTATATGATTGCGTTATTCACAATTCTTCATGGGATGCAAAGTTTATTGCCTCAAATGTCTTGCATACAAGTCCTTCAAGTTTGTGATGATTCATGAGATTCAATGATTCATCTCAAATGTCTCATTATTAAGGAATTTAATACGGGAAAATGAACGGGAAAAATACTTCAGGAACCAAAACCACTGATAAAAGTAAATTGTCCAAAACGGAAAATGGTCAAATAAAATGTAATATTGCCTCACATTAAAAGTGAGTGAGAAATTCCAATCCTTTAGGGTGACCAATGCAAGTCTATGCACACAAAATGTCACATGTGATTGGCAGTAATTCTGAGGTAGTAATTCTGAGATTATACTTGAGCCTACATCATCTGCGTCTGCACTTTAACTTTGGATTACACTTAAAACCCTGAATAAGATTTCATTCCTTTTGTGTGTTAAATGTCCACTCTATTTTTAACGGATGATGGTTGAATCACAATTAAAGGAGTAGTTCACTTTCAAATGAAAATTAGCCCATGATTTACTCACCCTCAAGCCATCCTAGGTGTATATGACTTTCTTCTTTTTATAATGGCAGTGGATTTCAACCAACAGATTGAAGCTCAAAAACGTGCATCCATCCATTGTAAATGAACTCGAAACGGCTCCAGGGGGTTAATAAAGGTGTTCTGAAGCAAAACTATGAGTTTGTGTAAGAAAAATATTAATATTTAAAACTTCCGGACAAACGAACATACGGATTCCACTTAAGTGTAAAGCACAACTTATGTGAGTAATGCAACGTACTGCTGACATTTACACTACGCCATGATGCACTACGCTACTTCTGACATCATACATTTCGTAAGTTGCACATTAGGGGTAAGTAGACTGTGTATGATCGTTAGGCCGGAAGCTAGAATTTTTACTTGTTAAATATGAACATTTTTCTTATAGAAAACTCATAGTTTTGCTTCAGATGGCCTTTATTAACCCACAGGAGGAGTTTGGAGTTTGTTTACGATGGACGGATGCACGTTTTTGAGCTTCAATCTGTTGGCTGCAATCCACTGCCATTATAAAATTTGGAAGAGACAGAATGTTTATTAATATAACTCCAATTGTATTCGTCTGAAAGAAGAAAGTCATATACACCTAGGATGGCTTGAGGGTGAGTAAATCATGGGCTAATTTACATTTTTAAAGTGAACTAATCATTTAACTAGCTCATTAGAATGTGATGATGTTTATGCAGTCGAGTAAACAGTCTCACACAAGATTTAGCTCAGTGGGAGGCAACGACTGGGATGACATTTCAGTGGCCCGCACTCCTGATCAGAGGTGAAACGACCAGTTTGATTCACCATCTGATCTCATAGCACTATCCAATCCCGCTTCCTCTCTCAGTAGTTGGGTTCTTCTCCAGCTGTGGGCTCTTCAACTGAAGCCTCTATCTAACTCAAGCCTTTCATGTTGGGATTCTCAGATAAAGAACATTAAAGGGCTGATCTAACATTTGCTTTAGAAGTCACAAACACAGATTTCTGCTCAATGGGTGGGCCAAAAGCCCATTTTCCATGCAGTGCACTGAGTTTTGACATATTAATACTGTAAAGATACAAGGCAACCAAACCTTTCAAAGCCAACATCTGAAGCTCAAAAGAAAGCGACCAGCAACGAGAAACGTCTACTTAATGACTTAAGGTCTGCACAACTTTATAAAGACATCAATTCTTGGGTAAAAGCTGTTCTTGCACTCTGCTGAGATTACCACCCTTGGCCAACCAACCACATTTCCGTCTGATGTATCGAAACACCAGCTTGTATCCGTATTCGCTCTTTTGGGAGTTACAGACATGTCAGCGGACTACAAAAATGTCAAATGTAATTGAAGATAAGGCTCTAAACCAGCTCAACAATCCCACATGTTCTCTGCTCACCTCCACCGACTCACCTCTTTGGTTGGCGATGGTCTCTAGGGCTCTCTTAACAAGAGCAGCCTGATCCTGCAAAACTGACCGTCCTCATCATCTTGGCTTGCTTTTCTCTCACAATGGCTCACATCACAAGTACTCAGTCCGTTAAATCATGGTGTCTTGAAAAGGATGGTTAAATGTTGCACCTCAGTCTGGACCGGGAAGGCAAACCCACCGGAATTCCTTCCGGTTTTCAGTAGGGCTTTTTACAGGAACCCATTGACATTCACAGCTGTGTATGAGGGAAGTTCAGTGAATTGATCCCTCTAGGCTGGTGGGTAATCACTGAGCTAGTGTGAACTGTATTCAGCTCTGCTTGATGGCTGAGCAACCTTGGCCTAAGCCAAGCACTTTGTTCCCCTGCTGTTCCTTAAGCCTATCTGAGGGTATCCAGCCAATTCAGCTGTGTGACCCCTAAAAACAGCCAGTTAGTCATTAACAGGTATCACTAATTGATGTATATATACCCATATATACCCTATAGTGTAGCCCAATTCCAATCCCAGACAATGAACTATGAAGCACATAACAAGGTATATATATATATATATATATATATATATATATATTAGTGATACCTGTTAATGACTAACTAACTGTTTTTTAAATATGGGGGTTTGGATGATCTGTGTAAATGGGGTTGAGTAAAGGACATCACTAGTGATTCATACACCTACTCAATAGCTCTCATTCTGTTGGGTTATCCATAGCAGCCATCCCTGTACCTTGTCAGGTAGATACAGTAGTAAGATCTGAATTGTGACAATTCAGCTTTTCAAAGATGTATTTGACTATTTGTACGCATTCACACATGAAAAATGTACATATTCCAAGATTCTGCATGAATGAATACTTGCATTTTGCTAAAAGCATGTGGTGGAAGTAACCACCAAGGCTGAGAGCGTTTGAAGTGTGCAAAGTCAGACACACCTGTAGTCATCTCATCTTTTTATACAGAACTTTTTCATATAGTGAAGTATCCCCAGGTGATTCTTTCAATTGCTAAATACAAGTCATTATTGTGCATTGTGATCTTTTGCAGCACATATGTTGTCAAACTGATGAAGATGTTTTCTAAATTCTAAAATTCTAAATTCTAAAATTATACTAAAATCTTTATTAAAACATCCAAACTTGTCAATGCCTAGAGCCAAAACTGCATGTGAGTGTCTAAATAAAAGTTTCTTCAGAAGTTAGACATATCTCTTAATATGTTAAAAGCAGGAATATATGAGAGCCTAACCTCAGCCACCCACCCACTCCTGCCCACACACACATTTGCTGCAGCATACAACTGGTGTGAATAGACAATGATAGTCAAAAAAAGCTAGCCAATTAATCTGTATTCATCTGCGATTGCTATCTGCATTTATCTGAGATCACAATCATAATGTAGTGTTTTTGATAAGGCTGCTCTCAAACATGAAACTCTCAACGGTGTATAGGCTGTGAGTTTAAAGGGGTGGTTGATTATGATTTCACTTTTTTAACTTTAGTTAGTGTGTAATGTTGCTGTTTGTGCATAAACAACATCTGCAAACGCTCAAAGTTCAAAGCAAAGGGAGAAATTGTATTTTACAGAAATCGCTTTTTAAGGACTACAAATGGCTGGTAGGGACTACAATGAGCTTCTTCACGGTTTAGGGACATCACTAACACTACAATTTACATAAACCCATTTAAAGGGACACACACACACAAAAACCCCCCCCCGTTTTGCTCACCCTCAAAAAGTGACAATTTGAACATGCTTTAAAAATATCTGTGGGGTATTTTGAGCTAAAACTTCACACATCTGGGGACATCAGAGACTTATTTTACACCTTGTGAAAAGGGCATTATAGGACCCCTTTACTTGTTTTGTTTTATAAATAGAATGCTCTTTTAGATTTTAATAAGAGGATTACAAAAAGAAAAAAGAAAAAAACATTCCATCATATAATAAATGTAAAAACAATCTAAGAAAAAAATCTCTAATATTTGGCCAACAACAGACTCAATATCTCTCAAACTGGGTTTCATCAATGATGAACAGGTTTGCTATGTCTGCGCAGCAAAACTAGCCCACTGCCAATCAAAATATAGCCCAAAATTAGCCCAATGCCATTTTCTCTGTAGGCGGGCCGAATTCTCCACTGAATTTCAACCCACGGCAACAACTTACTGTAAGTGTAGCCCAATTCCAATCCCAGACAATGAACTATGAAGCACATAACAAAACAACAACAAAAACAAAATGATATAAAAGTTTCCATGGTCACAAGGAAATTACTAGTATTATTTCAGAAGGTATTCTGACAAAAGCACTGAGACAACATAACCTTTAACTAATTTATATCAAGTGACAGGAAACTAATTGCCTAATTACAAACACAATTGCTTGTTAAATGTGTCCTTAACAGATAAATAGCTTGCTGCAACAAATTGTCACAAAAACCATAACAATGGATGAAGACCGTGGAAGGTATAACACTCTCAGGTTTTACATTTTCCGGGAACAAATATCAATGTTCGTCTACATAAGAGCAAAGTCATTTCCTCTCTCTGCAATGTACATTCTGCAACAATCGTGCGGTCAATCATAATGTAATGCAACTCAGCACAAGGGATCTGCCCGATCAATGGAAAATGAGTTTTATTTTGCTATTGTTACAGGTACTGTTTAAAAAAAAAAACATCAGTGATGATATAGACTTAAATCAGATACGTTAAGCCGTCACAGAGACCAGAAAAGAACTGCAAAAGCAGAGGCCACTTTTCTGGATGCCATCAAGTATGAGAACCAATTTCAGCTCTATAAACGAAGGGTGCTCCAGGGCAGCAGTTCAAACATTTTTTCTAGGCGAATCCAACAAATCACATCAGTGGATTAGCCGTCAGAAAAAACTGTTGTGTTTGAAGCTTTCGGTTCTAATGTTACAGGTCACAAATTCCCTCACAGTAGCCTCTGAGTTCAGCTACATTCTGTGCTAGCTTCATAGCAAGACTCACTGTGTGTGTACAGTGTATTACTGCATATTAGCAGCAGGAGAGTGTGTATGTGTATGTGCTGTATGGTAATGATGGTGGAATAATGAGAGTATGCACTTATGTTTTTCCTGTGCGGTTGCTTGTTATCTCGAAGAGTCAGCAGGCCAGAGCAACAGGCTTCAATCAGTATACACCCACTCATGTACACACGTAAAATATAAGGACACAACAAATACAAAAGACACTTCACAATGTGCCACTACTTTCCTAATATAAACTCTCTCAACTGTCCTGACCATTAATTAAGCCATTTTTACATGAACATCCCATCAAAAATGAAGAAATACGGACATACAGAGACTGACAACTGAACGGTAGAATGGTAGACAGTAGGGGTGTAACGGTACATGTATTCATCCCGAACGTCACAGGGACGGGACGGTGCATACATTCAGAGGACGAAAACAGTCAATCACAGGCAATCCACACTCTAATCCAGAAGGGGGTGTGCGTGGTAATGCAACGCTGTTTGCTAACCGCCACAACAAGAAAAAGAGCAGAAGAAGAAGAGACGATCTACGCACCAACCCAAAACACTTATACTACGCCCTAAAAGTATGTACTCTTTTTGTGAAGAAAAAGTACATACTTTTGAGTGTGTAGCAAAAGAGTAGGCAAGCTTTAGGACATAATACTCGTCGCGTGCATCCTGTCACCGTAAACTGCCCTGTCAATCATCTTGTCACAGTTAAAATCCTCCATTCAATCTAATTTAATTACCTACAGTTTCGGAGAGAAGTGTAGAAGCACGTTCATCTGCCAGTCGCGGGTCTTTCATGCGGAGACTCTCCTCGTGTGTTTGCAATTTGAATGTAATGATGGATTTAAAAGTTAATGACTAAACGTATCTTTACAAAAGTTCACAATGCTGCTGCAGATGCAATATAAATGTAGACAACATTGAATAAATACATTTCCGTCAGGTACTGGTAATTAATCACTCAATCCCCAAACCTCGCGCGTCCCCCATGTCTGTAGTTCTTTTCACTCGTGTTTGTAGTTCTAATCGAATCCTCGTCCAACGCGCGATGGGTTGTGGGCAATATCAGCCGTTAGAGTGTGCATCGATCTGCACTTCGGATTCTGACCGGATATAGTAGACCATCCGGGTATCTTTGGAACACTCATTTCAACATACTACAATTTGGGACGTACTAATTCTATTTTTGAATACTATTTAGGACGGATAGTATGCGAATTGGGAGGCACGGCAAGAGTTCATATGGCATGCAAGAGCTTGCTAGTAGCCTATACACTGAGTTTCAATTCATTTTTGGGAAGCGCTACACTAACTTCATGGAAAGGAAACTGGGATGGCAGAAAGTGGCATCCTGTTTGTTTTCTTTATTTTACAAAAGCACAATGTTTCGTTTCTATTGTGTGTACAGTTTCGAATTATGTCTTGCTCTTATCTGTATGACCACAAATGACGGAATATTTTAAGTTGTTTCTGATGTTATAATGAGAGGGGTAGTGGGCAGCCGACATTATGCAGATGTGGAAGTTATTGGAGCTAGGCAGAAAATAACCTCTGCATAAGTTTTATTTTTTCATTATTTTATACTTTTATAACAAGAGATGCTTTTCAGTTTTGCAGCTGATTGTGACCAAATAACTTTTTTATTTTTTTTCAGCCCTATAGAAAAAATATGACCAATGCAATAGTGCATTCTGTTTACTGCTTAGTGCTTAACACACTAAAATGAGGCTGTACTGTACCAAATAGGGCACTAAATGCCACTAGGTGGAACAAACTGTAATTTGCACTACTGTTTGTTTAAAATTAATGAAAAGAAACCTATTGAGGATTTGTTGATTTTTACTGAACTCGTAGCGAACGGTGACCCCAAAACCGAGGTACGCATGACTTCTGTGTACCGTTACACCATAGAATACAGATAGAATGGTAGATGGATAGGATGACAGAATGATAGACAGATAGAACAATAGAAAGACAGACGATGGATGGAGTGATGGATGGATGGAATCAGGACAGACAATCTTTGCATCAGGTTAATATTTAAAATACTAATGATTTAATAATTGTAATCTGTAGCAAACCTAAACATAATGAATAAAAAAAAATTCCAACTGTACATTATCATAAATACACTTATATTTACATTTAAAACAAATGATTTTAATGACTTACTTGCATACTTAGACATTCAAAAGAAAGAATGTCAATAATGTCCATTATATATTCAGCAATTGGCTAAAACGTTCAAATCAGCTAATCAGTATTGGCCAAAATTAAAATATCATCCCAGCCAAAATGCAATACCTCAAACAATGGTTCTCAAGACAACATCACTGAAGAAAAAGTAGAGACTGGCCAAGAGAAAATGCAGACTATGTGTGAACAAATACTTAACAGAATGTCAAAATCCTCCTCCTCCAGTAGCATGCTTTTAAATACGGCACAGATATGAGGAAAAGCAATCTAAACTCACTCTATTTTTGTTTTGATTTTCATCTCTTTTTTTCTCACTTCACTCTGATTTAATTTGAGAATTGGGAAACATAATGTTCTGCCATCACAGAACAACGGCCAGAAAAGAACCTTGGGCTTATTAAATTTTAATAAGGTTCTCCAGGCAACTTTCCCTCGCCGTAATTGCTTTGTGTATTTCCCCTATGGGGACCCCGCTTCTTGTTTGTTATCGACACAAAGCTGTTGAAATCACAGCCAGCTCTCTCTCACACACACACACACTTTTTCACCCATTGCCTCACTTACACAGTCTCATTTTTTTAAAATAAACATTAAAATTAAACATTAATTAAGATTTAAGTTGATGTTTGCATGGCATAATTACCATCAACGTGCCATGTTTTGTTTCCTGAAAAAAAGCAACACCTACAGTATAGCAGCCGCAAAAGTACCTACAATACACGTCACAATACACATTCACTCTGGATTCTTCTACATTTCCTGCAGAGAAATTGTGAGTCCTTAGGTAAAATTGAGTGGAGAAATGCCTTGTTGATAGCAAAATTACTTTTTTTCAAGGAAGGTGAGAACAAAGAAGGAAACACTGTCATAACAGAGTCTGCTGTGAAGCGTTCTTAGAGAAACAAAAAGACGTTTCCTATACACTTTAAAAGTACCTTAAATTAAGCCTCTCCAGTTTCTGATTTAGTTGGCGTTTCATTAGTTTTGTTTCCATCCAAAGTTGCGAATTTAAATATTGTACAAAACATTTGCGAATAAAGCACAGTTTCCATCCCATGCGTTTAAGAGAACAAAATCATCATTTCCTGGGAAACTGGCGCAATCTGTAACAAAAATGGAAGTCGCTGCAATCCGGGAAGCCACTGTTGCTCTTTTTTCCTACATCATAAATGACTTGCATCTCAGAACGTGTAGATTAAAGGCAATAAATTGTGTCATGTTATCTTACATTCGGATGCCTGGTGTTTGGGAATGCAATCATGTGAGATGCTTCTGGTCTGGTCTGGGTTTCCCAAAAGCATCGTAAGCGTAAGTTGATCGTAGAACAATTGCCACCAATGGTCTCTACGATCAACTTTTGGGAAGCGCAGCCCTGGTTAGTCCAGTTATCCAATCACATCAACCGTTGAGGCAAAGTCACGAGAGTTTTTTGTTGAGCATTGAGGGATTTATTCCGTAAATGTGTTTCCATCATAGTTTAAGTATGTCTTCTTATCGGATCAAAAATGCATTCACCTCAATTGAGTGCATGCATATTGTTAGAATTTATGTGCATCTTGGTTTCTATCCAGCTGTTTTTGGGATATCCCAAAATCCACATAAGAATAGGCACATGAACACAATCACATTGTCCAGTACCAGCAAATTCAAATCTGCATCATCTCATGTCTGTTGTAGATTCTAATGGCTTGCATTAGAATGCGTTTCATATCTGGATCGCATCTAGACATTTGTTGTCTGGACTGCATTTACACTGCATTTCAAGTTGCCTCCAATGTAATTGGATAGAGATATAATCACTAACCTGCGCAAAATGTAAAACAATTACATACTACATCAGAAATGGCATTAATCATAAATTGGATGTTTTAACATTTTTAAACTTTAAATTGTTTGTCAGATAAAAAGTTATTTTGGTCTATTTATGCTAGAAGTATTTTTAAATATGCCCTTTGAAAAGAGTCTAGGAGAGAAACGTGAGAGAGGAATTGTAATTCCAAGTAATTGGAATTAAAGTAGTGACCAGATTGTTAAATAGAAGTGTCTGTTGATTTTTCACATTGTGAGAGCAAAATAATAATAGCAAGAACCCTAAGCACACACACCACGTTCTTGTGATTTCAAATTAAAAATACTGAAAGACAACAAACAGTACCGGTCGAAAGATTGGAAACATTACTATTTCTGTTTCTTATTTGAAAAAGCATTTATTTGATGAAAAAAAAAAAACAGTAATATTGTGAAATATTATTGTTTTCTATTTGAGTATAAAATATTATTTATTTCTGGGATTTTCATCAGCCATTACTCCAGTCTTCAGTGTCACATGATACTTTAGAAATCATTCTAATATGCTCATTTGACTCAGTTATTATCAATGTTGGAAACAGTTTTTTTTTTTTTTATACAGGAAAAAAATACAAAAACAAATTGACAACACAATGCCAAGCATACCAACACACCTTAATTCTGATTAATATCCATACAGTAAATTAATATGAATCATTATTTTATTTCAGAGTAAAATATGTATTATTTCTATCATTTAAATCTTAGTTTAATATTTAAATCACGTTGAAAAATCTGTGAGCTTAAAATATTACCTGAGCTTGAATATTTTTGTAGCGCTATCTCTGGAGTTAATTACACCATGAAAGAGTCTGTGTTTGGTTGTGGTTATGAATAAAGATACTTACAAAAAAAGGTGCATAATTGTTGTCTGACAAACAGCCAGCCATCATTTAAAACAATAAACCACTAAAAAATCCTTCAGATACAACTAAAATATATATATATATATATATATTTTTTTTTTTTTACTTATTTTTTTTTTAAGCTCATTCAGCCAAGGGCAGAGCTTTTTGAAGTTTCTCACACAAGGGTTGCATTACTTCAAAAAATGGCATTCTGAGCCCATCTTTTATATATATTTATATGTTTCCATTAAGGTTCTTAAGCAAGGGGTTTGGGCTGAAGCATCTGTGTTTGATCTAAGGAATTGCTCAAGGAATCCAAAGAGGATTGGTATCTTAATTTATCATCACAACAAACTTCAAAAACGGGTTTATTAAAAGCAAGGCTTTTTGTCAGAGCAATTTTTTCCTTTCTTCTCTCTCTGGGTCATCCAGCATCATCAGTCAGCAAAAAAAAAAACAGAAAAAAAGAAACGTAAAAGACCTCTCAGCTTAACAGCTGCCACTCTCTTGACAGTTCACGTGAGAGTGCTTATACGCGTCTCACATCAGCACACTCCAGGTGAAGGACTGTTGGCAGCCTTTTTTTCTTGTCTTTTTTTTTTTTTTTTTTTTTTGGAGGGGGGGGGGGCAATGCTTTAAAAAATGGCTACTGTTCTTTTTACTGAATCCGTTCAGCACTGTGGAAGGGATGACTCAAGCAGGCCAGTCATGTTAGCTAACCTTAAAGGTATAGCAAAAAACATTCTGTCATTCATTGATCATTTACTCACCCTCATATCTTTCCACACCTGTTTGACTTTTTCTTTTCTAGAACCCAAAAGGAGATGCCTGGCAGAATATTTAAGCTGCTTCAAAATTAATTTGCACAGAGACTGTCAAGCTCTAAAACACTTATACTTGTGCACTATATTCCAAGTCTTATGGCTTAAATTGCTTTCTATTGTTGTCTGCATATAGTGAAGAGTGCAATGCTCTTGCCCAAGTGGCCACTTTTTTTTCCCAGTGACCTATGCTGTCAAATGACCATTGGTGTGGTTTACCGTTTGAGCTCAAAAGACTTCTTTCCTCGAGTACATTTCCTGCTGTGAGGGAACCGCGGAGGCTGCAGGCCTGTCACTCCTTGAATAGCCAGTCTTTTGCACACCGGTGGATCGATCTGAGCACAGGAAGCCAGAGACGCCAGGGATCAGACTTCAGGAATCTCACTGCCACTCGACTGCCCGGAGCCCGCGGCACCATGCCAAACATCAGCTCAGCCATCAGGACCAGAAAACTGCAGCAAATACAGCACACAATCTCTCTCTCTCTCTCTATCTCTCTCTCTCTCAAAAAAAAAGATTTCACACACACACACGCTATGATTGCGTCTGGAACTATGCTCAGCATCAAGCTCCGTAATTTTCCAGTCATTTTTTGATCTATCATCTGCCAAAGTGGTAAAGCAGAACGTTTATCACAATGGATGAAATAAGGTAATCACTTACGAACTGACTGCTTTCTCAAAAATTATGAACTTCACATACTCTGAAGCAGTGATTGTTCCTGTCTAGATACTCAGCTATGGTTATGGCAGTTCTAAAAAGCAGGTTATTATGGTTGTCCATATAAATGCCCCATTCGACAATCATCAGCAACTACTGTGCAATTTTGAGGAGCTAAGAAAATCTCCACTGGAGTTGAACAGAAATAATGCGCTGATGATAAAAAGCTTTGATTTGCTGAGATTTTTTTTATGCTTTTCTAGCAGAGATGAAAGCGGAAACAGTAAGTTTTCTCCCCCAAAAAAGTGTCAAGTCTCCAGTTGTTGTTTTGTTTTTTTGTCAAGTTGCAGTTTCTTTTTAGTATGTTAGACTGACCTCTACTTGCACAGATATAAACAAATCCATATACCCATTGCAAACCAGGACACAAGCAACTGTGAATAACTTGGAGAGTGAAGTGCAGCATAGGTTAATCTTGTTGGTGCTGACCCATGTACACTAAAACTAAAATATGTATTGACACCCAGAGATGCTCTCTGATAACTGAATTGGGCAAGACGTTTCCAATTGAAACTCCAACTGAATTTGAATTGAAGTGAAATGAATCTGAATTCAAAATAACCTAGATTCCATTCAAATTTGAAATGATTTGAAAATGACTTTCAAACTCCAATTTAATTTAATACACACAAAAAAAAAAATAGGGTAATTAGATGATGTTTTTTAATGTTTTTGAAAGAAGTTTCCAATGTCTGCATTTATTTGATTAAAAATGTATAGTATATTATAGTTATTACATTATATTATTAAATAACAGACATATTATTAGTTATTTTAGATAGTAATAATATTTCTGTTATTTAATAATATATTTGTTTCTTAAGCAGCAAATCAGCGTATGTGTATGTGTATGTGACAGAAAACTGAAGTAATTGACAGCTGGAAATTTAGCTTTGCCATCACAGGAATAAATTATATTTGAATATACAGTATATTAAAATAAAAAACAGTGCTTTAAAATTGTAATAATATTTAACAATATTAGTGCTTTACTGTATTTTTGATCAAATAAAAGCAGCTTTGGCAAGCACAAGAAGTTATTTCCAAAACACACACACATATAATCCAAAGCATTTGACTATTTCCAGAAAGAGTAAATTAACTTTTTCTTTTTTTTAAACTTTTTTTAAATGACACCTACAGAAATGATTCAATGCACTTTATTCATATATGATTCGTTATTAAGGACACTTCATTTCCTCTACAAAATGAAGCCAGCAACATGAAACAGTTTCTGGATTTATTGTACAGCTGAGAAGGAAGAGAGAAATATTCCATTAACTCAAGCTCAAGGGCTTTTTTTTATATTAAATTACATGTAAAGTTTTAACCCTGAGGTCTGCATATGGTTTAATAATCACAGAGTAAAGCTGTTGTTCACAGTTTAATGGAAATAATTTGTGTATACTGTGGAGTCTAATATTAAAATCACATGCGCTAGTTCAGGTAAAATAACAATGTATAATGAAAAGGTGTTGTGACAGACGATTTTAACGTTTTAGTAAAGCTGTTGTTCACAGTTTAATGGAAATAATTTGTGTATACTGTGGAGTCTAATATTAAAATCACATGCGCTAGTTCAGGTAAAATAATGTATAATGAAAAGGTGTTGTGACAGACGATTTTAACGTTTTAGTGTTAAAAAGCCAATACTTCTTTTAGCCAATACTAAATGATCACTTATTCAAATTTATGGCAAATAAGCTTCAAATTCCAAGAGCTCATTAAAATGTATAAGGTTGCCGCTGACCTTTTAGGCAGCAGAGATGTAGCAGATTCTACTGGTTCGGTATTCTAGTCATTGAACAGGCGACTGTTGAACACTGGAGAGCATTAATTCCGACAGTTTATATCAGTGTGAATCACGCTACACTCTTTAAATTCCAACAATTCCAAAGATCATGTTACTAATTGATGAACACACTTTGGCGAACAGGCAAATTTGAATTAAACATGTTTGGTTATTTTTTCTCTTCAGCGTTGTGAACGATGTCTGTTAGTCCAGCCATATTCACCACCGATTTGCATTAGAAATGGAAAAATCTTCTACTAAGTAGGTTAGCGAGTGGAGTTGGGCCATTTTGCATAGCGCCGTTTGCCTCTGCGGAGGCGAGATCAAATGGCAGTCACTGTGCCCACAGCAGACAGGGAGCAGCTGCCAGTACGGTGCCCCCCCCAGGACACCTTATCCTCAGTTATGTCCTAGAACTCAATCCCATAACCTCCCTCCACTTCTAGCCATTGCTAGCATACTGGAATTTATGGGTCAGTGCTCAAGAAGGAGACCAGCAGGAACTACATTTAAGCGAATGAGAATACAAGTTCTCAGAAGGGCAATGTTTTACATGGGCAATGTTACAAAGCAACAATTGCATTGAGTTTGCCAAGACCTATAAAAGAGAGATCTTTAAGCACTCCTTTTAAAAATAAAAATAAAACATATTTTGTTGTTTTCAGATGGTCTTAGTAGGCATAAACTGTCAGGTGTTCATCTAGGAAGCCAGCTGAAAAGTTGACAAAATCACCCAAGGGACCAGGAGACCAGCTAAGACCAGAACACCAGCTTAAGCTGGTTTAAGACATTTCCTCAACAGGTTTTCTGGTCGTATAGACCTTATGCATGAGAGAAACGAGGGCGCCGCCATCTTTAGAATATTGTCTTTGAACTTCCGTTTCTGCGGTCGCTCTGTATATCTCTATGGCATCGCTGTCCAGGAGTAATTAGCTGGTGAAGTGGATTTACTTACTGTAGAGTTAACGAAAGTTATCATGAGCATTGTAATGTTTATCATAAGCATTATACAGTATATATATATATATATATATATATATATATATATATATATATATATATATATATATATATATATATATATATATATATATATATACACACACTCACCGGCCACTTTATTAGGTACCCCATGCTAGTAACGGGTTGGACCCCCTTTTGCCTTCAGAACTGCCTCAATTCTTCGTGGCATAGATTCAACAAGGTGCTGGAAGCATTCCTCAGGGAGTTTGGTCCATATTGACATGATGGCATCACACAGTTGCCGCAGATTTGTCGGCTGCACATCCATGATGCGAATCTCCCGTTGCACCACATCCCAAAGATGCTCTATTGGATTGAGATCTGGTGACTGTGGAGGCCATTTGAGTACAGCGAACTCATTGTCATGTTCAAGAAACCAGTCTGAGATGATTCCAGCTTTATGACATGGCGCATTATCCTGCTGAAAGTAGCCATCAGAAGTTGGGTACATTGTGGTCATAAAGGGATGGACATGGTCAGCAACAATACTCAGGTAGGCTGTGGCGTTGCAACGATGCTCAATTGGTACCAAGGGGCCCAAAGAGTGCCAAGAAAATATTCCCCACACCATGACACCACCACCACCAGCCTGAACCGTTGATACAAGGCAGGATGGATCCATGCTTTCATGTTGTAGACGCCAAATTCTGACCCTACCATCCGAATGTCGCAGCAGAAATCGAGACTCATCAGACCAGGCAACGTTTTTCCAATCTTCTATTGTCCAATTTCGATGAGCTTGTGCAAATTGTAGCCTCAGTTTCCTGTTCTTAGCTGAAAGGAGTGGCACCCGGTGTGGTCTTCTGCTGCTGTAGCCCATCTGCCTCAAAGTTCGACGTACTGTGCGTTCAGAGATGCTCTTCTGCCCACCTTGGTTGTAACGGGTGGTTATTTGAGTCACTGTTGCCCTTCTATCAGCTCGAACCAGTCTGGCCATTCTCCTCTGACCTCTGGCATCAACAAGGCATTTCCGCCCACAGAACTGCCGCTCACTGGATGTTTTTTCTTTTTCGAACCATTCTCTGTAAACCCTAGAGATGGTTGTGCGTGAAAATCCCAGTAGATTAGCAGTTTCTGAAATACTCAGACCAGCCCTTCTGGCACCAACAATCATGCCACGTTCAAAGTCACTCAAATCACCTTTCTTCCCCATACTGATGCTCGGTTTGAACTGCAGGAGATTGTCTTGACCATGTCTACATGCCTAAATGCACGGAGTTGCCGCCATGTGATTGGCTGCTTAGAAATTAAGTGTTAAGGAGCAGTTGGACAGGTGTACCTAATAAAGTGGCCGGTGAGTGTATATATATATATATACACTACCGGTCAAAAGTTTAAGATCGGTAAGATTTTTTATGTTTTTAAAAGAAGTCTCTTCTGCTCACCAAGCTTGCAATTATTTGAAAGAACTTTCTATTCATCAAAGAATCCTGAAATAAAAATGTAAAAAACTGTTTTCAACATGGATAATAATCATAAATGTTTCTTGAGCATCATATTATAATAATTTCATATTATAATAATTTTAAAAATGTGACACTGAAGACTGGAGTAATGATGCTGTAAATTCAGCTTTGATCACACAAATAAATTACACTTCACTATATATTCACATAGAAAACCGCTGTTTTAAATTGTAATAATATTTCACAATATTACTGTTTTTTTGGTATTTTTTATCAAATAATTGCAGCCTTGGTGAGCAGAAGAGACTTCTTTTAAAAACATAAAAAATCTTACAGATCTTAAACTTTTGACCGGTAGTGTATATATATATATATATATATATATATATATATATATATATATATATATATATATATATATATATATATATATATATATATATATATATATATATATATGAGCCGTTCATTTATCTATGCAAGATCGTTGTGAAAATACAGACCGGAAGTCAAAAGACAACGAGCGTAGCGCTGAAAAGGGGCGGGGCTACATAAGGTCTATATGGTTTAAAATGGCCTGAACTGGTTTACGATGACCAAACTTCATCGACATCCCCAGTGATGCACCAAAATGATTTTTACAACAAAAAAAAAAAAAATTTGTTTGATAAGCAATTAATTAATAAAACTGAGTTGTGTAAAACCTTGTAAATTGCAAATTGTGCAGTTTTTAAGTAAACTTTGTCATAATATGTGTCTACTCTAATTTGTTGTTGAAATATAAATATTTAAATGGCCGCTGTAATAAAAACTTGTCTTCATGACAGATTTATTCAAACATACATTAATATATGTTTAGTAAAATTATAATGAATACAGTGTTTAATAGTGCATATATTTAGCGAAATTATTTATATCTAACTAACTTATGATCTATGGACATTGGATGGTTTTCATGAGGTAAATATAACATCACATGACATTGTTTACTAGTTGTTTTATTAAAGCCTTTCCACAGTTGAAACACTGATTGATTATATGAGACATACACATTTCAGTAAGTTTCTTTCAACATACATAATGATGTTCATTCATGTTTATTTCGCTATATAACATAGTAAAGAGGAAGAGATCATCGGTTCATGTGCGCTTTGCGCTGTTCAAAAGTAACAAAGCACCAAGCTTATTGAGATTGTTGGATGGTATGCAAAGTTCCTTTTGGATGATCAGCCATCAACTGAAAAAAAATTAAACTTATCCACATTCTGTGCACGAAAAAGACAGTGACACCATCAAAATGTGCCATCGGAGAAGCGCCAATTAAATATCACTCTTTCGTTTTCAGCCCTCCAAAACAGTTTTGGCCGAAAACGGAAAATTAATTTTCGACTGAAAACGTTCTGACATTTTGGTGTATAACAAATCATTAGGCTGACCCTTCTCAACCATTAGACCATTTCCTGAAGCACACCTTTTTATGACGTACCCCTCACCCCAGTACCCCTCTGTACCCCTCACTGTACCCCTCACCCCAGTACAGCCCTTCACTTCAGTTCAAAATCAGGACGGCATGTATTGGAGGTCATGTTGGCAAGTGTGTACCAGTTCACCTGAGCACCTCTCTCTCTCTCTCTCTCTCTCTCACACACACACACACACACGTGTTTGCCTCACCTTGCTGACCCTTCTCTTTACTGAAGGGAAACACTCTCCCTAGCACTGAAACAACTGCACTGTAATTACCGTCATTTGTCAAGTGTGTGCCTGATTTATAGTCAATTAAAAATACCCCAAAAAGTGGCAGTGGGCCTTGTTGTATGTGGGCCGTGTGATTAATGTTGTACAATTACAGCTGTGAGAGTGGCGTGAGCTGAAGAAAGCCATGTTGAGAGACAAAGGGGCTTTGCTACATAGTTAAAACAGAGATTACCATAAAAAATGCTACTTTTGAACCACATTGCATGTATTTATTTTTTGAATGACTTAATTTAAAAGATGTTTTTATTAAGATGTTTAATGTAATATGTTTGTATATAACTTGTTCATAATGACTAGCTCATGATAAATAAAACATTTGTTTTGTTAGACAAAAAGATAAAAGCCTGACTGCACTGTCTCCACCTTGTTGTTCAGGTAAGAGCAGGCGTGGCCATTTGTAATATTAATGTGTCTGGCTTCTGATGTCATTCACTTCCAGTTATTTTTAGCTGTACAAAACAGCTCGTTATGATGCTTGTTAATGCAAACTGGTGTTTCTTACCATATAATTTTAATGTATTGCCTTAATTATAAATAGAGTTTACTGCACTTACTGTTATATTCTTAGTTATTTCCCTATATTGGCTAATATGGTCAGTCTCGCACATTCACAGAAAACTTCTTCCTTCCATGTTGAAAAATAAGTTGGATACCATCAGGATGGAGGTTTCTTCAGCAAAGGTTCTTGTAAGCTGTCATCATCTCTTACCACTACAATCACATACAATAAATTGATGTTATTTGGCCCTAAAGTGAACTGTCATTTCACAGCCAGTGAAAAAAAAAAACAAGATCTTGAGGCTCTACCCCAATTCAATTTACTTAAAACCAGTAAGCAATGCAGAAGGCTGAGTGCACTTAAGATGGAACAATGATAAAGTCAAGCACAACACAGTGGAGGAAGTCTGAGTTCCTTCCAGGAAGCAGTACTCCAGAGCTAAGAATCAGTGCCAGGCCTGAACAGACACACTACTGCATGGACTGAGAGCTGAGGAAGAGTCTGAACACAATTGTGATGATGGCTAATCAAGACTTTACCTCAGAATCTTACCTGCATACATGCAAGAGTGAATCACACACTGCTTGTTAAAGTGACAGTCTGTATTCGGTCTGAGGAATGAGGCTGGTGCACTGTTTTTGGCCTGCATGATGTAATGGTGAGCAAGATGGAGGTAAATGTTTGAACTGCCAATGGTGAGTTAGAATCTGGCGGAAATTGCCAAAGACTGCAGCACCGAGCACACTTACAAAAAAACAGAACTGTCTACAAGCGATGTTATCAAGCCTAATGTGTAAACACTGAAAAAAAGGGGTCTTAAGTTTTAAGTGCAGGGCTCTTCAAAAAAGGACTGTCAGATGGCCTAGGGCAGTGCATGGTCCTGATTGGGCCAGTGCAGTATTGTCATGACAGTTTGTCATTTGCAAGTTTTTTAAAGTCTTGCCAATACAATCTTTCAAGTGACACAAAATAAAACTCGGTAAAAATTCGGTACTCACACACTAGTCTGCGCACACATGCAAAGAGCGCACCCAGAAAGTCGCCCCTCAGACAGTGCACAAATACTAAATTGAATTCTCTTTCACATATTCTTGCGCTTGAACAGACAAATTCACACAATCTTACATCAAAGTTGCAGAGTATCCAAGCAAACACAGTCGGTTATGGTTTAAGTGAACGTTAATAGTTGAGAAAGAAAAAAAATGTACGTGTAACAATATATTGGTCCTAAAGTAACAACAGCCTAATAAACATTTTGCTGTCTTATAATGATAATCAAACAATTAAGATAAAGAAAAAAATAACTCCCTGCTCTTGACTATATAACCTTTATTATCCAACCAGGCCATGTAGAGAAAAAAAAAAACCTTAGCATTGAGCCCTGAAGAGACTTCAGGGAGACTTCACCCTCAAGTTGGCTATATACAAGTTGTATAAATGGTGGGTTCAAAAATTACAAGATCAACTGATACAAAAACATCCAATTTTGGGGACAATTGTCATTGCTCACAAACACAATGAATGTACTTTCTCAACTGTGCTCTAAACTAATTTATTTAGTGATTATCAGACAATCTTTCAAAGAGGTACATTTTTCTAGGTCTAGATGATGTGATTTATAGTGCAATGAGAAAAGGATAAATTGTCCAGTCTTCAGGCTGTGACTCAATTCTCAAAAGTGTCACCTTCTACTTTGATATGTGATCTCTCTGATCCGCGTAGGGTGATATTCTAATTTCCCAGTGGCGGAGGAGTTTCGAGCCGAGCAGAGTTTGTATTTTTGGTGCGACCAGCTGCGGGATAAAAAGTGTGTGAAATTGGAGCTGGTGTTGAATTAATGGTGAGGGGCTCTGGGAGAAGAAAAGATCAATCTCATTGGCTTTCATAAAATTGCATTCCATTTTCCTTCTTCATTATAGTGTGGGACGAGGAGAATGGCGATACCTATACGGTGAGTATCCAGAGAAATGAGAGCACTCCACTTTATTTGATTTTCGCTTTAGCAATATAAAAACGATATCCCATTCGAGAGAATGCCGCACTTCTGTAAGCGCAGGCTCTTATTGGCAAGGGTTCCTGAAAATGACTTTACTCCTAATTTAGGTGCACCGTTTGGTGTGTGTGGGGGGGGTGATCGTGTTTCACTTAGATTAATCTTTGAACTGACTTCTCATTTTACATGTCGATTTTCAAATCAAAGTTTTAAAAATTGTATCCACATACATTCATACTATAGATATTTGCAAATGTCTATAAATGAGAGAAATGTATATATGGTTTATTATATATATATAACCATATAAACCATGGTTTTAGTGCAAAGATTTGCAAGAATTCTGTACCCATATGTTTTAAAATAAAGTGTTCCTTCATATGCATTTTGACATTTATGCATGTTTGCAGTCTTTCTGTGAGTTAAATTAATTAATTGTGTTGACCCAGGACTCTCAGGTGGTTAGCGTTGACCACCTCGAGACTGCCTCCATCTGCATAATTACTGAACAGGCATGGCCAAACAGGAGGAGAGGAGAGCAGTATATTTACATAAATCTGCATATGTCACCTGCACAGCTGACTGCCTCTGACACCAACTATGAGTCACCAGCCACACACCTGAAAACACAACCTCACACGCACACACACAGTAAATGTATTCAGCACACAAAGACTGCGCTCATTATAACCTCATCACTGTTATACCATACACTTACAACAACACTCGTATCAGTACCGGAATAATTACGCTTCATTTTAAGGGTATAATGAAGTGTCCTGCCATGCTGAATTTAGCTGATGTTATTTTACCCATGTTACCTACAAACTGCAACAACTTTATAGTGTAAAGAAGTCATATCATTTTGTATCATAATCCTATATCACTGTTTAAACTCCTGACAAAGTAATGTTAGTCAGTTCCACTATGGATTGTGTCTGAATAAAGGCCCATCAAATGATATTAAAGAGAACTATAATGATAACTATATTAGCGGCCACACCAATGGATAACCTTCGGGATCCGTCCTTCGGGATCCGTCCTTCGGATGAGGTCCTGACTCTCTGTGGTCATTATAAAAAAATCCCAGGATGTCCTTCAAACGAGTAAGGATTTAACCCCGGCATCCTGGCCAAATTTGCCCATTGGCCTCTGTCCATCATGGCCTCCTAATCATCCCCATACTGATTGGCATTCAATGACCCAATTCAACCATGCTAATAAGCAACTTTAGATAAACATCACATTTGTGTTGTTAGAGTGTTGAACTTTCTTCTCCAGCGTCCTATTAGCCTAGAAATCTAGACTCCACCTAGCGGCTGCAAAAATTATTTTGCAGCGAGTGTAGTCTAGCAACTCTCCATAGACGTTTTAGCTGGAAAAACCAAACTCTGGTCAGGCCAATCACGTCGTGTATAGAGTCGGTGGGCGGGCTTAACATAATGACGGCAGAGTTGCGACGGTTCACTGCTACTTGAAAACAAAGAATGGCTCCTGCTGCTGGCGAACAGATGTCTTTCGAATCGGCTTTGACCGCGAGTCTGGAGGATTTAAAGTTAAAAATAATGTTTGAAACATGAACAAAGAACGGCACTTGAGTCATTTTAATAAAAGGAAGTTACAAAAGACGTCGACTTCTTCATTGCTCTGGTTGGTTGTAGCGCTGTCCTATTGCGTGCAGAGGGAATTTGAAAGACAACCGTTTATCCCGCCCCTCGTATTGAACTCAGTCAACGGAGAGTTCCCAGACCTAACATCGTGATGTAGGTCTGGCATGCCAGGCTAGCGTCCTATCCTTCTGAGGTCCAGAATGACAGCACAGCTGAAAAGTTAGTTTGAGCTGCCCCCATACATCTATAAATACAAATGAGAACACTGACAAAATTTCTTGTGTAGCAGCTGTACGTCCTGCAAGGTTCTTGAGCCTAGACCATGCAACAAATAAGCTTCATGAAACCCAAGCCTACTTCTCTGACTGAATGATCACGCTTTCGCAAACAACATAACATGGTAATGCCATCGTTTATATTTTGGTTTACTAGGAAAGTTATTTGCCCACATGTGCGAAGTTGTGCACGTGAGTGCGTTTTGTGTGTTCTGTTGTGCTGACAGGAGCATATTCAGGGTAATAGAAGTGCACAGTTGTTACAGGGTGACTCAGTAAAGCGGAACTGAGCTCTGTCTCCATGTGCATGGATCGCTGGGTCCCTAGATGACAGAATGCCTCAGTGCCCTTCCCTATCGAATAAAATAGAATAGAATAAAAAGATTGAAACTCTAGATTGTCCATCTTGCTGAATTGGTGATAAAATATATATTTTTCCATTGGAAAAAAAATGTTACTTCTCATTGCATTTTTGCCCTGGTGACTGTGCTTTTGTTTCTTTGTCTGTCAGCTTAATGGTGTTGAGTGGTCTTCTATGTCAGTGTAATCATGTTCTGTAGCTTAAGTAAATTGAAATTCAAAGGGAACAATATTTTGTAAGGACTGCCACCACTCTCACTGTTCTAATTACATGGATCAATGGCTCTCCCCAAATACAAAAACTTGGAACACAGCGGTCAAACCAGCTCCAAATCTGTGACTGTGTGCAAACTCAGTCATGCCCAGTCTTACACACCAACACAAACGTTCACAAATAACTGCATTGGATTGTTTTGTTAAACTGCAGTATCCGCAGTACTGTTTTGGAAACAACGGTGCCCAATCTTCCTCTTTTAGCTGTGCAACCTGTTGACACGACTGTCAATTGACAAAAAAGAAAGGCACTTTGGATGAGATACTAGATTCCCACTGGGGCCCGAAGCAGTGCCAGCTAGACATTACTGCCGATCCCAGAGGAGTCAAAGAAAAGCTTGAAGACATTACTGTGCATCTCAGAGGAGACACAGTCCAGTGAATTGTGACAATCAAGAGGAACAGTTTGATGATGTTTTTTTTTTTTTTTTTTTTTTTGAACAAGGACTGACAAACATCATAAGAGATCCCATGGAGCCTGATTAACCAATCAAATCACTCACACCTTTCTGTTAAAACACAAATCTTTCAGGTGACAGCCTTAAATAACCTTCAATGTACTTGAGAATTACATTGATAAATGCTAATTATTAGGTCTTAAGTATAATAATGTTCAAAAATGCTCCTCATTATTTATTTATAAAAAGTCTAAAAAGTCATGACAACCACATGCCATGACCGAATTAACTTCTGAAAATATAAAGTAGTTGAAACCACATATATTGTTCATAAAATCTGTGAAAAAAAAAACTTAATTCAGTAATGTCACTGTATTTTGATTGCTGCCTACTTCTCTGAAGTGCTAAAAAAAAAAAAAAAAAATTCTTCCCGTCATATTTTTCTTCCACGATCTGAGCTTGTCAGAGCTTGCAAAAAAAAAGAGACTTGAAAAGTACATTCTTATCCCCGAGAACCTAATGTAATTGTGGATATGTTTAAGCAATAGAGTGGACAGGGCAACACAGACAAGTAAGCAGTTTAAAATTTTTACAAGCATAAATGAACAATGATAGATAGACAGACGGACGGACAACTGGATTAAATTCAACCAATTTCAACCAGTGACCCATTCAGACTATTTTGCTGACGGATAATGAATATCAAGGTGGCCAGTACTCAATATATTACATATTATATTATTCTATTACACTACTATCTCACATGACTTTTGGCATTTTCCACAAAAGGGGATCAGTGTAATACAAGCACCCCACACTCCATCCTGCTTGAGTGAAGCCACTGTCTGCTTTCTCTCACTGCAGCACTGACCTCTGCAGCATGTTCGGTCCCTTGTCTGATTTGTATTCACATGCAGTACAGGACCTCTGGACATCTATGAGGTGCATTTGCATTTTTTCATTTATTTTCTACATTTTTTTTATGTTATGCTTAAGGGACGGGTGGGTTACAACTCCATCAGGCGACACATAGTTTATAATTTATCGGGAAAACTGATTAATATGTTGTTGCTCTCAAAACACTCGTGGTGAAGCCTTTTTCATGCAAGGCAGTGTACGAGTATCCTGTGGGGACGTACATGCTTAATGTGTAATTAGACTGTAATTTCATTAATCACTCTGATTCTCGGGGTCTCGGGAGAGTTTTATTGTGTGAACGTGGAGACCTGTGAGGAAACGACTCCGTTATTAGCAGTTCTCACATTCTGCTTTTCTTTTTCTGCTGGTTTAATGTCATTGTTCCAGTCTGACAGGGACAATGTTGGCCGTTCTAAAGTGTTTCGATGAAATCTATCTTAACTGCCTCTGAAAACTATGATCCAGACAGAATCTGTCAGGATGGCGGCATGGTCTGCCAGAATCTTTATGTGAATCTTTATGCAGAAAGTTCTATGATGCTGCAACAGTTACAAACAGCAGATGCTGGAAGAGACGGGAATCACAAAGGCTTTGTAAACATCCACAATCAAACAGAATAATTTATGAGCACCAGATCATTTTGATGTTTTTGTTTGGACACTGCAGCTTTCATTTCCTCTTTTTTTTATATAAATGAAAAAGTATTGTGCATGATAATGAGAATAACGAACAATCAACATTCACCAGACGCCCTCGAGAACTGTTCTTTATCCAGCTGGCACGCACATGTGGCTCAGACGGCCACGGTGTGTGAAAGAGGAAGCAAGAGGAAAGAGAAAGCCAAAAATACACAAATTCCCCAATCAAACCTGAACCCTCTCATTCACCGCTGATGACATCATTGCCGTACCTTGCAGCAGAGGAACGTCTTTGAGGAACCCTCCACTGTACTCCACCTGGAATTCCTTCTCCTGAAATCCTGGTACACATTCAGCCTTCTCTTCTTTTTCCTGCGCTCCAGTGCACACAACCTGAAATGGAAAGACAGATTTCCTTTTGATTACTGAAAACAATTTCACAATTTTTTAGGTTATGAATCATTCTGGTGTAGGGGTTGACCGATTATCGGCGCCGATATTAAGCTTTTTTATGGTTATTGGTATCGGCCATTTTCAAAACCGATTTGCAGATAAAATGATTTCATTTTGAAATGCGCAATCTGGCTTTAATCCAGCCACCTCTATCAGAGCGCGCCGCTCTGTGTTCTAGACTAATGCCCGCCCATCGCCCATCTGATTTGTTGGGAGTCACGAGTTCGGCCAATCAACAGAAGGCTGAAGGCACTGAAAATGTTGCGCGCGCTCTCACACTGAAAGCACTTGCTGACAGGAGCTGCTTCTGTGATCATCAGTTGTCTCTCTCATCTCTCAAAGGTCAGGCAGCATAGACATTCCTGAAGTTGCATTAAATCACTACACTGAAGTTGCAAAACATCTCAATATAATCTATTTATGATGAAAAACACGCCCGTTCTCACTAGTTATACGATGTTCCTGGTCAATGTCAGTCATTGCAGTGATAGGCTTTACGGAACCTCACGTCGGTGTAACGGTGTAGCCTAACTAAAACCTATTTTAGCTTCTCCCCACTCGGCCAACTTAACGTTATACTGTGAATAGATTATCAACACGAATGAATTCACTCACGTCTGCTGCGGTTGTTGTGTTCACATAGCTTCCCTGAACAGCGTCCGTGGCTCTTAGTCAAAAATTGCGCATATTTGGATAAATTTTGCTTTATTCTCACATGATTGCAAAATATTTCGTCATACAGATATTACAGAATACCATTTTTATTGATTTCTCACTGAATTATGCGATCTGAAGAGCGTTTAGTGCGAGCTCTGTCTCCCCTGTTCCTGATTCGCGTCAGTGATCTGCCCGCGCTCTCTCATTCGATGAATAGTTGTACATTCCACTTCCTAGTTTTTATCTCCGTGATAAACAGTCAAACAAACGTTTCAACACATCAAAAATAAAGAGAATAACCATACAATCACAGTGGCAATGAAAATAACCTATTAATTGTCATTTGAGTGAAATTACTAAACTTAAATATACGAGCTTGATAAAAATTATCATTCTAGAAGAAAATTTCAGATGGCATTTAGAGGCTTTTGCATCTGAAATCTTCATATATATAATGAATTATTTGTATATATATATATATATATATATATATATATATATATATATATATATATATATATATATATATATATATATATATATTCCATTATTTGTTAATTTGTTGCTTGTTATCGTTTACATTTACTTCTTTAAAGTTTTACAAAATGGTGTACAGAATGGATGCTTCCTGCACTTTTTATGTTGTTGTTATTATTATTAATATTAATGTTCTCATTATTAACAGTTCTCAGAATTAAATATATGGTTAAAAGAATTTAAAGAGTCTTTGTCAGAGGCCTTTTCATTCTTAATTTTGACATAAATTTTCATTTTTACACTAGACACATATCGGTTCAATACATCGGTTATCGGTCTACTTGACCTGTAATAATCGGTATCTGTCCTGAAAAACGCATATCGGTCAACCCCTATTCTGGAGTATGTGCAGCTGTAACTCAAGTCTGTTAATGTAAATATTTTTTACACCTAACCATAACCTAACAGTCTACTAACAATTTAATACAGGCTACTAATACTCTAATGAGAGTTATTTGACATGTACTTGAAAAGTTGCTAATAGTTTGTAGAATGTCTACAGTGGACTATAGAAATTTTAAGTGTCATCAAATATTTTAATACAATTATTAATCTAAATATATAAACATGCTATCAAGCGAGATACGATGCAAAAAATAACTTAAATCTGTACAGGTGTGCTGTATGCGAATCGGCTAGATGTGAACAGAGACATCCGATACACGTGCACAGAAAGTCACTTCAGACAACGCACCAGAGCATTGAGTTCTCTTTCGCGCTTGAACAGACAAGAACACACAAAATTATGTCAAAATGGCTGTTTTCTAGTGTGTGTGTGTGTGTGTGTGTGTGTGTGCTTGTTTATGTGATTTATGAGGACACAAATTTGTATAATGGCATGCGTATTACACAGGTATTAAAACTTAAACGTGGTTCATGAGGACATTTCATGAGTCCTCAATTCAAATAGCTTAAAAACATAAAAAAAACAATGTTTTATTAAAAATGTAAAAATGCAGAATGTTTCCTGTGATGGGTAGGTTTAGGGATAGGGACAGTGTAAGGGGATAGAATATACAGTTTGTACAGTATAAAAACCATTACGCCTTTGCAAAGTCCTCATAATGTAGTTGCACCAACTTGTGTGTCACACCTTTCAAGACACAGAACTCCACTTAGCATGTCCAGAATAAGTGTCATAATTCTAGCTTGTACGTGATTGAGGGAATGCAACTTTAGTACAGTGAATTAGAAATTGTTTGCTACGTTCTTGAGTTTCCACTCTCCCAAATTTGTATCTGTATGAATAGAAGGAAATTCTCCTTTGGCCCCTGTTAAAATTGCCACCTTTCACAAATACAATCTGTCTCTAGTCACAATAATAATCAAATGGGACTAATTACATACTGTACATTCTAATTAAGAAATAAATATTTTTCTCACCGTGCCTACGTTCAGTGCACTTTTTGACTGTTCTGACCAATTTATTCTCAGACCTGATCTACACAGTCAAGGTTTTCCATATAAAGGAATTGTACAACCTGGTGTTGCCTTGTTTATTTCATCTTTTAAAAAAAAAAAAAAAGGCACTTGTTTTTCCAGTTCTTAGTTAAAAACAGCTTCAACTGCACTGCTAAAACAAGTGTACTAACAAAACCTAGAGTATTGTAATTCAAATAGATCAGCAAGTCCATTTTCTGTAAACCCAGCAATGACTAAATGCTGCTTTTAAGGCGAGTGAGAGCACATCAATTCTGCTTTTCTGGTCAATTATACTAATTTTAGGTTGCCTTCCACCCAGGAAAGCAAAGCTGGTTTTCATTAAGAACTAAAGGTAATCATCCAGCTTTTAAAACTGGATGTTGATGTTTTGTGGCTTTTAGGTCAATGGTAGATGGAGAGTTTTTGAAGATCACTATTTTCCCTTTTGTAAGAGCCAGTGAGCCATGCTGTTCCAACCTTTATGTCCATCTTCCTCTTTTACTTCCAGCAACATTATTACTCTTTTCACACCTAGTTTTGCTCTCCATCAATCACCATTTCAGTTGAAGGGAAGTGAGGATTCTTTCTGACAATGACACGCCCTGTGTGCCATCCTTGAATATACAGCCCTGTTCCTCCTCTCAGTTCTATATACATAACAACTCTAGACATAGACAGAATTTCAGAGATTCCCTCAACTGTTTCTTCTTTGGGAATACATTCAACACAGATTCAATACATCAGAAACACAGAGCATAAATCATCAGCTCCGCATTCATGAATAATGAAGGCTTTGGCTTAGTTTTCTCACTCTGTGATTTAGTAAAACCCCATGGTTTCTTAACAACCTTTACTTATAAATGGATAAGCACAATCACATAGCAGCTTTGTAGCCAAAAAGTCCATTCTTCATAGCTTGAAAGTAAAAAAGAAAAAAAGAAAAAACATTAAAGCACACAGGGCCGACCGTTCCTATGGGCAAAATACATATATCGCTTCAAGGTGATTCATTGACTATAAACATTTAGTAATATTATCGATTTAACTGCACTGACTCTATTGACTTCGAACAAAATTTGAACTGAAATGAGCTGCATAATGACGATAACTTTATAACATTAACACTGTTATTGAACTGAATTGAATCAACATTGAATTGGCTTTTTTGGCAAAAATCTTCATTTTACTCAAACACATTCATATAAATAGTAAATCCAAAGAAACTCCTAATGTTGCAGTGCTCTCAATTTTTCCAGAGCTGTATACACATATACATGCATGATGTTTATACAAGTGGGACCCATTTTCATTTCCCAGTCACTTTAATCTTACTTTCCTGTTGTTGTTCCCCAACTTGTACCCATCAATAAAAGCCATCATTACTCAAATAAACTAAACCACCAAATATAAACCAACTTGCATACTTTCAATATAGAAAGTATGTATACAAGGCATTCAGTAAAATGCCTTATTAGATACCTATTTTTCCAATTAAGGTTTCTTTAGTTGTTACCCACGCCAATTATATAAGATCAGATGAAAATGTCAAAGTGCTGGTTTGATTTGCTTTGCGGAGAGTTGATTTGGAGAGCGCAGGGCGGGAAGGACCTTGTGAGGATCCAGCTGGGACACGGGATGCACAATAACAGGGCAGCACTCAAACATCTGCTGCACCTTACTGTGTGTTCAGATGAGCATTCTGGATGTGAGATTATATGCTTCTTCACTGTCGCAATTCCTTGAAAGAAGAATTCAAGCCAGGGAGCTTCAGTATTAGGGAGCTTCAAGCACGTTATTACTACACCAAGTCAGAGTTTCAAGGAAAAACTGCAGCTAAAAAAGAGCCATTTGCGTTCGCACACTCAGCAATACGGCACAAAGTTCTCTTTGACGTGTCCCCTAGGATATGACACAGACTGAAAAAAATAATGGAGGATCTCAGCACGTTGTATTTTGAGGGGGGAAATAAATGCTTATTTTAGCTTATTTCCTAGATTTAATGAGCCAAATCTGACAAAAGTGCTGTGTTTACTGAAAAGGAAAAAATACTATCATTCTTGTTCTACAGGTTAATTTGCTGCTAAAATAGCACTGCCCTAAGTGACGCTCGGATACCACTATGCCGTCTCTTGTTAAACTCACAAAGCATACTCTGCCTTATCTCTGATTTAATGGCAAATACATCAGGGGGTTAAGGTTGCCGCTTCCAAACAAGGTCTCCACTCTTTATGGTTGTTTCTATTCCACCCACCGCTTCGGAAGTCCTTTAGGAGTTTTCTTAATGGAGTTCGTCGAAAGAGAATAGAATCTAGTTTAGTTACTCGGGAATTCAATGAATCTTTTTTAACTGCATATGAAGCAAATATTCTTTGAATTGCCTCAGCAGGGCAGAGATAACATTGCGTATAAGACAGCATGACAGAAATTTAAACATCCATCTAGAAAAAAAAATGTCAGAGCAGATATGATCACAGGGCATATCTGCACATGTTTGCTCTCTCTCTGAAAAAAAAAAGAATAATATGATGAAGAATCAGACATTAATTGTGTTATGTCCTTCAAACTGCCCGAGGCAAAGTGTCAGCAAAAAAAAAAAGAAAAAAGTAAAAAGACTTAAAAAATAAATTGTAAAAGGAAGTTAAAGGACATTAAAGGTTAAAGGAATGTTCACACAAGACATGATTTTATTTTATTGGTCTAGGTAAATGTGCTCAAGAACAGTTTTTTTTTTTTTACTTTCCACTGCCACATACAATTATCCCTTTCATTATTTTTCTGCCATTGAAAGAATTCAACGCATCCATGTCATTGATGGAAATGTTCCGGCAATCCATGTTTTCAATGTTATACAGTACGTAGAGGGGCGCAATTAAACATCTTCTAAAAGAGTACAGCATCTCCGGATCAAAACACAGGAGAAGAAGCAGCAGAAACAAGTGATATATAAGCATTGCTTAATCACAAGTAAAATAATGTGATCATCAAACATTAAACAGCATATAAATGCTGCCAAGAAGTATAGGACTGTGAAGTTTTGGGGATGTTGAAGGACACAATCTACTCTTATATGTATGATATCGTATGATTTCTGTTCAGATCTTTTTGAATCCGATCCGGTCTTAGACAAAAACCTGATGTTCTCAGCTTTATATAAAAAAAAATATAAAAAAAAATGTTTTAATGAAACTTGAGCACATTCAAGGTTTTAATAAAATAATGTATTAAGCTAGAATAATGTTTTTTTTGTTTGTTGTTTTAAGCAGAGTCTCATTTCTTTCTTTTGATACATTGCATCTTCAGATATTCATTCAACAAAAATATTCTGGAGGCCATGAAAGTTTTGTGAAAATTATCAAAAATGCCGGCACTGCCTGGCAACTTAAAAAGGGAATTAAAAAAATATATATAGTTAAAATG
The DNA here is from genome assembly GCA_031834385.1 of Semotilus atromaculatus. Taxonomy (NCBI): domain Eukaryota; kingdom Metazoa; phylum Chordata; class Actinopteri; order Cypriniformes; family Leuciscidae; genus Semotilus; species Semotilus atromaculatus. The sequence goes on from JAULUF010000001.1 coordinate 7,607,506, forward strand.
ATAAAATACTTGTTATGCTTTTTTCATTATATATGTTCTAAATTATTTTTCCTCATTATATACTTTCTAGATAATAGTTACATTGTTATAGTTATATACATATACCTATAAATGTGCCTTCTGGTCAATTCTGTTGCACTGTCAAACTACTTTTAAAGCTAGAAAGTGTCCTGTGTCTATAAAAGTATGTAAGTTGTTGTCTAAGCAGATGACATCCAATGGGAGGACAGAGAAATGAGGTAAGAGGATAAGAGTGTATGTGTACCCATGTCCACAGAAATCTGTGGCTCTGTTTGATGTGACCAAAAAAAAGCCAAGCGCAAGGGTATTGTGCAGGCCTGCCTTCATCTCCGCTGCACGGCTGCTTACAGAGATGGGCGTCCAAAGCAAGAACACCACCTGCTGCCTGGCCTTGACTTATTCCCTCTCTCTCCCTCCCTCCCTCCCTCAATAACGCTCACTTATCATCTTCTCTGTCTGAACTGGAAAGTGTAATAGATTGCTTGGCATGTTGGTCACCTTATCGGTGCATTTCTGTGATACAGCTGTGTGGAGACTTCATTAGTTTCTAATAATTTGACTCAGCATGATTTCCTTATTAAACACAACAAGAGAAATGACACTGGTGGGCTGTGATCGAGGGGACAGGGGTTAGAAAATGACAATGTCCCCTGCTGGTGTAGAGAAAAAAAACATTTAAATGTGCTTTTAGAAGTCTCTTCTTTTCTTCTTAAGTCGTACTGCTTGTGAACGACAAAAGGGATAAATTAAATGGATAGTTCTTCCATAATTAAAATTCTGTCACCATTTACTCACCCTTGTGTTATTACAAACCTGTGGGACGTTTTTTCTTCTATGGAACACAAAAGGAGATATTTAAGACTGTTTTCCATGCAGTTAAGGAGGACTGAAGCTTTTAAGCTTTGAAAAAGCACATAAAAATTTCACTTTATGCACTATATTCCAAGTACTCTGATATCATGAAGTCACACGACAGATAGAATTAATTCTCCACCATTGGACTGTTAACTACTGCAACACATTGTACGTTTGTACAATTTAACTGTGACTATAATCCTTTGAATCAGTGAGTTGAATTTCAATTGAGTCAGTTGATCTAAACCAGATCAGTCCAATTGGTTTTGTTAAAGAGCCCCTATCATGGATTTTTGAAAATGAGCAAATCAGGTAAAAATAAATGCATATTATGAGACAATTAAAGTGTTTTTTGTCCTTGCATGCATGTGAAACTGTTTTTGGGAACTCCCAAAACAAAAATAGGAACGTTTCAAATGCCATGATAGGGGCACTTTAACAGAATAAATTCATGGAAAAGATCATCAACATCTTCAACTCTCTTGATCGTGCCATGGTTTAGAGCATATAGATTTTCAGATACTTAAGTGTCAGTCAGTTTCTAATGCAGAGCTTTCATTTGGAAAAAAAAATGTATATAGCACACAAGGTTGTATGGGCCACTTCATAATACTGGTATGGTGCTTTTGCATAGTTTTTGAAGCTTGCAAGCTTCAGTGCCGGTTTATTGTAAAAAAATAAAAATAAATAAAACATGATAAAAGGTGTTAAATATATCTCTGCAAGTCATAGAGGAACGACATGAGGGTGAGTAAATAATGACAGATTTGACATTTGTAGATGAACTGTGCCTTTAAGTTTGACGAAAATAATACAAAGGAAGCAGCAAGCGATATGTTTGTTATAATAAGAGATATGTGTGACAAGAGACAAGACAAATAAAGTGACAGAAAAAACTTCAAAACTGATGAATACCATTTCTTTGTTATGGCTTTATAAGACTCAGCTGTGATATGGAGGTTATGGTTTACTCAGCTCCTCCTGAGAGAGACTGGCTTTTTTTTGTGTGCTTCACCGAGGGTAAACAGAGTTCAAACCCATCCTCCGTCTCCGCTCATAAACGGCGCTATAAAGCCCTGAGTGATACTGAAGATCTAAACATGTGGCTTCCTTTGCGTTCTGACTACATTAACACTCAGCCTGGGCAAAACAGCTTGATGAGTATCTGACAAAACTCGTTAGTTCGTTAGCTTTAGCACTTTTCCAAGGCCCAGACCATAATTTATGCATGCAAATCAAGCACGTTAGAAATCCTGCGACGCTTGGTAGCTGGATTCTTTTGGCTTCATCAATGAGGTCAGCATCTGAGGCACTAACTCTGAGCTTACCCATAATGCCTGGATTAATTCTTCCCATAGAAAGTCTGGAACCAACATATTTTCCTGAAACTACAGCACTGTAAAGCAATAGTTAACAGGTCTAAAGCATTGTAATCCCTTTCCAAGGCATGCGATCTTCTCATTAGACCTTCTAACCTCAAAACTACTGGAGAATAAAAGTAACAGATGAGAGCATAGCCATAACGCATGGCAGCGAGAGCTAAGATTAGTTTTCTTTCAGCAATTTTAATGTCCCATTCTACATTTTACAGCTCGCCCAAATTGTACAACCTAGTTTGCAAAGGTTCATTAGCAAATTCAGTCGTACACCACATGGAGTAAAATGGAAGACTTGATTTCCATTGAAGGGTTTTAAGGTTAATATAACTGTTGAGGAACAATCCTGCAGATGGCTGAACGTAAAGACTTTTTGTGGTCGAGTTGCATTCTACACAATTGATGGCACTTACAGAAGCACATAAACTCACGGATTCTTTTTTGTGCCTCACAGATTTTTCTCTTAAATAAAGATGTCAGAGGAGCGAATAAAGTTCACCAGCTTTATTGGGTGAGAGAAAAGCAACGACCACATATACGGCGAGTATCAGATCAATATGTCACTACATTCTCTGTTAAAAGAGAAAGCTAACAGCTTTAAGTGTGTCCCCTATCTTCTAGAGTCCAAGTTAAACCTTTTACTTTCATTCAACTACTAAATCAGAACAAACTGATATCAACATTATTATCACGCAGCCATAATAATGTTAGAATAGGCTATTCATTTTTTTATAGATCATCTTCCATAATGCTGCTCAGAGAATCACATCTTTAATAAATTAGCTCATTAAAAGTCATCAGCAACTTCAATAAGTCAGAAAGAAATTGATACAAACTAAGAAAGCCTTGCAAATTTTATACTATAAAAGCATCACAGGGAAATGATAAGTTAGCTCTGAATTGCTTAGGTCGACATTATTAAAACAGACACAATTTTCTTCCATAATGCACATTCCTGGTCCTATTGCAATTCATATGTTCTTGTTTTAAGACAAAAAAGTCTTCATAATTGAATAACTTACTCTCCCAAAATGAAACTGATGTCACCTCACCACCATCCAGACTATTTGAGCATTGTTTTGACAAAAATCACATTTGGTGTAGCTTCATTTAGGGATGGAACATCCACTAATATAATAACCATTTCATATAATTTGGAAATACATTACATTATGAAAGTTAAATGGGTTGTGAATATCAATTCATAAACCTAGGGTCAAGTTTAGTATGAAATGTCAGGCTTCTCATTAGCAATTTTAACAGCCAAACTACTATGCTATTGAATCTATGCTATGCTATCTGAATTCAGTATGTTTGAAGGAATACTTAAAGGGCATAATTGTCCATCTTTGACAGGCTAAAATTGTACAGTACTAAAAGATACTTTGACTTAATTCCTGTAATGAAGGCGCCAAAACATGTCACCTTGTTTGCAGGTCATAGATAGAATTCTGCGGTAAGTAAGTAGCCCGGATGCCGCAGACACCGAGTAAACACTGCCCAGTGGTGTTCAGCGTATGACATTTACACGCAGGGTAAAGAAGTCTATTCTGGGCATGTGGCTTTTTAAGGACCTGTGCGGACGGTCACTCTGCAATGGGCCCTGAAGGCTTTAGCAGGGAGGCGTTGTCTTTTTAAAGAATAGTGATGATGGCCTCCGGGCAGGTGCTGTGACAGGCCTGAAGTGTGATTAAGGTTAAGACTTCATTGATGAAAGCCAGTGCAGCCAGAGCCACTAGGCAGAGTCTGGTGTAAATGTCAGCTCAAGAAAAAAAAAAAAAACCAATATGGTCATATGAGTTCACAGACAACCTGATTGGGAATGGCTGCAGCACCTTAAGTGTGTGAAGAGTTTGTGGCTTTAGGGTGGGTTTCTGATTTGAGCCGCAAACATATATATTTTCCACATTTTTTTAACACTAAGTTTCATGCCTAGCCATTTTCGTCACTTCATTAAAGCCATCCAGAGGTTCACTTCAGCTCTATATTAAGATTTTACTATTTAAATTATGTTGTAGCATTTCGTTCTGCAGACAAGTTTGAGGGGGGACACCCTTGCAGACCATGTTATTTTTATGTTTTGTGGTTAGAGTTTTGCTTCATCCAAATTTAATAACCACCGAACTGTTCACATAAATAACTCTGAAAATAAAACAAAATGCAGTTGTTTAAGGAATTTAGCCAAATTTAAGACTGCAACTTTGTTCCTGTTAAACCGGTCATTGTCCAATACAAAATATAACTACTGCAGTCACAAAATGAATACTAAATATTTAATATATTTTTTAATAAACTATGTTAATTTATGCAATATGTCATTAAAACATATAATTGAAATTGAAAATATATCATTGACTTTTGCGCTCACATTTCACATCTTTTGCAGCATCTTGTACATGACACGGCATTCTAAATGTTGCACTCAGGTTTAAAAACTCATCTCTAGAACATGGTTATATTTTCATGCCAAACTTAGAAAGAGTTGACCCTGGGCATGTGTTCAAATCCCAATATGGTTCATTTGGCCTTGTTAAAAGATGTAAAGATTCAACATACATTTCAAGGCTTATAATATTCCAATACTGCATCAAAGGAAGACCGGCTAATGCACAGATGCCCGCTAAACCCCTAATTTCCCTTGACCCCTGGAAAATGCCCACACAGACTGTATCTAATGTGCATTAATTATTGCAATCGCTTGAGACGGTACAAATTCCCTTCTAAACCTTTTCCCTATTGATGTCTCCGTTTCAAATCTGTCCAATGAAAAGTCCAGGATGTCTTGTGAACCGCCCCCAGCTGGGCAAGAAAACGTTACTGCATTTTTCCCTTCTCTAGCCTGGACTGATTCCTTTGCTCTGTGGTAAATGTCAGTGCACAAGCAGGGCGTAGCAGGAGTGACCCAGGCCTAATCACAGCGAGAGGCTGCAGCGAAATCAATCAGTCTGCCTTCCAAACAGCTGCATCTGGCTTGCCAGTTGAAGAAGCAGCCTGCACAACCATCTGGAATCTGGACACATCACACCTGCTGGGCGAATGAATAAGGGTTGGTGCATGAGCCAAAGTAAAAAAAAAAAAAAAAGCCAGGCTCTGAGCACAGCAAACAGACACTCAATCTTGGACGGTATCTGCATTGTTGCTGTAATTTAGGAGGCAGGTCTGACAGGGTTTTCAAGTGTGGTTCCAACTCCAGATGTGTAAACACAATGCAGCACCACCAAGGGGATCCTGGCCTATGATTCAAACTGGGTTTAGCAATAATAAAATAGTAATACATACTCGTATGCAGCAAAAGATGGTAGCATATCTAGCATAGTCTAACCTAACTAAGAGCTTGCAACAGAGAGAAGTTTGTTCGTAAAATTCGGTATAACTTTATCTTGCAGCACTGGAAAACAAACGTGGGTCTCCTGAGCAAAGTACTGGGAAAATATAGTCCAAGCATAAAGGGTCCAACATAAAGCAAAACCACTGCAGCGTGAATGAAGGGCACATCAGGACAGAGCAGAAGAAAACAACACTGTTTACCTTAAGACATTACCATGCAGCAGAGCCAAACAGCTGGCGCTTATCCACTCTCTTTAAAGGGCAGAGAGCGGGTCTTGGATGACTAAGCAGATCACTGGGGTCATAATCAGTCTGCATGCTGAAAAAAGGGGCTCCAAGAGCCAGGCTAGCCTCCTTCTGGTCTCGGCTTTAGACTGTTTGATGTATATAATGGCTTAAACCCAATAAAGAAAGGTAAGTGGTATAAAATATCATATTTGTGTAGTATAATCTGCAGTACTATCTGATAAGTCACATGACCAGAGCTGTTCCCGTCTGCCCCTCTGAAAGATGGCAGTGTCAAAGCTCCATAAAAAGATGTAAAATCTGCACACATTCAGTATCATAATATTTAAAGGGTCTATTAATATCTTAGTAATATTGCTTTGGCTCATATAATCTTGTATCCAGTAGTAAATCAAAGAGAGCCATTTTTAAGTAACCAATTAAGTACCATATAAAACGGCATATTTCAAAGTATTAATAAATGCTTGAGGTCAGTAAGATTGTATAATGTTTTAAATTAAGCCTTTTTTACTCACAAAGGCTGCATGTGTTTGCCCAGAAATACAGTAAAACATTATTAATACAATTTAAAATAATATATTTTAATTCCTGTTATGGCAAAGATAATTTTTCAGCAGCCATTACATAAATGACAGTGTCACAAGGTCTATCAAATCATTTAAAAAATATTTAATAACAATGTAAAGTAAGTATTTGCTCTCCCTTTCGATCATTTTAAAAACTTCAAAAAAGAAAAAAGTCTGGTGCTGACACCAAACTGAAATGCAAAATAAAAATAGAAAGGCACTTATTCTTTGTTTATTAATTATTTTTTCAAACAGTTCCCAGCTAGTAAAATATATAATGTTACTTTGCTGTTTACAACTTTCTGTTGGGTATAGTGCAACTGGGCTTTTTTTTTTTTTTGTGAATAAGGTATGCAGCTTGTTTCATTAAGCTACCCACAAGGTAAAATACTGTACATGCGCTTTGCTGGGAATAGTTTGAAATTAAATGCTAATTGACTTGTTCACCTGAGTATGTTACAACTGCAGTAATGTGATCACAGAACATGCTGACTAAAGAGCTGAAAACGTAATCTAAGTATATCAAAATGATTCTGATGGCTGAATGATATTTTGCTGTGACATTTACGCAAGTTCAGGAACAGTGGCTCAATATTGGTGCTGCACTTTCTTTGATTCCTGCTGAATCTGGCCTTGGGTCTGCGTAACAGAAGTTGACAATTCACTCACAACAATTCTGCCATCAACTCATGTGGCACTGCAACACACCAGGATGTGTATTAAGGGTCAAATGGTCATCCAATATGGGGATAAGCAACTACTAAGAGGGACTAAGAGTCCCAAAGTCAAGTTTCTGTTTTCATCTCCTTCACAAGGGCCGTGGCGGAGAGGAATGGACAAGATTATCCAGCAAAGCTAGCAATAACTCACATACACCCAAACAACCTTCCCCTAGAACTGAGCCCTTCCACAAAGGCGTCTGAATGCAAGATACGGTCGACGTGAATGATTGTGTCCTTTTTCCGAGTATCTGCTCAAGTCTAGCCGTCAAATCCAGCCACGGTCACAACATCCATCAGTTTAAAGGGCAAAGTTGCCAATAAACCCTTCAACTCATGAAACAGCCCTTCTCCTTCCTTTCACCGAGATTCAATAGTGGACTAAGAGCGGAAAAGAAAGATTCCTTCAAACATTTTGAGAGCGCAGAGTAAACAACTGGGTGATATTCATGGGGGAGCTGCAAAGATATCGAACCGGACGTCTACTTTTTCTACTTCTTTCTACAGGCCCAATACATTGCTGCTGGCGTTGCTTCCTGGGAGGCCATAGCGGTCTATGCTTTCTGGAAAATGTTGTAGCGTTCTGCCCCTGGCTGGCGAATCGAGTGATTCACAGGAATTTCCAGAGGAGTTAAACGTTTTGACTTCTCATCTTAGCTTGTGAACAGCACTTAATTGTCTCCTGATATTTGGACTTTAAATCTCTTTCCCTCTCTGGTAACAATCTGTGGTTTCATCTTCTGAATCTCTTTCCTTTTGTGTTCTAAACCTTCCAATTAATGACGTGTTCTGAGGGAGCCTAAAATTCCTCCCTGTCAACAATGCCAATGAGATGCTTAAGCCAAGCTCAAAGGAACACAACCAGCGGTACAAAAGAGATATGCAAATGAAGTGTCTTTTCAGATCATTTGATACATCTTCACGTTTGATCTGGGCCCTTTCATTTTCCCACGTCGATTCGTCTGCTGTCCTCCAACTGTTAAATCTCCTACTGCGGTCGTGATTAATGACAACAGAGGCCGTGCGCATGTGTTTTTTTCTCCCTCAGAATCAAACTCTTTAATAGCATTTCATAGGCACGTTAAAAGGCCACTGAACGGGCTGTGAAAGTTTCCTTCGGTTTTCTTTTTTTTATCATCTCCAGAGGGGGAAACAGAAAAATCCATTTTGTCTGAATCAATATTTACTCCTGATGCTGTCTTCTCCCAAAATAATCGACAGCTGGTCTTTTGTTCAACCCCCAAAGAAAGTAAAAACGGAACTTAAAGGTTACCACACTAGAGTAGTTTTGAAAGCATGAGGAAAAAGGAAAACTAAGGGTAATGATTATAATTTACCTCTCGCAACATCCCCTGAGCTTTGCTCTTCTGTACATGGCAAGGCTTTATGTTAAAAGCCTATCTGTTTTCACAATCCATGAAGAAAAAAATTATTAAGTAAAATAAAGTTGAAATAAAAAAGAATAATAATAATTATTATTATTATAATGAACAAGCACATTACAAAATTACTAACAATAAAACAAAATTTTAAATAAAAACATCTATCTGTCTGTCAAGGCTTTTTTTTCAAAACTTTTTGTGCAATGTTTCTTTTCTTATTAAAATTGTATAAACTAACAGAAAATAGACCTCTAATAATCAATACCACCCTTATTTCTGGTTTCAAACCTTTAAACAATCTTTCTGTACATCATGTACTACGTTTAAACTTACTAACCCTGATGTTAATAATGTATAAAACTTTAACTGTCTTACAGTACCTTCTGCTGATGCATCTGTTTGTTAATGCATTAGAAACCTCCCTGTTCCATTCATGTTTAATGGTGATAACTGTGAAGTCAAAACATTGCAGAATAGCTTATGCTGTAGAACAGAACAACCGCAATACTGTTTCATTATTACCAACCATTCAAAAGCTTTTCTGCTCCACTGCCCTCTGAATTTATTACTATATATCTCATAATACGAAATGAATACATTACATACTCACTCAATGTAGAAAGAAATCCATTATCAATCAATGGGAAAACACCTGCACATAAAATGAATAAAATGCCTTAATACAATTCTCAAATATTAATGGCAAAATTCATAATTTGTCAATGTTGTCTATTGACCTCATTGAAATTAAATGCAGCCAGTAAAAGTCATAAGAAAATCTATTTCACTGCCTGTTTGTTATTAAATATATTGTATAAAATTGTGTTAAAATCATATGATGTATATGTTTTTTACTGAGAAAACTGAGAAACTTTATCTCCAACAATCAGTTCATGCCGCAGGCATGTCACTTCCTCTCCTTTTCAAATCCCAGATAATCATTACTAGCATGAGTGTCTCTCTTTTAGCTGATTTTTTTTTTTTTTTTTGTTAAATAGAGTCTGAAATGTAAAATAGAAAGATTCTGCCAAGTAAGTGAAGGCACAAAAAAAAACTTGAAAGATAATTTTTAAATATTGCCACTTTCACTTGTCAGAGTACAAGAGAACCGACAAGGAAGATTGACAATTACTGCATGTCCCGTGCAGAGAAGAGTGACAGATAGACGGGTAGAAGTTCTGAGATAATGCAAGAAAAACAGCTTTAAGACAAGCAGATGTGGGGAGGGAGTCAGTCTCGTCTAGGGTTATATTTAAACATAACAAAAGAAAAAGGTGATATTTGATGCAGAGGAAATGGAGAAAATTTCAATACATCGTCAGCCAGGAATAGGTTATTGAGATCAGCCTGGCAGCTTAAAATTTCTAGGCCGCTTCAAAAGGTGTCAGGACTCCTATCTTGGCCATTGTGCGGTCTCTCTCGTATCACGTAAGGCTTGATTACCTGTCTGTCATGAGCGTGTTACAATTCAGTCTCACAATTCTGACAAATAACTCAATTTCTTGCACGCTCAGAACGGCAAAAACCATTTTAAGCTATTTGGTTGAGAGTATTACGCTATGAAAACACAAAGCAATGCCAGAATCAACTTTCCTTCAGTGTGGCTATTGCGGCAGTCTACACTTTATTGAATGAATTACGCTTACACTTTCTGAGCCACTTTAACATTGAGGTTTTCGAAATAAAACCTTTAAAACCAATATCTAGGAAAATCCACTGCATAAGATAAAACAGCCATGAATAACACACAGCAGAATGAAGCAGGAAGCACATTGTGAATTATTTTGAGAAAAATAAAGAAAAGACATGGGAAGTTTCAACGTGACTCCGCAACAATGTTGTATATAGCTTGCCTAAAGCTGGATTTATGATTACAGTTATAGAAGGAGTCAATAGCTAATTATTGCAATTAATAGCCTGGTGTTTTCTCTCACTCCAAGATCACTCTGGTACCACTCCATCATGAGCATAACATGTGCATTGCCCATAATGCAAGAAATCATCATGTTAACACAAGTAAATACTAGGAGTCAGTAGAAATAAATATTTAATTTGTGGGGGAAAAAATTATACAAAAAAAAAAACAAATTTTTAGAGCCATATTGAAATTAAGTTTGTAATATTTTCATTATATTAAGATTGATTATGTTTTTTGATAAATGTGTATTTTGTGTTATTTGTATTGTATCACGTGATTAGGTTAATACGCGTAACGTATGCATAACAATTTTGAAGAAGTATAACGAAGGAGGAATGGTTAGTGCAAGACAGACTGTTGAGCATGGAAAAGGTTAGAATTCATGTTTTGGAACTAGAGTAAGTGTAAGTAGCTTTGAGTTTGATTTCTCTTATAATGTAACAAGTAAAGCTTTACAAGACAAGTTATGGATTAATCTGTCAAATCCTTTGTGCAACACCCATGTGGAAATACGTTTATTTCCTAACCTAAACCTTTCCTAAAGTTTAAAAGGAAGGGGGAAAAAATCTAGTTTAAAACATAATTCAGAGCTCTGGAAAAACTGCACTATCATTTTATGTATAAATTGCATTTTTCAATAAATGAATAGAACGAAGTGTCATTGAAAAAAAAAAATAGCCTACTGAATATGTAAAAGGTTCCAAATTTTGCATAGGAATTTTGCAATCTCAAATCAAGGTGATCTGAAATTGAAAAATATTTAGTGGAATTAGAGTGGAGTGATTTGAGAATGAGAAGAAAGAGGACCGTAGATATTATCACATAATTTGTTGAGGCAGACCTGTTTAAGAGGTCAGAAAATAAGGTATGATATAATAATAAGGTATAAGACTTTTTGAAAGTCCTGTGGAATCGTGAAGATGTATTGGATGGAATCTTCTCTCATCCCTGGTCTACTAGAAACACTGAGAAAACAACATGTTCCATCTCAACAGATAAGACAGAAGACATAATTTGACACTCCACAGAAAAATACCACATCCCGACTACAACACCAGCCTGTCCAAAACCAGTAAAACATGGTCTTTGTTTCTTGATGGTACATTAAGTTGACCAGATCTGACTTTGCTAGGTTAGATTGTTATTGCATCTCAAAAGGAATGCCTGCAAGCCTCAGAGGAACCCTTGAACTCTCTTGCATGTGTATGTGAAAGCACCAGATTTAATGATCCATGAGCATCAGATGCAGGTTTATGGGTGTGGGGCATTGAAATGATGGATTGATCTGGATATTTACTCATTCAAGCTGCTGAAAAGTGCAGGTTCATGCAGCGCTGAAAGAGAGAAATGCATTTGTCCCTGTGCACCCTTCACCATGTCTTCACGTACTTCTAAACCATCTCTCTCCATCTCAAGCCGCGCACTGCAGCCAAACCACAAATACACAAGCTCATAACACAGCAGAAACCACTTATACATCATACTGTTAAACTCCATAGAGATATGCTGAACTCATCTATGAAAGTTTTACTTTGTAATGCCTCTAATCTTCCTCCATTTACTGGACACCACACACACCATACAGTAGGTACCCGAGCTTGGTGCATTAAGCAGAACAATTTTCTCTTTAATGGAACATGATGAACCACTCTTGAACTACTCTTTACAGTAAAAAAAAAAAAAAAAAACTAATTCAATTCAAGCCACATAGAAGGAAATAATGGATTTAGTTCATGGATACATTTAGATAAATGCTGCAGATGAGCTATGCAAGACAAAGACGTACAAATGTTCAGTGAACTGTACAATGAATAGCAAAAGTGAGGGCTAATAATTACTTGCACACAACACACGTGCTTAGCATGTAGGGAGGAAATGGAGCTATTTTCACTTTGAATATTTTCCATAGTGAATGCCCATTCACACCAAGAATGATAAATATAACGGCAAAGATATAGTGTTAAAAATCGTTCTAAATTTAAAAGAATTTGAGTATAACTATAACGAGAGAAATAATAATAATATCGCTGCATGGAATCACTTTCACAATGATTTTGTTTACAGCTGATGAACGATAAAAACATTGGCTGAATCCAACCTTTTTAAAAGAGTTTGAGCATTTAAAGTGGCAGACAAAATAACTGCAGCGAGTGCTAATAAACAATATCATATAGTTAATGTTATAGTTATCATTCTTGGTGTGAACCGGCCTCAAAGGTTACCGTTGTTCCGAGAATGTTTGTGGGTGAAGTGGAGCCAATTTCAACAGGATTCAACGCAGAGTTTTACGTAAGGACAAAATGATTTTGCATTTGGGTTCATTTAGTCATTTGACTTCTGTGTGAACTACATTACTGACAACAATGGACCTTTTTACCTACAACATTTTACTAATGTAAAAGCACCTCAAGGGTTTAAAAATGTTTTCATCATGTCCTCATCCTCATGTCATTCCAAAACGTCTGTGAAACACAGAAGATATTTTGAGAATGTTTGTTTTTCCAATTGAAGTCAAAAGTAACCAGTACTGATTGGCTCCCAACATTCTTCAAAGTATCTTCTTTTCTTTTGCGTCCCAAAGATAAAGAGATCCTTTTAAAGTCAGTTTCTCTAACGAGACAAACCTTAAATGATTTGGGGAAACAAGCCATTAAATAGCTTATTAAAACAGTTGTTTTGACCAACATAAATGCTTAAGAATAAATTGTGTGGAATGACAACATGAAAACAAAACTGGCCCTGATCAGACAATTAAAAAAAATACCGTTGTTCTAAGAGCATCGTTCAACATTTCAGTGAAAATGTGGTGATTTTATAGTTCTAGTGTTCTGAATCTAGTGTGTGGTCAGAGTGGTTTAAACATGTTCACTACCCAACACCTTAAGCACAAATATAATATTCTTTTGGAGCATATGAATCACAAAATTACTCTAGTTTGACGTCGCTTTTGTACATGCAAACCACTGCTAGAAATAACAAAAGTGTGTAATTTGACTTTTTACTCAAAACATTACAGTTAAGCCCTTAAGTTCACCATGTGAAAACAATCCCTGGCTTGCCTACAATATAATGATATTGTTTTACATAAAGCCAATTGCCATTGACTGACCATAACTCAAAGTCTATTCCTACACCTACAATTCATATTTTTGTATGTTTACAATAAAAGACTCTAGGACATCCCAAAAGAAAGGCGTTGTCAAATTGTTGAAGTAACCTACACAGTACACACACATAAACAAGTGGACCTCAAGGGCTCAAGGCCAAAGACCAACGATTACTGTTAAGATAAACTACCTTTATTTAGACACTGAATCAATATCAATCAAATACAAACTGTTCACTTCTCACAGTCATAAATCTCTGTCATATCTTCTTTCACATTCACTTTCGATTAACTGGCAGGCCTGACCTGCAGCAGAACAAGCTACGATACAAGATCCGTAAGTTTGTTTTAGTCCCATGAGAAATGCAATTGCAGGCACAGTGAGGGATACAAATAACTCTTTTGAAATCTTATTTTTCCATCCCCCAAAACACCATGTGGACGGAGCCTGACAGACATCACAAGAGGAGACTCCTCACGGTACCACTCTGGGACAGCCTTTCCTACCCACACATGCTGCCAGAATGTTAAACAGGCAGAAAGAAAGAGAGTCAGCCTGCTTTTCATGGTCTCTAATGCTGTGCCTCAAATCACTAAGTACAGTCTGTGCAAAGGCAAATAGTAACTTTCTAAATAATATATATAGCTTAACAGACCATTAGTTCATGCATATTCAAATAGAAAAAAAAGAAGTGTCATGAAACTTTGATTCTTTTATTTTCAAGTACGTCTGGAGTTATTTTTTTATGTTTTTTAAAGAAGTCTCAAGGCTGAATTAATGTAATCAAACACAGTAAAAATGGACTGTAATATTGTGAAATATTGTTACGATTTAAAAATGTTTTCAATTGAAATATCCTTTAAAATGTAATTCATTCCTGTGAGATTCTTCAGTGTCACATGAACATTCAGAAATGATTCTAATATGCGGATTTGCTTCTCAAAAAACATAATCATCAATGTTGAAACCGGTTGTACTGGTTAATATTTTTGTGGAAACAAACAAAAAAAGTCTTTACTGTCACTCACTTGCTGAATTAACAAAAAAAAAATGTCTCTCTACTTTTGAATGGTCAAGGATGTCAAGTCAATACCTAACACAAAACTAAAGTATTTTTCAAAGATTTGATCATTTGACTTATTCCTCAAAAGCCATTACCTTTTAACAAGACTGTTTCCAAATGGACTAAAACATAGTTCCTCTTTCTTCCAAAAGTTTCACAAAGCCAGCCAAACAAGTTGCCAAATCAAAGCGGTGCTTTCCAATTTTGTGTGCAATGTGCATCAGATGGTCAGTGTGGGTGATCCGTAGGCATGCGGTATAAGCATGAGACTGTAAAAGAAATAATTTAGGCATCCAATGAAAAAAAGTAAATAAAAATGATGCATCTGTTATGATTTCCTCATCTTTGAGAAAAAAACATGATGCTATGACAGATCAAGGAAGCTCATTAGCATTCGCTAGACTCATGCTAATGAGTAGACTCATGCTAGACTCGTGCTCTACCTATAGTATGTTTAAACTTACATGAGCTAAATATTTAAAGAAATGCATGTTAATGTTCTCTGCCTGATTTAATCATGTTGAATACATGTTGAATACAGAAATCAGAATGAAGACTGCACGTTCTCCCCACACAACCCACTAAAGCAAATCAGGTCGATATCACATTCTCACAAACACACTCTCCTGAAATCGCAAACTGCACAATAATCAGAAGTTGTCAAGGTGTTTATATTTTTTTCTCGAAACATCCGGTTTGTGTGTGTATGTTTATAGGAAACAGCTCGGCAGGACAGTCACCATTATTCTAACGCAACGTTTAGCTGACTGTCCCTAATTTCATTTCTGTCCTGGTGTCATTCCAAGACGGAATGTAACCAATTCCCAAGAGCAAATTGAAGAGCCATCAATTGTGCAAAGGGCTGCATTGTCGCCTCTGGCGCACGGCGAGAGGAGGGGGAGCGCCAGGCCGAGGGAGAAGAGATGGCAGAGCAGCAGGTCAGACACTATTCTATACCCTCACAATAAATCTGATTTAATATCCATTGTCCCACCAACCTCAGCGGCGAGATGGAGACAGGCTGAAACTGGCATAAATAAGAAGTGAAGGAAGCAGAATTGATATTGGTGGCATTGTTGTATTAAATCAGAATAATAAAACCATGCATGCACAAACAGGATTTAATAGAGACGTCCGGCTGGCTCGGCGCACGCCGGCGTACTCCAGAGACGAGCCCGGCAGAGACGCGGGGACACAGCTGCGGAAGCCATTCTTAATCAAACCCAAATGAACGGCAGCTCCGGTGTTTAACGATAGGGCTTGTAACAACAGACCCTGGACCGGGGTTTTGAGTCAAGTGTTAAGCACCGTCTGTGTCGAACACGTTGGAATCTGAACTGGGATCTGTGAAATGTCAGAATCTTTTAGTCATGTCACAAACGTGAATTTTGTTTAGAGGGCGGATGCCAACTCCTCTTGGCTGGTATTTAAATGGCTGGGAAAAAGGGGTAAAGTGGACCCCTGCTTTTTGACCTTATTTGAAAGTCAAATGGCGATTCAAAAAGGACTATAACTGATTTGCACAATTAAATCAGCTGATCCAAGTGATCATAAGTCAGAAAGAAAATCGTTATAATGGCATCGGGCCAAAGTGCAAGCTCTGACTGCTCCTACATATAATGTAATATTACATACAAAATAATTTATAAAAACAAAACATTAAATTAAAAGTAAAAAATAAGAAACAAACACACACACACAAAAAAGTATTTTTAAATACTAGTTTAACTTAGGTGTCCAATTTTATTGTATTTTTTTGGTGCCACAGTACATTTATGGGTTCAATCAAACCTGGTTGATACACAATCTATATGTCTTTTCACGTAAATGTTGAATTCTTTAACAAAAGAATGATTCACCAGGCACCCTGTGAGGTTCATGTAATTACTGTGCTTCCAAAGATGCTTTTTCCATCAAACTGTGAGCCACAGATATGCACAGCATGTTTAATTGACAAAGGAGCTGAACAGTAGCTCCTCTCTATTATCACAGGTGTGTATGGAGAGTGTCTTGTTAGATAATGCCCTCACTTTCTACCCATGCTATTTGTCGTCTTAGGAGGAAAAAGAAAGAGCATTCAACTTTGCGGTATGATGCTGTTTTGGAATATTGAGTGAACCGTGTGACATCCATAGGATTTGAGCAGCTAGCCATATTATGCTAAGTGTGTGCATGCACATGCAAACTCATGTGTACGTAATGTAGAGGTAAAGTACACTAGGACTAAACAGACTGAACTGTTGTATATCATGCAGTCCTGCCTCATATCATAATTCACCCAATACACATGACTGTAGTAATACACATGCCTTTATCTATAAAATACATACCAGAGATTATTCTGATAACTTTGTGCTTAAAACTTCTATTTAATTTTGCTAAATTGACAATTATTAAATGTCAAGGCCACATCTGCCTGCATTCTGCTGAAAATCCGAATACCAAGTCATTAGCGTATTGTGTTTTGGTTACTGGTGTTAACACAAGGCTTCTTATTTTGTAAAAAAATACCTTGGTCAGGCAGCTTCACCAACATACAATACTGTTCAAACTGTGTTGTTTTTTAAGGAATTAATCATTTTATTCAGCAAGGATTCATTGAATTGATTGAAAGTAAAATAACTTTTAGTAAAGACTCTTTCACTTTTGCAAAAAAAATTTTTTACATTTTCTATTCTTTAAAAGATCCTGAAAAAAAAAAAGTGTATAACAGATTCCACGAAAACCTAAAGCAGCAAAATTGTTTTCAACATCGATAATAATCAGGAATGTTTCTTGAGCACCAATTCAGCATTTTAAAATGATTTCTGAAAGATCATGTGACACTAAGACTGGAGTAATTTTGTGTCTGGAGTCATTTTAAATGTTAATATTTCACAATAGTTACTTACTGTATTTTTTATAAAAAAAAATAAATGCAGCCTTGGTGACATAAGTGTCTTTCAAAAGTAACGTAAAACGTAACACCCACCAGCCTGGACAATCCACTCAACTCGAAACCAACACAAACCGACCAGAACAAACTCATGCTGGTCTAAGCTAGTCTTTTCAATAGTGCAGCATTTTCATAAAAGCATAAATAGGCAAAATTAGCACAGAAATGAAAGAGTTTCAGCTTGCTGAGAGGACAGGGCCCTTGGGAGATTAATGAACCGGGCAGCAATCTCCCGCAGAGGTCATCTGGCCTTGGCATGCTGTGCATAAGGGCTCTGCACGTCAGAACTCAAGTGCAGACGCAGGCACAGAGAGATAACAGAAGAGATCAGGAATAAGTATAGTAAAATGATGGTCCACACAAGCTTTTTTCAGTCAGAGATAAGAGAGGCTTATTGGAAACTCAGATAGGACTAAGGCCAAAAACTCTAAGTAACAATGTGCGGTCTAGCATTACTGTGACAATAACAAACTATGCAAGGGAAATACAGTTATGTTCAAATGTTATGTTCTGATTCATTAGTACAAGCAGCAAACTAGTAGCTAGTCAACAGTAGGGTTGCAAAGTTTCCAGAAACTTTCCAGGATTTTCGGAAACTTTCCAGGATTTTCCGAAAATTTCCAGGATTTTTGGGAAACATTCCAGGATTTTTGGGAAACATTCCAGGATTTTTGGAAAGTTTCTGGAAATTTACCGGAAATGTTCAGCCCCTTTGCAACCCTAGTCAACAGTTTAAAAGTGCTTTTGAGCCATTTTGCAGTATGTCTTCTCTTTAAAAAAACAACAAAAAAAACACTTTACAATAAGGTTAACAGTAGTTAACTACACTAGTTAACATGAACTATAACTTCAACATTAACTAATACATTATTAAAATCAAAAGTTGTATCTGTTAATATTATTTAAATGGACATGAGCTAGCATGAACTAACAATGAACAGTTGTATTTTTATCAGCTAACATTAACAAAGATGAATAAATACTGTAACAAATGTATGGCTCATTGTTAATGTCAGTTAAAACATATTGCTAACTAATAGAACCTCATTGTAAAGTGTTACCAAAATGACTCATAAGCATGGCTTTTGGTTGGTTAGTTTTCTTAAGATCTGTTTACAGAACCTAAAGTTGATATTTTATTCTAGATTAAACACAGACAAAGAGAGCAACTTTAACAAATAACTAATATGCTAAATAAAATTATTTTTAAACGGTTTCTCAACTGTAAGAAGTCAGCCTAAAAGAGAAAAGTGACTGTAGAAGTAGTTAATGCTCATTTACCTTGTAGCAACGCTAAAAATGCAAAGGCATTTGGAACACAAATATGCCTGTAATTGAGCTTGCGTAGCTAGAAGCATTTGTGTTCACATTCACGCAGAGAGCATGTTTCGGGCCTTAGGGTGAGTTATATGTTGAGTGAGTACAAAATCTATTCCTTCTGTAGATATTTTCTGGCACATGAAATGCTTGGATAGCACTATCAAAAAGTTTATTTAGATATAAACAAGCTAGTTTGAGCCAGAAGGCACATGCTGAACTTGCAATGCTGGAAGAAGCATGTTTCCGGGCACCCTCAAGAGTGTCCTTCCTCTACAGCTAGCTTGACTGAAGGGGGGCAAGAAACGAATCACAGAAGCCCCAGGGTTTTCACTAGCAATGGGAGGGGATTTCTTAATTACAGGGCTCCCCAGTATGGGCTAAAAGGGAAATGTAATTAGAGGAGTGCAGCCTTCTGAATGAAGACAGTAATTAGAACGAGCACACGCTACAAGAGAAAGGGCTGATTACGGGAGCAACACCGATTTCCGCCCAGTCTGCTGATGGTGACCTTCATACTTCCCTAAGTCAGTTCATTGCAAGAGTACTGAAAACACGAGTATGTCAATACTTAGCCCTTCCACTCTGTCTCCCTCCACTTCTCGTAATTACAGCCATTCAGGCAATCCAGGCCTTGATTATGGTCCGAGCTCCATAAAGTGTGCTCACCGATGCCGATGTGCACGACAAAACCTGAAGCAGGGGTCCAGGAATACAGGTAAAGTATTTAAATGTACACACCATAAACATAATAATACAACTTGCATCTGCCCGAAAATTTAAAGGGGTCCTATTATGCCCTTTTCCAAAGTCTTGATTTTATTTTTTGGGGTGTTTTCATTCTTGATTTAAAAAAAACTGCATTATTTTCACATATTTTACATTATTATAGCTCCTCTCTCCCCGTTGAACGCATCATTTTCGATGAAGGTCCTCCTTCTGAAATACGAAATGTGCTATGATTGGTTAGCTGGCCCAGTGTGTTGTGATTGCCACTGCTTACAGTATGTTTGGGAAATGTCACATCCCTTCATAACTGCGAGCTCTACTCAGATGTAAATATTAACGATGGCATCAATTTCAAACCATTTCGAGCCTGATTCAGACCCTGACAATATTAACAACCAAGAGGATTGTGCAGAATAGATTTCAAGTGCAGACTTTGCAAGCACGGATTTCACAGGATGTTTCAGAGTGGTATGTTTTTTGTAATTTACTATACATTATAGATACAATGTTATCCACCATTTAATCATGATATTTGTCATAAAACTTATAATCGGAACTATTAGTAGAAAACGCAACAACAAATAATAAGTAATGCTTGCAAGTTGTGACCCATAAACCACAGATTGTCCCGACAAAACGGGAATGGCTACGTCTTTCAGGAGAAGCTATTGAGAGAAGCTTGCATTGCAATCTGTCTGTCTGCAGTTCTCCGAAAAATGTGCGGTGCACATACAAACATTGAGGTTATAACGTTCAGGAACAGTGTTAAAAATAAATTAACCACTCTAAGTTCGTCAGCCTTAGGACAAACTTTTTTCTGGGGTGGAAAAAAACGGACAACACTCTTTATCTTCTCTAGCGCATCTTAACCAGGCCTCGCCAACTTTTTCCGTATTCCGTGGGTGGGGATTGTTTAAATTATGACTTCATGAGATCCGGAAAAAGTGTGTGTTGTCCAAACGAGCCGTTCATTGTAGTTCTTAAAGTGGATTCTGTTAAATGAAATATCTCCCTTTAGAGTGTACTTTCAGCTTTGTAACCTTGTAGATTTTTTTTATGCTCAAAAAGCAACACTAACTAGTAACTAAAGTTGAAAAAGTGAAAAAGCATAGGACCCCTTTAATGAATATGACATAGCAAAATACTGACTGAAATTAACCCTGTAATTTTTTTTAATGGAACAGTTTATTGAACCTCTAGACAAGATCTAGAGACCTAGATCTAGAATCCAAAAAAATGATAGTGGCATGAACTGTATTTATCTATGTAATGTAAATCTGTCTGCCTGTATAGTTATTTAATGTGCTGGTGAGCCAAATACAATTTTCCACCTTGGTGGACAATAAAGAAATGCAATACAATACAATACAATCTTTAAAAAAAGTCTGAATATGGGGCAAAGTTAATCATTCAACTTTTTCTTTATGTAGCAAAAACAATTAGTTGTGATACCATATACAAATAAGTGAGATTAATATGTTTCATCATTTTAAAATTAGATGTAGCCGTCATTTGGGTTTATTGTTCACAATATAATGATTTTCTTTGTTTAGGCTATTTTTGTGTTCTATTGATTCTATAAATTCACGCATTCACCAACTGAACAAGTCCGCGGACAATTCATCTCAACTGAAAGCATTTACATGGTGACATTTGTATTCGACTCGAGTGGAATAGCACAGGCACGCACACACACACATAGACAACTGCTCGGCCCACTTCCGCTCTGCATCTGTGTATGCGTATGTGATGAATTATTTCATGGCATAGTGACCTCGTAGTTAGTATGTATGATAGCACCTACAGCGCCTGATATTTCAGTCTCACAATGCAACAGCAGATAAATAAATGGCAGTAAATAATGCAGATTTTTTTCTCCCTCTGGGTTATTTGGGTTTCACCAAACAAATTTGAAAGACATGAACATGTGAGATGAGATTGGATTCTCTGAATCAATGACAGTGTAGTAGTGTTTTGGAGTGTGAAGTGCTTGGTGTGATGTTAAAGTAGTGTTAGGCATCACAACATATTGAGCAGAGGGGGTTCTCAAGGTTAGATGAAGAGGACAGGTCACATTTTCAAGAGGGATCAATATTTTGTACATTCTACGCTCTTTCCCGCCAGCGCCTTCTTCGCAAACCCCGGGGTGGTGACAGAAGTTTCCGGAACCTCTTGAATGCGTGACAAAGCTATAATGAATGTCTGACTTGGAGGTACAAGTTTCTATCCTAGGTGCATTTGTTTTGTTGGCAGCATTTGTTTAAGGTCACCTCTCCACACCAGGATCACAAAATGCTGCAGTCGCCCCCTGCTGGCATGGTTGATGTCCTCCTGGTCCGTTGCCTGGAACATAGGTGCAATATGAAGGAATAAATCTAGAAAAAAAAAAAAAATCACTGACGCTGTATTGATGCCGAACACAATATGTGAATGAAAGGACTATAGAAAACCTATCAGAGCCCACCATCACCACCATGCTGCAGTTGCTAGTTTTCTCTCAATCTCTTCAGATTATAACACAAGTAAGGAATGAGTCAATTCACCAATCAATGCTGTTTTACACATTCACTATTTCCTCACAGCGCCGGCACAAAAGCAGCCCGCAGGGAATAGAAGAATCTATTTCTTCTACCCTTCTTGCTGTTCCGAAAACCTCTGTCACCACCACAGGGGGTTTGCGAAGGAGGCACTGGCGGAAAAGAGCGTAGAAATGTACAAAATATTGATCCCTCTTGAAAATGTGACCTGTCCTCTTCATCTAACCTTGAGAACCCCCTCTGCTCAATATGTTGTGATGCCTAACACTACAACTTTAACATCACACCAAGCACTTCACACTCCAAAACACTACTACACTGCCATTGATTCAGAGAATCCAATCTCATCTCACGTGTTCATGTCTTTCAAATTTGTTTGATGAAACCCAAATAACCCAGAGGGAGAAAAAAATCGGCATTATTTACTGCCATTTATTTATCTGCTGTAGCGTTGAGACTGAAATATCAGGCGATGTAGGTGCTATCATACATACTAACTACGAGGACACTATGCCATGATGCACAGCGGAAGTCGGCCGAGCAGTTGTCTATGTGTGTGTGCGTGCCTGAAAAGACATTTCCACTCGAGTTGAATACAAATGTCACTATGTAAATGCTTTCAGTTGAGATGAACTGTCCGCGGACTTATTCAGTTGGTGAATGCGTTCCCCTACAGCCGACGAAAACCAAGCACCTGCGCATAGACAAAACTTTTAAAAGAGGGACACTTTGAGTAATGACTTTTCGGCCCGCTCTCTCTCCTTTAATAGCCTTATCGTCTAAATCCCTGCTGGTGCAAAAGGAAACAGAGTGAGATTTTATTTCCTCTTCTTACTGCTCTCTGGAGAAGAGAGGCGTACTGTAAAGGTAATTGTGATGAACAGAGAATCTCTGGGTGCACTTCTAGTTGCACAGCAAGGGTTGCATGTGAGACCTTATCTCTGGAAGCCAATTTCTGAGAATAAAACATGATGGATGACATAAGCTATCTTTGAACACCATGCTACAGATCTATTTAACGTTGAGCATTTACAAAAAAAGAAAGCAGAAGGAGAAGGAAGCTGAAACATGTTAGTCAGCTGACCTCCCGTCCTTAAAACACCCCAAACCCATCTAAAATTATTAAAACAGACTGGCCTGACCAGATTTGAGACCAACAGTTTGGGAAGGATCCTTTTCTATTTCAGCATGACAATGCCCGAGTACACAAAGGGAGGACAATAATGAAATGATTTACAGAGTCTAGTATGGAACAACCTGGCTGGCCTAAACAAAGCACAGAATTGAACCCTATCAAACAACTTGGGGATGAATTGGAAAAGCAGCTGCAAGCCTATATCAACCTATATCAGTATCTGACCTTGCTGATGCCCATGTTTCAATGTGATCAAAATCCTGCAACCATGTTCCAACATCTAGAACAAAGCCTTCCCAAAAGAGTGGAAGAGTGGACTATCTATATTAATGCCAATGGTTTTGCAAACAACACGTACGAATGTGTCATTTGGGGGTCTACATACTTTTTGTCTTAACCGTGCTATAACAACATAATTAAATGTTTAATTATGTGCTGAAATAGAGTTAAATATTGTGGTCATGATAATATTCAGGAAAAAAAGTTGATCAAAACCATAAAAAGAGTAAAAGAAGTAATGAATATCCACTGACCGGAACCTGATGGCTTGTACATTGATGATTTATCGGCTATATGGCTGTAGGAGGTGAGAGCAACAAAGCAAAACAGAATCTGTTTAAAGCATCACAGCATAAAAAGTATCGGTATAAAAGAGGAATAGCTTTTCAACAATACATCATCTTGACACCTTTTGTAGGAAGAAGTGAAGGTTAGCAGACACATTTTATCTGTCTCGATTATTTAGGTTAGTAAATAAAGCTTTGTTCATATAAAGTTACATGTGTAACTGTTGCTGTTGCAACTGCAGCAATTAAGACTAATTAAAATCAAAATGTATTTGTATAGACTTCCCTGACAATGTATTTCCTACTTTCATTTTATGACAAATAATAAAAAAATCTAAATAAATAAATACTTGTATATGACTTATACAAAACTATTATCTAACACCTCGTCGTCACAATATTGTATGCTTATATTGTACTTAAAATTATCTTCAGCAACAAACACTTTGAACACGACTGAGTTCTGTATAATAGATTAAAAGTCCAATTTATTAAAAGAAATAATGATCCAGCTAAAATTAATTTTCAGTTCATGCTACAATAAAGTTTTCTGCCTAATTAAAGTGGCTAATAAAAAAACTGAACGATGCGCCATGAGATAAATCATATTTAATGACGCAAGAAGATTACTGCATTCAATTCTTCAGTTTTAGATGCAACAAAAAACAAAAAGAAAAGAAATCACTTCCTTGGTGTGACAGCATGTGTGTTCGGGGCAGGTTTTGCCCAAGGGTCACCAAATCCCCACCAAATGAATAAAATATCTTAATAAACATACTAAAATTATTTAATAAAAATCCAAAAATGTAAAACAGTTTCTCTGTGAGAAAGGACTTAGGGGTGTGGAGCAAAAAAAAATCATTAAGTATAATAAATCATTAAGTATAAACCCAATAGAAGTCAATCAAAACTCCTCTACATATAAAATAAAACAACTTCTTTACGAACTGTTGCTTTGCTTTCAGGATATGACTAAGTCAAGCATGCATGCAATAAATCAATTAATTACGAATGAATAAATTGCATTCCCCAAGATAGAGTTCAGTACTAAACCTTCTCTTTCACTCTCTCGCTCTCATCTTTGTGTTTAGATGTTGGCAGTCAGATCTATGCATCCCCTTGCATGCTTTTCATCAACTTCTAATGTACAGCAGCAAGCTGTACTGTCGTGGGCAGGTGTGAGCTATGACCAGCAGAGGTGTGCGTACAGCATCCTTTGATAGTGCATTAGTGCCAGAGGAGAGATGCAGTGTCTGAACTCCCTTGGCTGTACCTTTGTTTTCCATTAGACAGAGTTATAGTGGTGGAGACGGTTCATGAGAGCACTTAAGATGGTGATAAATACGCACACGCACTAAAGCAAGGCTGAGGACTGTCAGCTCAGGGACGCACCGCCTCTGGGCGTTTAATCAGACACACACAAACTCATGAGCATCCTTTTGTAATGAAAAAAAGTAGCTGGGATTTGTCTGTACTATTTTCTTATTTTCAAGTGAAAACTGAGAAGTTAGCAATAATAAACATTAGAAAAGTCCAAAAATCATTGAGTTGTTATTTTCGACAAACACCACATTACACAAAGATTTGAGAAAGCGATCATTGTCGCTGGCCAATCTTCATTTTTATATCTGCTATTATTTCTGTGATTTTCTAGAATGTCTCCACCCTAATATGACTTTGACGTAGGGAGAAAAAAAAATAGCGGATACAATAGAAGTGTTGCATTTTGTTTTGCAATTTCTCTAGGACAGCGAGCAATGGAAAAGCGGTAGATTGGATTGCATGTCTGGAGTGCACGGTTTCACATCAGTAAAAGAGTAAAAAATTACACATTGTCTAATCATAAGATCTGTGACAAAATCTAAGAAAAACTGACAGCTGTAAGAGCTGAATATATTGGAACAAACACCTGAAGTGTTGCACGAGACCCTTAAGAACAGCTGTTGTGCGGCAAACCTGTGGTTTGTTTACATCCTGTCAGTCTGTAAATTAATGCAAGGCCAAAAAACCATATGCATAGGCCACAAATAACTCTGCAACCCTAGAAAGTATGACACTTGTAATAAATCTAAGAAGCAGCATATTTTAAAAGAGAAATGCAAAGCTATCTACAAAACGAGCTCTGTCTGTATTTCAGAAATGGCTTACTACTTCAATTTATCACAAGTACCATGATTGACTACAATGCATTTCTGTTCCAAGCCTACAATCTTTTGTTATCTTGCTTTCCATCAACTTCCACTTGAAAAACACAACCCTGTCGGATCAAAAAGGAAAGGCGTATCTAATCATCTTCTACCCTAATAGTCTTTCAAAAACGTTTCTATTTCCTTATCCAAGTATCAGAAAACATCCAAAGACGCATCTCAAAATAATGGACATAATGTTACAAGGGGGCAGATTCATTCTGACAGGATAAAGTCATATTGCAGATGACACAGCCTTGTACCTCATGCGCGTCTACTCCTATTCACAAAAGAAGCGTGAAGCAAACATTCACATTTCGATAGATGTCGAAATATAATGTGTGTTGCTTTCCACTTTCATTTGAAGTAATTCCGCCTCATGCATATTGCAGAACATGGAGTTCATGTAAACGAGAAAGACAGCATTGTGATAACGTAAATCATCTCCCAAAAGATCTTTTACACCACCAGATATTATGTTCTAGATGAAAAAAGTGTTTGGTGTGAAGACAAGGACAGAAGCTGAGAAAGAGAAAGAAAGACAGAAAAAGCCTGTTGTCAAAATTATAAATAAATCAAATTTGTGTCATAAATCAAAACGATGAAACTGCAAACGCTCTTCGTTTGAAAAATTGTGACACTCTACCATCACTGAGTGTTGACTCAAAAATGAGTGTTGTCATTTTATTCCTGTCAAAACCATTATTGTTCACTTCGCTATTATTGAAATTGTGCAGAGCACACAGAACTACATAATAAACTGAGAATATATTCTGTTCCTAATATGCAATCACACTACATGTAACAGAGTCATTCATGCAAACAGATCAAAATCCATCTAAATCCTGTCTAGATAAAAGAATATAATTTTTGTTATAATGTAGATGACAAATGGCTGAGAAAACAAGTTGAAAATGCAATAAAAGTGAAGTAAAACAGTTGTTAGGTTTTGTGAGGTATATGCTGTCCTTCATATGTGTGAGCTGCGTTTGTCAAACCAAGTAACACATGGAAAGAGTTAGATAAACACCTTTAACAGACAATCCAGTCCAAAAGAAACCACCACATTTGTGACAACAAATGACAACATTTACATGCAGCCAAGTAATGTTAGTAATCCGACCGATAACTCAATCATAAAAAAATAAAAAAATACAATTGGGCTTGATCTGTATTCAATTTCTTTCTGATTGTTTTAATGCTGATGCTGAATAATATATTCAACAAAATAACAAGTGAACTACTTTTACAATCTGATTCAGTTTGCGCAACAGCAATAAACATGAAGGCCGGTTTAAAGATCAAGTTAAAAGAATATAAATATAGTTTAGGATGGGCAAAAGTTGTGGCATTTAGAATTTTGTTCTGAAAACTTTTTAGCTGAATATTTATATATCCAGATATAAACACTGCACTCAGAATATACAGTCGGGTTGAATTTATTTGGAAAGACAAAAACCTGTGCATGCAAACAGATAAATATTTCCATAACGATAAAATAGCATAGTGGGATCACAACCACAAATATGAAACAAATCAATGCCATTCAAGCAAATGACAAGAGAATGAGGCAGAAGGTAGAAACAAAAAAGAACAGCGTGAATGCAGACCAGATCAATAAAACATCTGCCTCTTTCTCCTCAGGGGAAGAGGAATATACACCAGTGTGTTAAAGGTAATACCCCAATCCTCCAAACACACGCAAACATAGATTCAGAATCCACAATGCTACACGACAGTATTGTGAGATAAACATTTCAGGTGGCTTCTGTCAGCCTCTGTCATTTTTTTTCATTATTTCCCATCTCTCCCATCACTCCTCTAGCTCTAAAATGGGCCCATTTATTGGAAAGGCACTTACTTGGAAGATTTCACTCTCGTTTTTGGTGGTGCTTTTTGTCAAATGATAGTGCTCCGTTGTCAGCCATGCTATAGAAACCTGCAATTCGTTCCATGTCTTGCAACAATCGTACAGGAAATTCTTAAAGTAACAATAGGGGGGAAATTTCTACACTGTACAGGTTTTGATCCTTCCATAGCCATGAACTGGACAGGGAATTTCACCTGCCACTTCACAACTTGCTGAAAACATTAATATTCTCTTTAAACCATTCTTCAGAGAAAGAAAGAAAAAAATTCCAATTATTGGAAATGTGCAATGTTGTCAGTTAAACAGGGATAATACGTGGTCATTTTTGATTGAGTCATTGCCTTAATGGAGTCTCCTCATCAGGATATTTGGACTCATTTCCATTTACACTCACTGGCCACTTTATTAGGTACCCCATGCTAGTAACGGGTTGGACCCCCTTTTGCCTTCAGAACTGCCTCAATTCTTCGTGGCATAGATTCAACAAGGTGCTGGAAGCATTCCTCAGGGAGTTTGGTCCATATTGACATGATGGCATCACACAGTTGCCGCAGATTTGTCGGCTGCACATCCATGATGCGAATCTCCCGTTCCACCACATCCCAAAGATGCTCTATTGAATTGAGATCTGGTGACTGTGGAGGCCATTTGAGTACAGCGAACTCATTGTCATGTTCAAGAAACCAGTCTGAGATGATTCCAGCTTTATGACATGGCGCATTATCCTGCTGAAAGTAGCCATCAGAAGTTGGGTACATTGTGGTCATAAAGGGATGGACATGGTCAGCAACAATACTCAGGTAGGCTGTGGCGTTGCAACGATGCTCAATTGGTACCAAGGGGCCCAAAGAGTGCCAAGAAAATATTCCCCACACCATGACACCACCACCACCAGCCTGAACCGTTGATACAAGGCAGGATGGATCCATGCTTTCATGTTGTAGACGCCAAATTCTGACCCTACCATCCGAATGTCGCAGCAGAAATCGAGACTCATCAGACCAGGCAACGTTTTTCCAATCTTCTATTGTCCAATTTCGATGAGCTTGTGCAAATTGTAGCCTCAGTTTCCTGTTCTTAGCTGAAAGGAGTGGCACCCGGTGTGGTCTTCTGCTGCTGTAGCCCATCTGCCTCAAAGTTCGACGTACTGTGCATTCAGAGATGCTCTTCTGCCCACCTTGGTTGTAACGGGTGGTTATTTGAGTCACTGTTGCCCTTCTATCAGCTCGAACCAGTCTGGCCATTCTCCTCTGACCTCTGGCATCAACAAGGCATTTCCGCCCACAGAACTGCCGCTCACTGGATGTTTTTTCTTTTTCGGACCATTCTCTGTAAACCCTAGAGATGGTTGTGCGTGAAAATCCCAGTAGATTAGCAGTTTCTGAAATACTCAGACCAGCCCTTCTGGCACCAACAATCATGCCACGTTCAAAGTCACTCAAATCACCTTTCTTCCCCATACTGATGCTCGGTTTGAACTGCAGAAGATTGTCTTGACCATGTCTACATGTCTAAATGCACTGAGTTGCCGCCATGTGATTGGCTGCTTAGAAATTAAGTGTTAAGGAGCAGTTGGACAGGTGTACCTAATAAAGTGGCCGGTGAGTGTATATATAACAAAATATATAATAATCACAATTTATCTAAAGAGTTCAAACCAGTATTTAGGGAGTGTAAAGTTCAATAAATTATATCTTTGTCTGATATGAATTATTGGATAAATGCAATTGCGTCTGCCATGCAAACGGACAGATGGGGTGAACTAATACTGAACACATCCAAATATAGTTTTGGCTTACGTCGCTGAAGCAAACACTTGAACTGCTCAAATATGCTGACAACATTTCATAATTTAAAAAGAGCCTCAACAAGCTCCCAGCAAAGATAAACGCACAAAAATTTGTCTCATTGGAAAGCACAGGCTTTCCAGTTAAAAAAAATCTCCAGCCTAATGAACCATGCCTGACAGCTACCGCTTAAACAAATCACCAAAAAAGATGTAGGCATACACCCGTCCTTTTCAGACCTCAATCATAGCTCTAAACCTTAATGATGTAATGTATAGTGGAAACAGTGCAATAATTACAAATCATTTCATCCCAACATGTCTTACCAATGCAGCACAATGAAGTTGGGGCAGGCATCCCACCTCTTAGGGACAGAAGGGCCCATGGGAAGCAGGTAATGTCCAACACTTGCTCGCAGTCGGATCTCTCATGTAGTGGCTATGCTGGGTGGGTTAGACATGCCAAGCTCAAACGTGCATGGTCCAGGCGCTAACGCCAACACCATCAGCCGTGGCAGATGGGACTCCCTGCCTCACCGCCAAGGCCTTAATGAAGCTACAGCTGCTTGAAGACAAGGTGAATCTTCCTCCATATGCACCACCATGCGACTGGCTTTCAATACAGTTCAGGGACTCTGACCTTTGTCCATCCCCATTTCAAGCTTGACACATTTGTAAATCCTTCTTAAACATGCCTGATGTCAGAAATAATTGACATCTTGGTGGTGCAAGACAACTTTTAGAGTTTCAAACGAAACAGAACAAAGCCACGAGTGGATATCCATTAGTCAGACAAATAGTGGGACCCAAAAGTTATGGACAGAAGAATAGAGACATGTTTTTTTTTTTTTTGTAAATGCACTTAGCCATTTATGAGCAGGTATAGAAGGGTCTACGACTGCAACATCATCCACGGGTCAATTGATGTTTGTTTACCAAAATGCTTCATCTGGAATAATGCTGCACTAAAAAAAAAGAGCATCTTACCTGCTCAGCAATTCAGAGTAAAGCATAATGCGTGTTAACTTAATGAGCGTGATATACAAGCTTTACTGCAGGAAAGGCGAACACAACAACAAAACACACTGCAATGATCTTAAAATGCTCCCCAAAATGTCAGATCTAATGACAATGTTTTGACCCTTTATTACACAACACAACCCTGACCTATCCAAGCAAAGAGCTGAAACATATTACGTATGTTAATGTGTACTCAACACTCAAAAAAATGATATGTTGGCTTTACTTAACTTTATGTAAACAGGTTCCACTGGTTCCACATAACTGGGTTTCGTTAAACAAACATAATATGTTCATGTAACTTCAACATCATGGAATTTGGTCATTTTAAGCGACCCAATTAAACTCTGAGCTAACAAGTTAATTAAGTGAATAATTGAGTGATGATTGAGCATTATTGAAGACACCTGATGTTAACAAGCAGAATCGCTGAAGAAGAAAACTGGAATGTTTAAGTCACCATTATGGAGATCAGTGTTTGCTTTAGTTGGGCTCTTTACCATTAGCTCATTAAGGTGATCTGATGGTGTTGGTTGTGTTTTAACAATCATTATTTCACAATCATTTGACCTGAATCACTGAACTTATATTGAGCCCAATTTCTGAGTTAAGTTTACCTTATGGATTATAGCAGCACTGTCATTGTAGAGCATAGTATTTTTAGCCTTTTCAACGAAATACAAATGATCAAATCAATAAATAAAAAAGAAACTTCTTAAAAAATATCTTGAGTAGGCACACAGACATCAAGAATCAGCCTGTGAATCTCAACAATGATGACAAACAGATCATAAGCTCAATAAGCTCAGTGCCTACTCAAGATATTTTTTAAGAAGTTTCTTTTGTATTTATTGATTTGCTCATTTGAATTTCGTTGAAAAGGCTAAAAATAGTATGCTCTACAATGACAGTGCTGCTATAATCCATAAGGTAAACTTAACTCAGAAATTGGGCTCAATATAAGTTCAGTGATTCAGTTCAAATGATTGTGAAATAATGATTATGCTAAAACAACCATCACCATCAGATCACCTTTGTTCATTGTTCATCCGGCTGTCATAACTCACGTACAGCAACCAAACAAAATCTAAAGTTAATGGTCAAGAGCCCAACTAAAGCAAACACTGATCTCCATAATGGTGACTTAAACATTCCAGTTTTCTCCTTCAGCGATTCTGCTTGTTAACATCAGGTGTCTTCAATAATGCTCAATCATCACTCTATTCACTTAACTCATTAGCTCAGAGTTTAATTGGGTCGCTTAAAATGACCAAATTCCATGATGTTGAAGTTACATGAATATATTCTGTTTGTTTAATGAAACCCATTTATGTGGAACCAGTGGAACCTGTTTACATAAAAAAGTTAAGTAAAGCCAACATATAATTTGTTTGAGCTAATGCTCTTTGCAATGTCTTATTTCAAATATTAGATGCATTTTGGCTTCTATTACTTTAGAAAATATAAAATTATAACTCTTTAGAAAAAGTAAAAGAATGGTTTAACCAGAATTAATGCCTAAATACTGTAAATCAATAAATGTGCCATGTTACTATAAGTGTGATTCCAAGGTAAATGTTTTTGTTACTAATAAAATCATTCAGAGCTGTAATTTACACTATAAATCAAATGTAATGACGTACATAAAACTTGCTGCATATTGTAGTTTACTCAGCAGCAAAGCGAAAACTCAATTATTGCTGAGACTTGCATTCTGCAAGCAACATAGAAAAACATGGGAGCCTATTTGTGGACTTTTTGGTTAGAGTTGTGCTCTCCAGAAATAATATCCAAATATTATAAGCTGTAAAAAAGCAAAATATTGTTATTTTTAGTTATTTCCAGGATGAACAGCAATTTGAAAAACTTTAAGACAAGAGTCTGAGCATGTGCAGTTTTGGCAAAACTCACAATGCCATGGGATTTGCAAATCTTTGACAAATACAGCAACTTCCCTCAGTTGGTATAGAGGAAAAATTGGTATAGAGTTGGCAAATCCCCCTTTTGGGCATGTGTATGGTTCAGACTGAGGCTATTGGAAACTTTTTAGTCTTCGCCTCAGAAAAGATTTACTTCATGAGAGATTAAATATCTTAACATTTATTATAATCTTCAAAATATTGCATTCCAACATTCAATGAAAGGACATCTCCATATGGATTCACACAGGTCTTGGCTAAATCCTGAATATACTAGCCATAGAAAAACAGCCAACACATCACCCCACACAAAGCATACAGCTGGAGAAGACGTCATGAGGAATTTTGAAGAGAACATCCCTTTTTTAATAAGGCCGTTGTTGGCTAGTTCCCTAGAGACCAGCTTGGCCACTGAGATAAGATCCAGGGACGGGTGGGCGAACCTAAACGGCTGAGGAAAAAGCAGAGGAGGCAGAGTTGTAGTATAGGAGGAGGAGTTCTAACAGTGTTTTACACCAGGCTGGCAGCCCGAAGGGAGACACGTTTCGGAGCCCCAGGCGGACTGAGCTTTTCAATTAACCTTAATTGAATCACTCTCCACTGCTGAATGCTTTGTTTACCAAACGGCTGCCAGGAAACCAGAGATGAATCCCACCTGCAGCAGGACAAGCAGAAAAGGGAGGAAAAAAATGAAATACAAGGTGTGTGGGGAGGCACGGTGGGAGATCAGGGTGGGCAAACTCATTAAAAATGCTAGAAGATGGAGGAAACGGAAAGCAGACGCTGTGACAAGGACTTCTAAACTTCTGCGAAGGACCCTGCAGTGGTGTGGTTATCTGCTCTGGCAGACGTACACTTAATCACACGCAGTTGAAGTACTCATGGCTGCCTACTTTAAATTTGTCTTTTCATTTAGCGAAGATGTTTAAACATCCGTACTTCATTAAGAGTGTCTATCACAGGAGTCCCAAATGGTTGCAGAAAGCCTAAACAGAGAATCTCAGCTGGCAAACGGATCTAAGCAGCAATACTGTCCAGTTTTCGCTTCCCTCTGCAGCGCTGCTGAAGAATTTTTTTGATATTCAATCCATTCCAAGTCTCAACAAGCTTCAATCAGTTTATTTCTGTACATCTAAAACCTGTCTGTAAGTGTTTACAGCATGTTCAAGGCGAGATTTCAAAGCTAATGTGTTGCTTTAAACTTTTATAAACTCATGTAAACATGTTGTCAAAACTTTTAAGAGGGTTATTCAGACAGATCATAAATGCATTTTTCCTCTGAAGAAAAACAGGAGTGGCTGATATTTAAGATTTAGCAATTCTGTCATTGTTTACTCAGCCCCGTGAGCCATTGAAGTTGTTCATAAGATTTGTCCACTGTATTTCAACTCTTCTGAAATCATACAGTGCCTTTGTGTGAGAATAAAAATAAAAGATATGCCCTGATAATATTCCCCTCCATTGAGCTGTAAACTGCTGCTCAAGTGATTAACTGAAAAGATAAATTTTACCATGAAATGGACATTGCTAAAGAAAATAATTTCAAACATTTTGGTCTGTTATTCACACAAAGCTGTTGCACGGTTTTAGAAGACATGTATTACAGTTATTAAGACTTTTATAATTTTTATTTGAGCTAGACAGTTCTCATTTACCTTCATTATACTGAAACCAGAGACCAGGATATTTTTAATTAATTACAAGAATTAAGGTTTGGAAAAAAATGTCCATGTTTATAGTGACATTTTATATTTAACTGAGATAAAATACGACAGAACTAGCCTCATAAAACTGACCTTGAAAGAAAATCAAAAAGTGGCATAGTAACTAGCCTCAGCAAAAAATCTTGAATGGAAATCCATTGAAGTCTTTGACAAAGTCTGAGCATGTGAAGGTGCCTTGAAATCTGTCAGGGACAGAACCAAAAAAAAGAGAGCATAAACATGGGAGGATATGAGAGCATAATGCAGAGAATTTGACAAGAGGGACTCAACACAGATGGGGGCAGAAGGCATAAAGGACAGATGGCACAGATAACTTCTTCACAGCTGACTCTATACCAAACCACAGCGACTCACGTCCATCACACCCGTACATCACAGCGTGGCACTGCTGCGATGGTGCCATGCCAGGCACTGTAGGCAACAGACTGGAATAAAAGACCCATCAGAGCGGCGGAGTCCGATCTGCCCCACCATATTCACAGTCACACGCGCACATCCAGCAGAGCAAATACCAAACAGAAAGTCATGGATCTGGAAACCAGGGGGGTTTTCCAGAAAGCAAGGTTATCTTACCGTCAAACATACCCTGAACTCTCGGTTGATTAACCCAAACCTTGCTTACTCGAGGTACGCTGATTCCAAAAACATGTCTGGGAGTAAGTTCAGCCAACCCAGAGTATTTTTATTGTTAACACACAAGACATTCTCAACGGAGCGATGAATTGACATGTCACCATGGAAACAGAAAAAGTGTGCCTTACTACTTCCTTTGTTTAATGGCTATTTAGTTAGTGCATATCGCCACCTATTTGGTGGTAAATAACAGTCTGTGCTTTCAAAGATAACATGGCTTTATAAGTTTATCTTTTAAGTCAAGTAAATTTGCTTCCACTGCTTGAAAGGTAAGGTGTCCTAAATGCTTTTTATCATAGATATACATTATAGCTTAGAAAATGTTATGTTTTTATGTAATGTAATGTTCAGAGAGTAAGTTGCTATGACTACTTATATACCCTGAAAGTTACCTTCGTTTTTGGAACCAAAAGTTGAGGTTATCTGCTTGCTTACATTTAAACATATCGTATGTCACATCACCTGCTGGAATACTGCCAGTGCACCAATGCCCTGTTTACACCTACTAATAAAACCCAACAAATGATCTGATAACAACTGGTAAAACAAGACACAATGCAGTTTACAACTATATACATATTATAAAATAATATAAACGGAATAATAAAACATTTTTTAACATTTTTTACATGAAAGGAATCTCTTTTTCTCACCAAGGATTTATTTAATAAAAAATGCAGTAAAAATATTAATATTGTGAAATATTATTACAATTTAAAATAAATATTCTATTTGAATATATTTTAAAATGTAATGTAATACTCCTGCTTCCAGGAATCCTGAAAATGTCTCACTGTTTCCATAAAATTGTTAAACAGCAAAAACTGTATCTCACTATATTCTATATTTCACAACATCACACAACTTTTATTAGTAAATAAATGCATAAAATAAATCGTAATGATTCTAACCTTATCCTTAACCTTCTTTTATATATATATATATATATATATATATATATATATATATATATATATGGTAGTATATGGTAGTATATCCAAAAACCATCCAAAATCTTCTGAGCACCTGCACTGACCACAAATGCAGTGAGGGGTTTTTATTTCCTAGCAAAAAAAAAGTAAACCTTGTCCACTGGTTTGCTTTCATGATTTTTAAAACACAGTCCAGCTCTTCTCGGAAGTCAGAACACTTGCTTTTGCTGAAGTTTAGCTTTTTTAAGGGATTTGCAGAACTCTTATGAAAGGACATGGATGAAAGTCTCCCTGGGTGTTTAGTGCCCTTGATTCAAGGTCTCTCACCTGGCAAAGCAAACAAAGCGGTTTAAATGGAAGGCTGGGTCAGAAAGGAGAGTGCAAAATGAATTGTAAATTATAAATAGGCCTCAATCCGTTTTTGGAGTGCAAGCAATAACCTCTTCAAAACATGGCCCCTTACCAAAATGGAGGATGTCCTGGGTTTTTAAATGCTTGCAGGGCAAGTTGTTTGAAACTTCTAGACGTGTAGGCCAAACTGCACAGGTGAACAAATACACATGTATACACACGCACACCTGTCAGGCACTGTCACATTATGGCATGTTGTCTCCACCCACTATGTGAACCCATATACCTGTCCTTTTTTCTTCAGCTAATTAAAAGTAGGTTTTCACATAGCAGTCAAGAAACACAGATGGGAGCACGCTGAAATTAAAAACTTAAAAAATAGAGACCAACAGACAGACAGAGAAATGTCATATTCATTATTAGAGTCTCCATTGGTAACTGCCAGCAAGTAAGGTAATTTTCTTCCCTTGAAAGGTAGCTGTCTGGCATGGAGTCAGGAGCTAAGAAAAATCACTATTTGTTTCCAATATGCCAAATAAACAGAATTAAACCCATGTTAATTGAGTTCTCCAAGTAAATTCAAAACAATACATCTCGACAAGAAATTGTCATTTTGGAAATATAGCAAGGGTTGCTGGTGTCACTTGAGTTTGTCAGGTAATTTACAAGAGAACATTAGGTGCTTAATACACTGCTCCAAGAGAAAAATTAATAGGTTTTCCACAGATGAACAAACTTCATGGCTGATGATGACTGCTAGGCCTATCAATTAATAATGCAAAAAAAAAAAAACAAAAAAAAAAAACAAGGCATCACATACCAATTGACACACACTAAACAACTATGAAGTCTATACAAAAACAACAAACTCGTGCTGTTGAGATTCAACGTTACCTCTAACCTATAGTCACTTGCAGCAAGCTAACAAATTGTTAATTTCAAGCTTTACCTATCTAGCTAAAGCTCTACTTTGTGTTTAAGTTGTGTATATTTACATACTGCTCGATTTCAAACCCATTTGAGATACTCTGGCTAGATGGAATTACAGTCTGAGGCAGAGTCAGTACCCATCATATGCAATATTCTGTGAAATCAGTCAACTCTGACTGGTCTAGACAAGACAAGCATAGACTGCAAACCTGGGTTAAAATCAGTGTTAAAGTCAGGTGATGAAACAGATTTTAGATTAGATTTTAGAACCAGGAGCTTTTTAATTTTAAAGGTGCCCTATAATGTGAAATTGAATTTATGTTGGCATAGTTAAATAACAAGAGTTCAGTACATGGACATGACATACAGTGAGTTTCAAACACCATTGTTTTCTCCTTCTTATTTAAATCTCGTTTTTAAAAAACACCCCTGAAAAACAGGCGAATCTCCACATAATACCGACTGTGACGCAACAGTCGGGGATCACGCCTCCAAAGATTTGCATATCCCAGCCCTCAATGACAAGCACTGCGCAGCCGAGTCATCGGAACAAGCGAGGATCAGAGAGAAAATGGCAGATCATGGAATAAATGCTATGTTCCAGGCTGTGCAGGGGATGTGAGGTATTTTCATACCCTTCCCACAGAAAAGAAATGTCAACAGGCGTGGACGCGTGGTTGATGTTTATATATAATCGGATACCGCAACAGTTTAATTCGAAGTTGTTAGTTTGCTCTGCCCATTTCACCACGGACTTATTTTCGAACCTGGGACAATATCAAGCTTCTCTCAGCGTCTCAAACTGAAGAAGGGGGTAATTCCAACTATATTCCCGCAACCGGTAAGTAGGCTAGTGATTTTATTAAAGATAATTTACACTGTGTTAGATCCAGCGCAAGATCCTAGTACAGTAATAGCAAACTCCAAGTAACGAGCATACATAACTAACGTTAAATAGGCTAATTCTCAGTGAAAAAAGTATACAGAAAGCGGTCAAAGAACAATCCACACAGCGCGAGTTTATCTCTCTTGCCAAACTCGTTATGAAATCAATGACGCTGTTACACTCCACAACGAAG
This sequence comes from Semotilus atromaculatus, assembly GCA_031834385.1. Classification (NCBI taxonomy): domain Eukaryota; kingdom Metazoa; phylum Chordata; class Actinopteri; order Cypriniformes; family Leuciscidae; genus Semotilus; species Semotilus atromaculatus. The sequence continues at coordinate 7,645,735 of JAULUF010000001.1, forward strand.
CTCTTACTGTATGCCCATCGTTTGCATTGGTGAAAGCATTAGAGAGAGAAACTGTGTTGTCTCGCGATCAACAGACTGTCATCTGCTTTCTCAATGCTCATCACAGCAACATTTTATGTGATGGAAATAGATTTAAATACTTTAAAAACATCTCACGATTCGTTAATCTCGATAGCTGTAATAGTTAAAACGTATATAACCGCTGTAATAAAAGTATTCGAGAGAGTTTCACATGTCATATTTCATATGCAAGCATGTCAGCCAATCACAGCAGTGGCCGGTTCTCACAGCAGACACGCCCCTTCAAACAGAGTGTTCAAATCAGAGACTAAAATCAGGCTAGGAAAAATGCCTTTTATTTCTAAATTATGACTATTTTTGATCTAAAAAACATACTAACATTATAAGGGCAACCCAGGAAACATTATAAAATAATAATAAAAAAACATTCTAGGGCACCTTTAATTAAATGAAAATTAAGATACAGAAGTTACATAAAACACAGAGAGAGCAACAATTCACATCTAAATTTGATGAGTTCAAGTCGCACCTTCTGCAGATCTGTTGCTTTAACTGAAAACTCTTTTCTCTTATCTACCCATCTCATGTTGCTCTAAAACACAGATAACTTTTTTATATTAAAAAATAAATAGCTATCAAATATCAAAGCTATTATTTTTTGTATACAAAATGTATGTGATGAACGCTGGGACTCAAGTTCAGTTGCTCTTACTTAAAGGGAAGAACATTTGTGTGGAACTGGAACCCCCTGCATGCCAAACAAAAAGTGCATAATGAGATTAATATATGCGGTGGCAAAATAATTTATTCTGGTTGAGTATCATATACATCTAACACTATATTGAGTCTCGTATACGTCTCACCTCGTCTGGAGCTACAAGTGAGACAGGACAGCCAGAACCATTTTGATTTATTTCTAACCCAACACTGACTGACTGCTTTTGAAGCTCAGAAAAAGTGCAAGTTTAACCTGACATGTGGTGGATGCAAACGAGCGAGAAAGATGTTGACTGTCTGCAATATAATTTCAAACGCCACACTTTCTGTGGAAAGCTAGAGCAGAAAAAAAAGCCCCACTCCCCCACAGAGTTACCTGCCACGGCTTTGAATGAAAATTGAAGACTCATTAATTTCTTTCAGATCTGAGAGCTCCCAATTGTGCTGGGCTGTCTGAAAATATCACCCACTGCTTTTAGTCTGATAACAAACGTGTTGTTGAGCGGTCATCTTTATTATGTCAAGAGAATGATTTCAGGGGTGTTTTCTTTGAGGTAGAAGGAGAAAAATAATGTGGCACTGAATGCAAACTAAAATATATGATAAAATAACTAGAAATTAAAACTCTCAAGGCACCAGTAGATAACGTTTCAGTGGGTGACAGTACCTCTTAATAACTCACCCACTCAGATATCATCACTTACAGTCACATCTGAATCAAAAAGAACTTGAAATTACTTGAAACGCTGGTCTGATCTGTTTATATAAATATAAACATACATACTGCTACTGTTGTCCAATAGACAGACGCACGGACGGACATACAGATAGATAGATAGATAGATATTATCCTTGGCCTCATTCATCATCACAGACAGATTCTATTTGCAGATATTGGTATAAATAAATTTGTTTCAATTATTGGCAGCGTTCTCAATTGAATTTAATGCATGGGTGTCCTTGAATTCGCTTGCTCTCTCGCACAGAAGCTTAATTTAAGCTTAATTTAATATAACTGCACAAATTTGTAATATTTGTCCATTTTAACTGTCTCCACCCCTATTGGGAGAGAAAGTGACTCTTCTGAAAATTACGAATACAAGCGGGAAAATTGTGCAATGCTTAACAAAACACTGATTAAGAGGCAATGTGATATCTAATTGAGGCAATCAGCTGGTTGATTGAATAATTCATGTAGGCTGTTTCAAGACAACCACACTAATGTGGACAACCAGACGAGCTGAAAGCTGGAAAAATGGTATATACACGCTGTACTAATTCTGTCAGGAAAGCATGTTTGTCCTTTCCTCGTATACATCTCATTCAGTATAATCTAAATGCATTTCTACATCTTCTGTGTTTCATTATGTGATGATATTTTGATGATGTTCTATGCAGGCATGCTGGGATTAATCTGAGCCTATACGCACTACAATGAAAGAGACCGAGAAAGAGTGAAGGAAAATATATGAGAAAAGGCATTGAAAGACAGCAGGAGGATCCTGGTAAACAACATAGACTTCATTACAATAATCCATCAGATGACTACCACAAACACAGCCTTTCCCAGACCAAACAGATCAAACAGCTCCATGATATATGGAGACCACATGCAGGTTTTTGAGCTTCCAATCTGGGACACCTCCATAATATTATGCTGTTTATCAGGTTTAGCATGTGGGCACAGTCTCAATGGAGCAACTCTCCACCACACTAAAGACATGACAATGCATGAAGTCTCCGGAGTGTCTCTCTGGACTCAGAGGAGAAGTTTTTGCCTCGGAGGTTGCAGTTTCTTAGCTCAAGAGACTTACATGTAATTGAGATCACAGTTATGTTATGTATCAACTTGTCTCAGGTGTGCCTCCTAAAATTCCTTTGGAGAAAAGATACAAACAACAACTGCTGACATACAGAATACAGAGAAATGAAATTTATACTAATAACCCCACTGAGATAAAGAATTTGTTCTTTGCACATGATTATATCTTCTAGATCTCTGTAGAATCTTTTCAGGAGATAAATCTGAAAGTGATAAAGGAGACTTAAAGTGATAGCTCAGAAGCACACCCCAAAATGAACGTTGTGTCATTATTTACTCACTTTCATGCCGGCTTAAAAGAAGAAAAGTAATTTAGGTTTAGAACAACATGAGGGTGAATAAATTATGGCAGCATTAAAATCTTTGTTTAGCTTAGCTTTAAATTTTTAAAAAGTTTCCATTTGCTTTCCATCTAGTTGCTTTGCTGTCTAGGAGAAACAATTGAGATATGAAAGGGATCTCATTTGTTATTCCTCTTTCCTACAGGGAGAGGTGGGTGTTCTTGTGAGGGAACTGTAATACAAAAATACAAAACAAAGTAGCACACAAGTTCACCGCTCTGTGTTCGCTGTCTGAATGAAGCTTCAGGATAGACTCAGGATGGAGCAGATCACAATAAGGGCTCATTGACAGAGCTTCCTGTTTCACATCCATACAGACATTTCACAGTGATGGGAGTCTCTAGCACTGCAACATCATCTACATCGCCATAGATGGTAGGGAGCGTTTGAGCAGTATGAACAGCCTCATCAATAATTTAAAAACATGCTCAATCAATCCTAACAACACAGGGTGGAAACATTCCTTGGAACGCTAGTTAAAAATGCAATGCATGCTGAGTGGAAAACTGATGATCAAGGAATTAAAACCGCACAGTCATGCAGGAAGTAAAAAAAAAAAAAAAAAGACCCAGACCGCTCACTTCAATTTTGATATGAGTTTCAATAACTACGGTAGAGAAAAGGGCTAGTTTTCAACCTTTTCTCAGAATATAGCCCTTGTGAAGACTTCACCAGGGGGCAAACAGCTTCTCTATGTTGTGGATTTTTCTCAACTGTCAATCTCAGAGAAAAGGTAGAAATTGCGGGAAATACGCATGGATGTTTGAAAATGGTAAACCCAGAGGGCTTTAGGCACTCAGGCTTACTAAATGCCAGCACAGAAGCTGACATACGGCGCTGCTCCTGCATGAAACATTTACATAGTGAAGTGCGCACAGCTGTACACAATAGCAAACGTGTGTATTTTGCGTGTGCTTGCAGCTTAGCAGATAACACTCAGTGTATGAGAACGCGTGGTGAGTATGTGATGCCCGACAAAGAGACTCTCTGTATTCATGGGAGGACACGTGCGGTTCCCGTCAGAGCCGTTCCCCTCTCAGCCTGGCCTGACTATTGTGCTAAAAAGGCTCGAGAAGCAAATTTAATAATTCACTTCATACATGAGAAACCATCAAAAACAGCTCTGATATTTGAAAGATGTGTGGACCAATGACTTGTGGAACTAAGCACAATATGCATGGATCTATTGTGCCTCCTGTGGCTCAGAGAGAAAAAAAAAGGGTAAGGATTTACTATATATATAATCAGCACTGAGGAAGCAACTTTGAAAGTTTAGCTTGCCAAACTAAAAAGAAACTACATTTTACTTGTGTAACTTTTAAAAAAAATTAAAATAAATGAATATACTATATATTTTAATAATATTCTATAATATACTTCCCCACCTGAAAATCCCTTTGACCTCCAATTTGTGTACACAAATTTTTAATAAAAAATAATTATATTTGCATAACATAAAATGCAGCTCAAAATGAAAAAAAGGTATAGTAACAAAGTAACAATCAACAAGAACAAAAAAAGCACTAATAATTAATATAGCTAAATAAAACATTATGACCAAGAGCAGTATTTAACTAACTTAAATATTGTTTTATTTGTATTGCTACAAGAAAGGTGGTGTAAACGGCATGTAGACTTCTGCAGAGGAACTCAAATGAATCAGTGAATCGTTTTACTGAACCAGTGCATTTACTGCAAACTGATTCACTAAAATGATTAAAGAAAGAGAGAACTTTTTGGTGACAGTGGTACATCAGTATGCCACGCTACAAACGATAAACCTGCGTGCACAAGGCTATATTACAAAAACAGCGCTGTAGAGTTTAATCATATTAAACCGCTATCTGTTGTACAAATTCAATAACTGCTAAAAACATTTTTACTTTGTTGTTCCCCAACACTGATAAGTATGTTAAAAATAAGAATAAATAGATTAACACATACTCATGAGAATATGCTTGTGAGGCGGTGGGCAAGCAGGATTATTAAAAGCCATTCGTACTAGTAGTGAACTTATTATTTGTGTTCTCACATTCTTCCTCAGAGAGTGAGGGTGAACCTGCACTCTTTCCTTTCACATCATCACCTTCCACTCCTCCTGGAGAGACTGGTCTTGGCAGAACGGACCGGATCGTTAATCACAGCAAGGCAGGCCTTTAATAAGTCCTTGACGGGGTTTCAGCTCAAACGACACTCTTTATCAAAGCTTTACACTGGCACCATGTCCTGCTGCATGATTGATACCCAGTGTGACCACCTGTGCCCTTCACGCTGGCAGGCAGAACCCTACCTTAGGGTGTCCGTGCAGTGGAATTCTGGGAAAAAAGTCAGGCAAGACTGCATTTAACAATGTGATGGATCTGCGAACGCTTTCATTTTTCTCCACTCACCCTTCCTTCGATTCCACAAATGCAAAACACATGCTTTATGAATGAGCCGACTTGAGTGATCTGTTAACCTTGCGTGGACTGCTGTAAACAGTGAAAAGGCAGCGTATACGCATAACAAATGAAGCCATATCGACCGTCCATCATCCCAAGTATGCCTGAAAACTAGGGATATGTACTTTGGAAATTTTTACGTGTTATTTCATTATTGTTGGTGTAGGTACAAATGCACCAGACGTACATCTCACAACATGCATTGCATTGGTAAAATAAAATAACTAAACTGGTAAAACTATAAAAATTAGTTGATTTGATTTAATTCCAACATGTGTGCTGTTTTCTAACATAAGCACCCCCCTGTGTGTTAGTTACACTCTCATCAAACAGAATTTTTCAATAATAGTATCAGAGTATTTAATAAATTGTAAAGGTCCTTCCACACGGAGTCTGAAATTTTCATATTCGGTTTTTCGTATTCGTCATTCGGTGGCTCTGAATTGTCAAAACACCTTTCAAAATTCTTGCAACAGATGTGAAAAAAACAGAAAATCTAACTGTTTCAGAAAAGTTTCGTAAACCGTGTGTAAACGCGATTGACACAAGTGAGGTCGTATTTTTATTTTTTTTTACATTTTGAATAAAATAATCTGAAGTGTATATCCTATGGACTATTTTCTTTCCAGAAAAGCCACAGGAGCTGAGGTATTGCCGAACTGAAATGAAGTAGCAACAAAAAAAATAGTCTCATGAGTAATTGTCCAAATAAATGGCAAAACTGTATAATTGATTCATACAAAAACTTCTCAAATCAAAATCGAACCATTAAATCTAATCCTTTAAGACTAAACCTAACCATGACTGTAACAGGAAAATAAAGATGCAGAAATGACGGACAATATATGTCTGGGAATATCTGACTGCAGTCACTGCACACCTAAAAAAATTGAAACATTTCATCAAAAGTCAAGTAGCAAGTTCTTTGTTGAACACCGTACACTCTAAAAGTCTGATTATGGACACAACTACACTTGATGCCTTTTACCAACTTTAAAGGAGCCGTATGTAAGATTGTGGCCAAAACTGGTACTGCAATCACTTTCAAATTACTGACTCAAGGTTGCCAGATAGGCTGCAGGATCCGATTGCGACACGTTATTAGTTGCAGCTGTGGGAACTAGAGCAGAGCTGGCAACCCGAATGCAGCAACACTACTGACTTCGTGATTGGTCGATCGGTGGAGGGTGGCACTCAGACCAAAACACAACATGACAACATCAACATCAGTTGAGGGCTGCAACTTCACTTTTTAAATGACAATATCCTGGCTAGACTACTGTTGTCAGTGATATAAGTATTTGAAATGAACATGATTTCTTAATGTCTAGTGACATATCAGGGAAAATGTATGATTCATTGAAATAAATTTCTTACATACAGCTCCTTTAACCAATCAGACCACAAGAATCAACCCAAGTATTAGTGGCCACCCCTAATAAACACATTATATATGTAATTATTATATACACTCCATATGTAATTTATGACTTCCTGTTGTTCACACTTCATCTGGCCTCTCTGAATGAAGGTCATTACGCATGAACTGGAGCAGTTTTAAAGAGCTGATATTACCATCATTCATCCACTTAAGCGATCAAAGACCAGTAATTAAACACTTAAAATAACCTTCACTTAACAAAAAGAAGGGTCCATTAAATTACAGCTGAAACGTCTACTTAGAGGAGCTTATAGAGAAGAGAGGCATCTCAGAGTGAAGTAGTAGCACATTTGACGTTGTCAGGCTGAGAGACTCATTAAATAGACAAGGCCATGAGGAGATAAACGCAATAATGCGAAAGCCCTCTCGCAGCACTCAACCTCTGCCACACAAGAACGGCTGTAAATGGGGATTATCTTGTCAGAAAACAGAAGAAAGGCACACTAGATTATGCCTTAATTTTCTTTTAAGTTAATTATCAAGAGGCGTGGTGACAAGGTGCTCTGGGCGATACAACTAGCGGTCACAAAGCAATGATATATGTTTGAAGATAACTCTGTTTCTGCTAAAAAGTAAGGCAAAGAGATAGTGTACCAGGTGAAAGAATATTCCATTTCAAATCCGTCAATATGGATGCGTGAATTAGAATGTTTGATAACGTGTGAGAATTGAGGGGAAGTTACGGTAAGTGTTTATCTTAAGGCAGCAATCTAACCCGTAGGCTTGAGAATTGCTTACAGTTTCTCATTCTTTCTCTTGCTGCTCCTTTGCTTGTTCAGAAAAAAGGACTTCAAAACAACCTTACTATTGTGAATTCTGAGGCGAACCAATTTCGAGACAATATCCAAGGGAGAACGGATAAAGCAAAAGGCCTAAAGCATTTTGACAAATCTAAAGCATCAGCTTTTCAATGCATCATATCAATGAAGCAAATACAACAATAAAAGTATTGTATGACAATACATCTGTGGGGCGAGCTGACTCTAAAGGGATAAATTGTGCTGGTGGAATGGTGTCTGACTGTGTTAAAAAAAAAAAGTTTTCTTTAGGCAACAAAATCATAATCAAAATCATCGTTTACATCTGGTATTAAAATCAGTTTCAGACGATGTGATTCCAAGTAGACATCTATTGCTTTTACATTTTAAAGGTTTTAAAGATACATATCATGCTTTTAAATCGTTCCTTTTTACATATAAATCATACATTTGTGGTCTATATAAAGCTAAACTGCAATGCTTGGGTCTGAATTCCTCATTATTATAGCTCCACAGGCCCCTTTTCTACCCCTTTTCTGATGTGCGTCTGAGAGCAACTCGCTTTGGTGCGGTCTCTTTAAATGCAAATGAGACACTTCATACCCCGCACCCTCTCCAGGCTGCAGAGGTGACACTCGGTTCAACTCCACCCCGTTCGGCCATTTTTGTAGTTTGATAGCAGAGATCCGATTATCTAGCGGCACAGAAACTTTTTATTCACAAGTTATTAACAAAATGTCAACAACGGAAGACTTGTCCATCAAGCCTTACATGTTCGAACCAGAGTCGGAGCGAGATGAAAATAAAGGCGACGAACCTGCAGAACAACGTCTTCATATGATGCATCGCAATGGTGTGTTACTCTATTTACAGTAACTTCTCCATCCATGCCCACTACTACAATACTGCATGATTTACAACAAATATTTAACACTCACAAAACAAAATCTAAGTTATATTATAAACAATTAAAGAAAAGTCAATTATTTCTCTTGTTGAAACAAGCACACTAACAAGACAAATGACTATACGGCCTAATCTTACCACTAAAAATCTGTATTGATAATATGCTACGTTTAGAAAAGCATCAGAAAACACAGCGGCTAAATGACCATTGTCATGATGAAACTCAGCAACAGTAATACTGCTACAGACGTGTAGCTACTTAAAAAGAAAATAAAGACAAAAGGTAAGTTACTGCTAAACCATGACCACCGTGTGTTTTAAGAAAGTAAAGTACTTTACTTTTAATAACGTTATTTACAGCTTGCTTACCGAAGTGCTCTGTTCGTCGTCTCCAAAGATAGAAGGAATTGAGGCCTCAATCAGACGAAGTCTATCGGCAAATCCTTCTTTATACTGGCGGAGGTTGCTGAAGTAACGTTAGTTATCCTTGAAGTGCTTCGCGGTCGCGCACACAAAAATGGCAAATGAAAAATCGAAAAAGGCTGAACAATTTGACCAAAACAGAATATAAAGATATCAACGAAGCCCTTGAAGAGACTAATGTCAACTTTTCTGTACTTATAAACACTCCAAATATACAACAAAAGGCATTTAAGGGCTAAAAAAGTAGATTTAGCATATGTCCCCTTTAAACTTAAATGTATTATTTTGCACTTATTTTATTACAATTTACACTACCGTTTAAACGTTTGGAGTTAATAAGATTTGTTGTGAAGAAATAATTTTACTCAGCGAGGATGCAATAAAATGATTAAAAAGTGACAGAAAATACTTTTCTTTTGCATTGTTAACATTTAGTTTTTTTCTACTTTCAAGGAATAATAAAAAGAAAATAATGTATCACGGTTTCCACTAAAATATTAGGCATCCAAATCAGCATATTAGAATGATTTCTTAAGGATCATGTGACACTGAATGCTGAAATAATGGCAGCTAATATACATCTACACAAACCTTCTTCAGTTTTCTTGTTATTAATATGTGGTGACATGAATTATGACTTTACTAAAATATCTGAACTCACAAAACATCATAATTGGGCTAAGATTCATATTCAAGGACAGACCAACAACAGCGAACTGACCACATGTGAATGGCTCACCAGAGACGGATCTTCATACTATGTGTATATACAGTGAAGAAAATAAGTATTTGAACACCTTGCTATTTTGTGAGTTCTCCCACTTAGAAATCATGGAGGGGTCTGAAATTGTCATCGTAGGTGCATGTCCACTGTGAGAGACATAATCTAAAAAAAAAATCCAGAAATCACAATGTATGATTTTTTAACTATTTATTTGTAAGATACATGTGCAAATAAGTATTTGAACACCTGTCTATCAGCTAGAATTCTGACCCTCAAAGACCTGTTAGTCTGCCTTTAAAATGTCCACCTCCACTCCACTTATTATCCTAAATTAGATGCACCTGTTTGAGGTCGTTAGCTGCATAAAGACCCCTGTCCACCCCATACAATCAGTAAGAATCCAACTACTAACATGGCCAAGACCAAAGAGCTGTCTAAAGACACTAGAGACAAAATTGTACACCTCCACAAGGCTGGAAAGGCCTACGGGGAAATTGCCAAGCAGCTTGGTGAAAAAAGGTCCACTGTTGGAGCAATCATTAGAAAATGGAAGAAGCTAAACATGACTGTCAATCTCCCTCGGACTGGGGCTCCATGCAAGATCTCACCTCGTGGGGTCTCAATGATCCTAAGAAAGGTGAGAAATCAGCCCAGAACTACACGGGAGGAGCTGGTCAATGACCTGAAAAGAGCTGGGACCACCGTTTCCAAGGTTACTGTTGGTAATACACTAAGACGTCATGGTTTGAAATCATGCATGGCACGGAAGGTTCCCCTGCTTAAACCAGCACATGTCAAGGCCCGTCTTAAGTTTACCAATGACCATTTGGATGATCCAGAGGAGTCATGGGAGAAAGTCATGTGGTCAGATGAGACCAAAATAGAACTTTTTTGGTCATAATTCCACTAACCGTGTTTGGAGGAAGAAGAATGATGAGTACCATCCCAAGAACACCATCCCTACTGTGAAGCATGGGGGTGGTAGCATCATGCTTTGGGGGTGTTTTTCTGCACATGGGACAGGGCGACTGCACTGTATTAAGGAGAGGATGACCGGGGCCATGTATTGCGAGATTTTGGGGAACAACCTCCTTCCCTCAGTTAGAGCATTGAAGATGGGTCGAGGCTGGGTCTTCCAACATGACAATGACCCGAAGCACACAGCCAGGATAACCAAGGAGTGGCTCTGTAAGAAGCATATCAAGGTTCTGGCGTGGCCTAGCCAGTCTCCAGACCTAAACCCAATAGAGAATCTTTGGAGGGAGCTCAAACTCTGTGTTTCTCAGCGACAGCCCAGAAACCTGACTGATCTAGAGAAGATCTGTGTGGAGGAGTGGGCCAAAATCCCTCCTGTAGTGTGTGCAAACCTGGTGAAAAACTACAGGAAACGTTTGACCTCTGTAATTGCAAACAAAGGCTACTGTAACAAATATTAACATTGATTTTCTCAGGTGTTCAAATACTTATTTGCAGCTGTATCTTACAAATAAATAGTTAAAAAATCATACATTTTGATTTCTGGATTTTTTTTTATAGATTATGTCTCTCACAGTGGACATGCACCTACGATGACAATTTCAGACCCCTCCATGATTTCTAAGTGGGAGAACTTGCAAAATAGCAGGGTGTTCAAATACTTATTTTCTTCACTGTATATATATATATATATATATATATATATATATATACACTCACCGGCCACTTTATTAGGTACACCTGTCCAACTGCTCGTTAACACTTAATTTCTATGCAGACAATCACATGGCGGCAACTCAGTGCATTTAGGCATGTAGACATGGTCAAAACAATCTCCTGCAGTTCAAACCGAGCATCAGTATGGGGAAGAAAGGTGATTTGAGTGACTTTGAACGTGGCATGATTGTTGGTGCCAGAAGGGCTGGTCTGAGTATTTCAGAAACTGCTAATCTACTGGGATTTTCACGCACAACCATCTCTAGGGTTTACAGAGAATGGTCCAAAAAAGAAAAAACATCCAGTGAGCGGCAGTTCTGTGGGCGGAAATGCCTTGTTGATGCCAGAGGTCAGAGGAGAATGGCCAGACTGGTTCGAGCTGATAGAAGGGCAACAGTGACTCAAATAACCACCCGTTACAACCAAGGTGGGCAGAAGAGCATCTCTGAACGCACAGTACGTCGAACTTTGAGGCAGATGGGCTACAGCAGCAGAAGACCACACCGGGTGCCACTCCTTTCAGCTAAGAACAGGAAACTGAGGCTACAATTTGCACAAGCTCATCGAAATTGGACAATAGAAGATTGGAAAAACGTTGCCTGGTCTGATGAGTCTCGATTTCTGCTGCGACATTCGGATGGTAGGGTCAGAATTTGGCGTCTACAACATGAAAGCATGGATCCATCCTGCCTTGTATCAACGGTTCAGGCTGGTGGTGGTGGTGTCATGGTGTGGGGAATATTTTCTTGGCACTCTTTGGGCCCCTTGGTACCAATTGAGCATCGTTGCAACGCCACAGCCTACCTGAGTATTGTTGCTGACCATGTCCATCCCTTTATGACCACAATGTACCCAACTTCTGATGGCTACTTTCAGCAGGATAATGCGCCATGTCATAAAGCTGGAATCATCTCAGACTGGTTTCTTGAACATGACAATGAGTTCGCTGTACTCAAATGGCCTCCACAGTCACCAGATCTCAATCCAATAGAGCATCTTTGGGATGTGGTGGAACGGGAGATTCGCATCATGGATGTGCAGCCGACAAATCTGCGGCAACTGTGTGATGCCATCATGTCAATATGGACCAAACTCCCTGAGGAATGCTTCCAGCACCTTGTTGAATCTATGCCACGAAGAATTGAGGCAGTTCTGAAGGCAAAAGGGGGTCCAACCCGTTACTAGCATGGGGTACCTAATAAAGTGGCCGGTGAGTGTATATATATATATATATATATATATATATATATATATATATATATATATATATATATATATATATATATATATATATATATAGAGAGAGAGAGAGAGAGAGAGAGAGAGAGAGAGAGAGAGAGAGAGAGAGAGAGAGAGAGAGAGAGAGAGAGAGAGAGATTCTCCATTTTGCATTGGTAGGGTCTGCAAGATGATGACGCAACATCTCCTACTACAGTTTCAGCCATCCACAGCCACACCGAGTATGAGCAACAACGCACAAATGAAACCCAGACGAGACACCCATCTGAAATGCTGCTGGTCCTCTCTACCTGCACTGCCATCATACAAAGACATCATTAGCACATGTTAGAAGCATAACGCCAGGAACACTGACAGGTGAAACAGCTGCCATTACGCCTAAGCAAACATTATAGCGCATTTCCAACAGGAACACATTCCGACTGGCACAAACAGCAAAACAAGAAAATCAAAGTGTTCTTATCTGTGGCAGACATGAAGTGTCCAAAAAAAAAGCAATTCCCCACTCTGAGAGCCAGAGAGATGCAGAGATGCAGAGATGCTAAAAGAGGTGGCTATTATACTAGTATCAAGACTGAAATGCTTAGTTTGGAAAGGTGTTAAATAAGCAGGCCAACAGAGGGATATTGCACTAGTAATATCTGCACTACGAACAGAGACTTACCAAACATAATAAACAGAAAAAATTAGTTAATTACATGTGGGAAAGAAATCTAATAAAGTGTAGAGTGATTAAGTACGTCTGCTGTAGCGAAAAATATTAGAAAAACTGATATTTTGTTTTTCTGCGTTATATATTGCTATATATAATTTAAAAAAAAAACTATTCTATTTGGAAAAAAATAATCATTGTAAAATGATTGGGGTGATTTTGTAGGGGATCGAATCTGCAGAGAAAATAAAATTACAAGCATTGATAAATACAAAAGAACAAAGATACAAATGAAATAAAGAGCGCTTTTTGTTTTTCAGTTAGATTTAACAGTATTCAGGTATAGAAATTTAATGATCAAATTTAAAATAACACTACATAGTCTTCACTGTAAATAACTAAATATAATGAATCTTTGTTAAAGCCACAAAAGTGGTTTTCTCTTTGTATATTGTTGTTTGATTAACATTGACAGGTATATTATGCTGCTGTCACTTTAAGACCGATTGTAAGGATCCAGTAGAGGATGTGAGGCTTTGTCATGCCGCGTTGCATGCTAGGACGGCGTCTCCATCTTAAAATGATCGCCTGCACCTTTTGTTTTGGCCTTTAAATTAAATATTCACACTCTTTGTAGTATTTTGCAGGGAATTTTGCATTTTATAGCATTGCAAGATAAGTTGACGTTTTCACTGTAGTTTTGCAGAATTACGTTCACAATGTAGCTGGTTACCATGAAAACTGTCACTTGCTTAGGCGCTCGCAACTGCTGTCACACGGTAGAAATGTCCAAATAAAAATTTGTTCAAAAATCTGAAAGTCAATCCAATTCTTTGTTGGAAGTTTTATTTGTGTCATTGTAAATTTTCATTTTCCCATGGCCACAGAGGGAAATCAGAGATTGCGGGTCACATTCAGCATACAGACACCGACACACTTTTTTTTTTTTTTCTGCATTTATTTCAACATGACAACCAAAATCGCTTATGAACAGATTTGCAAGTTCTGTTAAAACATGCAAACAAACTGTGTCATACTCGCAAATGTAATGTTAAACCAAACGCAATACAAAACTTTCAAAAACTCTCAGCAATGTGATTGTATTATTGATTATTTTATTGAATGATAGGCAGTAGGTTTATCCAGTGACATTATTAATAGATTTGCTATTCGGCGTCCTCTCGTTACATCCTCAACTTTGTTCGCTTAAGTGTTTTTACACAGTGAAAAAACGCATTGTCCAGTTTTCTACCTAAACGATGATGCGAGTTACTGTGGCAATTTTCGATGCAGCATGCAGCATGAATTACCTACAATGGTAAAATTTTTGACAATCACGACAGAAAATCTAAAAAACTGCATTAAACTCACTAACTCTGTACGTTCACACCGCCGCCGACTTGAGCTTCCAAAGCGGCCGGAAGTCATTCATTTTCAATAGAAGCTGGCTTCTCTCCGCTGCAAGGAGCGTCAAATCCCTCGGCGTCGCGTTTTGGGCGTTTTGAGCGTCTTGAGCGTGGCGTCAATCAGAAAGTTGAAAGTAGCTAAACTTTATGGTAATGAGCTATGACGCGGTTCAGCGGCAAGCAGCGGCAAAACGCAGTAACCAATCGGAATATAGACGTGCTTCGCGCTGGCTGATTCCGGAGAAACATACGATGTAAACTTTCGTTCCTACCAAAACATTAGTTCCGATTAAAACATTAGCCGCAGCGCTTCACCAGCCGGTGATTCTCTCCGAACTGATAACGGTCCTGGAGGGTGTAATGAACGAACCCAAAATCTCCGAGTCCGACGTCTTTTCCGCATACAATAAAGCAGCACCAAACACAACAACTTCACAACGATTATCCATAATGATCCAGTGATACACATTTGAGAATGAGCGCAACTTTTATTTTAAATATTTATGAACGCTCGTTTTAAGCGGGAATGCAATTCATTTGCTCACGGTAACACGATTTGACCAATTGCACTAATGCAAATAATAATAATAGCTAATTATTCTTTTTTCCCCTACCAAATGTGACCGAAACGGTTATAAAAATGCTGTCATTATAAAAGGTTTCTTCAATGTATTGCTTGTTTTTTCTGTTTATTACATTTCATGTTGTGACACTTCTCTTCTCCCTGCTACGTCAGAGCGGCCAAAGCGTCAACGAGCTTCCCCGTGCTTTCTGACAAGCGTCCTTGACAGAGCGGCCAGAGCTTCTTTGACGCTCAAGTCGGCGGTGGTGTGAACGTACAGTAACAGAAAGACAACGCAATGCTCCTGATATGGCATCTGAACAAGACAGTTACCCAGAACCCTACACAGCGTAATGTCAGCTTCACATTCTCTATATACTGATACGCATCCATTTTCTTTACCAAATGTTTATGTTCACGTGAGCCATACGTGACTGTTTACGAGGATACTCCCCGACATGTGTATTTTGACATAATTTGCGTGTATGTGCAGAGCTCCAGACCAACTTTTTGCCTTGGTTGCACTAGTGCGCCTAACATTTTTATTTAGGTGCACCAGCACAAAATTTAGGTGCACCCAAATTTTCCCCAGCCCGCGTCGCCTTCAACGACACAATTTCAAGGTCACCATTCATATATATTATGTAAATGATTTTAAACAAGAATAAGGTGTAGGTAAATACATTGTTTTTATTTGAAGCACAATTATACTGTATATATAAAAAAATATATATAAAAAAATATATATAAAAAAAAGCTTAAAGTGCTTCACTGAGCTGCCAAAATAAAACATTTTGAGCAAAATAAAACATTTCAAAATAGTAATAGAAAGTGCTACCGTTTAAAAGTGCTTCCCTGAACTAATGGTTGAAGTAGCTCCATGTCTGGGCTGTTGTCGGAGCATTGGCATTGGTGGAGAGTGTTGGGGGGAACAGGCCTACTTTTCTTTAAAAAAAAAACTCTGTGTCTATTTCTTTTCATTGTTAGTCGTCTGTTTTCTTGCGTTTATTTTGCTGATGCTGATTGCCGTGACCTAGTTTACACTGCAGCTCTTGATGCTCAATTCTGATTTGTTGCCTATATCCGATTTTTTTTTTTTTTTTGGCCGTCCGTTTACACGTTCTTTAAATTGTGACCCATATCCGATTCATGTGTTCACACTTGACATAGATCTGAAACATCGTACATGTTTTAAGGGGGTTCTTGCACATGGACGAACGCACAGTGAGAGAGATCTCAGGACTGGTGGGAACATACAACATGATCTCATGAAAGTACGTATCTATAGCACAAATTTTATTTCTCGTGCCATTTATACGCCAAAATAGTTTATGCGTGCATATAATACGCTTATAATAGTAAACGTGCGTATTGCACACCATAAAGTGTGCATAATATGCACGCAAAATTTTGGGCGTAAATGGCACGATAAATCAAATTTGTACTATATACGCACTTTCATGAGATCGTGGCGTTTGAAACGTGTCAGCGTTTGGTGCACTGGTACGACCTAGGAAAAAATTGTCGCACCCTTACAAATTTTGGTTGCGCTCTAGAGCCCTGATGTGTCCGTTCAAGCACAAATAGGAATGAAAGAGAATGAAATTAGGTGTTTGCGTGCTATCTGCGTGGCTCTGTGTGTGTGCACCAAGTGTGCAGCACAAATCCTGAAAAGTGAAGCCAAAGGATCTTGATCGCCCCCAGGTGGCTGGATGCAGTATAGGTCATAAACCCCGCCCTCTCTAAAAACCCCATTTGAACAAATGGGGTGCAAGCCAAACTAAAAAAATTAAATTACAGACCCATTATAGTATTTTGAATAGCCAATATACTTGTCTTTATGTGCAAGCACTTTTGGTGTTAGCACACAATCTGTGGGAATGATTATGCTCAATATATGCAATCCCTCACCCTGTAACACCAACAATATTCATCTGGAGCAAATTAAACGAGTGAGTAAAGGGTTTGTGTGTCAACCATAGACTGTAAAGGGTGTCAACCAAGGTGGCAACTCGCTGTCAGACATATTAAAGAAGGAGGACGCGTTGAAGAGTTTCAGATAGTTCAAGTATCGATATGTATCGAAAAATCTATATTTTTGACAACACTAGATTGTACTTAGTTTTATTATTTCAGATACCTTTTTAAAAGGACTACATTGAAAAAAAAAATGATTAGGCCTATATAAAATTCTGCGTGAAATTCTTTTCTACAAAAAGTGACTGCGTTACACGCCACTGCTGAAATCCACCCGCATTTGGCAGGTTGGCGGGTGTTAATGTCAAGCCCTGATTACAAATATAGAACTGTGGGGAATGGAGTGGAGGCTGTGGGTGTTCAACACAAAATATGAAACTGACAAGGTCACCACCTAAAAATTAGGTTGCAAACCTAAATTAATTAAACTGTGAAGTGTCAAGGAATTAAAATATCATCTACAAAGTAATATAGCAATACCATACATACATACATACATACATTCATACATACATATATGCATAAAAAACACCCAGATTAGTTTCACATACTTGCATACAATCCATGCACTTTCAAACAATGTGCAGAGCAGGGAAATGTATGTGTCTATGCCTATTTGCCTGTGTTTGTTGACATGAATATTTTGCTTCACAGTAGAAATGTCCAGTTGTCTGTGCGACATGTCCAAGAAATTGTTTTTTCAAAAGGACATCTCTTTCTGTATGATTCCAAACAGAGTTATGAACGTCTGACATCAGCATCACTGAAATTACTCCCCTCAGGCATCATGGGAAAACAGCAGTGGCCATTCATTGGTTTTCTGCTATGGTAACTGACAGAAATGTCCATTTAGAACACAACTAATGTGCATGACTTCCTGGACTTTGAATCAGACTTTCCATTATAAAAATGGCATGCACGCCCAAAACTACATTCAAGCGTCTATCTTCAGGCTAGATTTTTGGACATAACAGTTCATTTCCTCCCAAAACCAAACATCACACTTACACTGCATTGAACAGATGATGGACGCATGCATTTATTTTGTTTTTGCTTCTACATTTTGTTCTCAATCTTTTTTTTATTATTATTATTCCAGTTCACTCTTCCATATAGCCCATACTATCGAAGCATTTGTCTGCTCTATATGTATATCACATCCATTTTCCTAAAGACTTACACCAAAACATATTTCCAGCTTTACAAGCCCCTATATGGGTTATTTAAAAGCAGTAATCAATGTGTCACTCAGTATGCAGCCTGTGTGCCTGGGGTAGAGGGAAAGATAAAGACCACAGACGAAAAGCAGAGGGATTTAATCACATTTTCCACAGTTTCAATCCTTCAACCCGCAGCACCCAAACTCCGGCCCATCGCGATTCCCACACCTTTGACAGACCGTCCTCTCAATTTCACAGCCTGCTGCTGCATCTCACACCATCAGCATGGCTGCACAAAACTAGTTGCAACTTTTCCATGACTGATCCATGCCTGTTTTACACATGGTGCCCACTGGTGAATTTTCACCAGGAAGAAATACATCCAAACAAAATGGGCTCTGGGGATATATGATGAGTGAACATAGTCAATTTCTTCAACAAGGACTCACCCCACATTGTTGTCAGGCTCCAAGGAGCACCATAAAATTATCTCAAAAGTACTTCAAATGACATTATATTCCAAGTTTTCTCAAACCATATGGTAGCTTTGAGCAACAAAATTTAAGTTACTTCTACAGGTCATACAGGCAACATCATACAGGTTTGGAATGACATGAGGATGAGTAAATTATGCATTTTTTTTGTAAACTATTCTTTTTATAAACTGCAAGAACTCTTTTTTTTTTTTTTTTTTACACAAGGTAGTTTTTGTATGCGTTTTACACAAAACCGCTGATTTTCAAAGCTAATAGCATGAATTTGGTCCGATCGTGAATAAGGATCAGGTTGTCACAGCGCCTGGGGCTGCCGGCACTCTCCAAGTCATATTGTGATCTATGACCCCTCTTCTACTCTTTCATGCATTTAAATGTGTGGCTGATCTATGAAAACGGGCCTTCATTTAAACCTGTGGTTAAAGCTAAACTCCCTCTCAATCCGCAAAGTATTCCGCCTCTGCATATGAGAGGAATGAAAGTGAAAAATCCATCACGCACCCACTGACACACAATATTCATCACCTCCGTAGTGCCCCATATCTCCCATTTCCATGCCGTATAATAAGCAAGGTGTGATGAGCTGTCGTTTGACGTGGAAAGCTAATCCATGCAAAAATTAATTTACGTAGGTAATTGAGCTCAAGCAGAAGCATTACTAAAACAAAACGCATCAGAGCGCTTCTTGTGCGAAATTTCTAACCTTGAATTTAATGATGAATGCCTCACCTCTGCATCCTGAAGTGCTGTAAATATTCATGGATGGGAGGTAAAAACTTTCCCACAGGCATTTGCTTTTCATTCACCTGAGAGAATGCAGCTGAGCCAGCATGGAAATGTGAGCTGCTTTGACTCTTAGCTCACCCAGAACACATAACAAAAAAGTGAAAGCCAAACCTATCCTGAGAAAGTATACATGGTTCTACAGGATGACCAAAATCGAGTCTTGAGAAGGTTCACATCTTTTGGTTTGGGGTTAATGTCTCTATAACTGGTGTTCACCCAACCATAGTAGTAGCAGTTTTGCGGATTGAGACTTTCATTTATTGTCTTTGTTTCTCTAAAATAGTCCACTGAGAACAGTTCTGGATGAAACACCACATGAACTGTAAGCAGGGTTTTGAACCATTCAGAAATGAACAGGGAATTCTTGAAACTTACACATCCCACAGGAAGTTGAATTGGAATGACAGAAAGAGGAATTTACTGAACTGTAAAAAATAAAAATAAAAAAAAATTTTCTTGTAAAAAAAAACAGTTTTTTAATATTTTTTTTACATAAAAATGAATTGTATGTATGCATGTTTAATACCTTATTTAAAATTAAACTTGAGTTAATAATATAACATCTGTAAACTAAAGCCCAAAAATTTAATTCAACTAATTTTTGTTTTGTTTTACTACTTGCAAGATTTGTCAATTACACTGATTTGACTTTCTGAATATTAAAGGGATACTTCACCTCTGGAAAGATGAATATGTATTTAAAATGGGTCAAATATGTAGAAGAAATGTGAAATAATTTTTTTAATTTGGAGCTTTCTAGACTGAGAAAAGACACAATTTATTTTTGGCTTATGTGGATGAAAGACAACAAGTCCCAGAATGCACTTGCTTCAAACAGAGTGCAGTAGTTAAACATCTCTTTTAGGCTACTAGTGAGTCTCCGAGATGAGTCTGCCCGGGATTTCGAGATCGAGATTGTCCAGGATTCGGCTTTTGCGTTCTACAGTCGCCATTCATTATGTTTATGAGCAGGAGGATCATTGGAAAAAATCATTGGAGGATTTTTTCCAGACAAAAAATACATAAATCTCTTGTCTCAGGGGGATATGAGGGTGGAAAGCACGGTAATTTGAAAATACTACAGGTTTTCTTCTAATACAAAGCTTAATGCTAAATCCTGAAGTATCCCTTTAATGTCATTAAATTAGGTTAAAATCAGTCAATTCCAAATCCTGTTGGCTGGCTTAATTCAAATTCTAGACTTACACAGCAGTTTCAATTCTATTCTGAATGGTGCACAACCCTGACTGTAGGAGCTGTGAATTGACTGCTGCACACTTCAGGACAGAATTGGCCAGCAAAGAATGAATGTAGAACAACGGAGGCCTGTGATGAAGAATAGACAGGGAAGGAGGGCCTCCTTGGGCTCCCCAAACTGACAGCGACGGACTCCCGCCCACAGAAACACAGGCACGGCGCCATCTGCAGAAGCTAAACGGAGCACATGCTGACTGCACCTTGCTGATAAACGGGCGCAAACAAACCCGGTGTCTGCTGAGACTGGCGTACCTCTCCAGGCAGTCAGGCAACAGAGGTGTGCACAAACGCCTGTGGTCCTTTCTTTATGTGCACGTCTCCATCTCCCTGCCAAGCTGTCTCTTCCATGTAGACACCCACACAATGGAGGAAGGGGAAGTATCAAAAGAAAATGACATGCAGGCTGGCACCGGCTCTGTGAGGAAATGTCATTGCAGGCTTGGGGTCTCAAGGTGCTTTCAGCTGCACAAGGTTGGTGGTTAACCCTGACAATAGCATGTCACATTCATGTGAGTGGATCCGTATGTAGCTGCCCACTAAAGGATTTCAAAGCCTGACCTCTGCAGCGAATGAGGTAGGAGCCAAAGGTCAGAAATTGAGGGTGCCAGCGAAATGCACTGAGGAAAGAAAACAGTCAAAGCTGTGACCTTCATCATGTCAGAGGACTAAGCAGTGCACAGCAAGCCAAGCAGGCTGAGGCTCGACAAATGAAATAGATTTTTTTTCTATCATTATATCATTTACATTCAACTATTAAAGCTTGAATTATTTATTTTTCAATGCGAGCACCGGGTCAAGCCGGTGCACTGGGACTAGGAGAACACTGTGGAAGTGTCCAGGGGTCAATTCAATGTACCATAATGCTATAACTCTATTACTCAGGGTTGAGCACCCATCTGAACTGAATTGAACTCAAAGTTAAATTTGAATCGAAGTAGCAAAAAAATATATATATAAAACAAATTTTCAACAAGAAAAGTCTTATAAGTTTTATACTGTAGGCTGGATATCTGAATGGAAGGATGGATTGACGTAACAACAAATATATTACAAATTCCAATTCAATGTGTCCAATTCAGTTCAAATCCATGAATTGAACTGGAGCTAATTCTTGCACAACATTCATTATTTGTCATACTATAGCACTGTTTGTTGTGATAGTATGATGTATACAACTGTACAAGCTTACCATTTTAATGCGTATGATGCACTTACCCTAAAGACTATTGATCATCATCACCTGAGCTTTATCATCATATAATGAACATCTGTTCATTAAAGGGATTGATTCAGGAATGTAGGAAGTAATAACGAAATTTATTTGAAATGTCGATTGTATAGACAATGGGTGCTTCTCATTTTTAATTTGTGCATTCTCGTTTCAAGAATTGAGATGGGCTGGAGGATGGAGGGAGGAAATGAGGAAGCATCAATTTGAGTATTGAGAAGCACCCAATAAGAATTCTGCTGCTATTTTTTAACTAGCTTAACAAGCAAAACATATCTGTTCACCAAAGTCATTAGAAATACCAAGTTGGATGACCAGTTGTTTTTAAGGTTCTAACTATCCTGGAAAACTATCAGAGAATTTATGATTTTGAAGCCCTGAAAAAAAATCTAAACCTAAAATCGTGATTTTAATTAATCTTAAAAGGTCACTGAAAAGTCATGTAAATTAGGCAGAGTTCTAAAGTATTTTATCGTCTAGTAATGACTCTTCTTTATTAAAGTGATAATCCATATCTAGTAAATCACAAACAACTGGAAAAGTCATGGAAAATCATTGATCAAAAAATCAGGTCATGCCTATAGCCTCCTTTTGCATTACAAAAATTGCACATAAGCTACAAGCTAAAAGATTTTAAAGTATTTCATTTTTAAATATGCTAGTAAGGTCAATGTAAAAACTGTAAGGACAGAGGTGAGGACAACAAGCATGACCCACCAGCTATACCAAAACCAAACCCACACTAACTACAATTAACCAGTACCAGAACTTGCGTGGAAATCCATGCTAGTCTTTTCAGCAGATTTTGTTAACTTGGCATGAATTTAAACATGAGGATAATTTCAGCAACTGAAACTCCACAACTGCTGCCCAATTAAATCCCTTTCAAAGTCTTAAGGGCGGTATCAGATGAACATCTAAATGTCAGTGGGACAACATTGGCCGACTTTTGTCTGTACTAGTGTGAGCCTCATGTTTGAATGTCACACACAAGATTAGCCAAAAGGACCAACAATGAAAAACTGAACAATTCTATCACTTTGTATTTAGATGCTGTTGCGTTTCATTTAAGCAACATAAGACAGAGGTATAGCGAGTCTCTTTGGATTAGCTGCACCGTCCTTGGCTTCTCTGTTCACGCTGTTGAGGGCTCAAACCGTTCATCAGTTTGCAGAGTGAAGCTCTCATTACCATGGGAATTTATAAGGATCCTGTCATCTGCCTGAAGGTAATGCTGAAAGACAGTACACACAAGCATTAGGAGTCCTGCAACATGATCTCTCGGAAAACAGCTGACCTTGCAGTAACTAAGAGCAAAATATGGTTGCGGGGTGCTTGCTAGGTGAGTTGCTGGGTCGTCCTAATGGGTTTCGAGCCCCCAAGACTGATTTACATACTTCATTCAAGCCACTAATGGGAAATGGCTGTGTCTCGTTGTTCAAATCTGACATGCCTGGCCTCTTGCTGAGATAAACTTACCCCGGAGACGGAAAGCCCCTGCTTTCTTAAACAGGCTCAAATTGAATTAGGACATTCTTCTGGACTGTAAGTGTGAAATTGAGCAGAGATGTACCCTGAGGTTGGGAAAGCAAGGTGTTGGATTTTAAGCAAATTAAAAGATGGGATACTGTTGTATCAGGCACTAGTCGCCCACTGAATTTTAAAAACAGGATGAGGAAGAGAGAGATAAGGGACAGCTGACAGTATCCACGAGTGTGTGCTATGAGTGTGGGTAGTTTCTTCTTTACATACTGTGAAGGTTTATTCAAAGCTTTACTCTCTAGGAAACAGACGGTTATGCTTTACAGCAAAAATAAAAGTTTTCGGGGAAAAAAGTAAGTGCAGCGAGTAAAGCCGCATGTCCACCAAAGCATTTTTAGCCTGCTGAAAACGGCAGGCGCTCTACTGAAAATGCCTAGCTGTGCTTGAGAGCGCTTCGGAAGCACAGCATTTTTTCAGTTGAGACGCTTTGCTTGCTATAGTACGGAATATCCATGGAAGTGTTAACAGTATCTCATTTCACAGATAGTTTGTTTCCGTATCATTTCTTTATAAAAATGTCGATACAATGTTAAAGTATTTGCTCTGGTTCTTGTTTTAAATTATTTTTTTTCCATTATTTTTTGTTGTTGTCGTCATCTGTTGACGTTGTAGTACAAGCAGAATGTGGTGGTTGGCCAGTGTTAATGCAAATGAATCCATCCTTGCTTAATAAAAGAATTAAGAAAGTTGAGGGCTGCTTTGTTTAATCAAATAGATTTTACCACATACACTGGTTTTGCATGAATGGATCAGTGTTCTGCAGAGTCGAATTGCCTCAACCCACCTGCAGATGATGTCAAATCTCTCCAAATCTTTTCTATCAATGGGTCTGGCCACCAGCAGTGAAGCCCAGCTCTGAAATTTGTGTGTGCTTCTACTTTTGGTCAATTGGAAAACTCGTCACCCGTTATCTACTTTCAGCTGGAAATGGCAATAGATATGAAGTAAGCTTTGCTCAAGATGGGGAGAATAAATTACTTCCTGCATCCATATCAGCAACATTTTCTCCAGCACTGAGGCCACCTTCATCTTCCCAACCAGCCGTGCATTGTTCGATCACTCACACAGAGCAGATAAACTGTTCCTCTCCCCTCCTTCTCAACCTTCTTATTTCTTCCAACTGCAGCCTCTTACCCTCACTTCCTTTTATAGCTGCAAGCTTTCGTTCAATCTGGTGCCTCATGGCAATAACTCAGTCAATCTATCACACCAACCCACACCACCAAACCTCTCTGTAATCCAGCAAAGGCTAATTCCATCAGTCTCAAGCCTACTATTCACCCCTATCAGCCCTGAAATCCATTTAAAAGGGTTGAATAGTTCTTTGCAGTTCTTTTATCCTCAGCTGGATGGCTGTGAGGTACGAAGCCAAGACAAAGATAAATTTGCAGCCAAAAAGCAAAGGGAATAATTACGCTGAATACCTCTAAATCATAGTCAGGACTGGAGCCACTGCTGTTCTGGGCAGAAGTCAGCGTAATGAAACCAGGCAAGATACAGATGATTCTCAGCTCTATTAGAAGTCCAAGAGGGTACTAAAGAATGTGGAAAATATTGATACTCTAAAGAATTGTAATTGCCTTTGATCACTTTATGAAATCAATACACTGACACCAACTGACTAATCAATCAAGTCTAATAGGTGGATTTTTATGAATAAATGGAATACATTTGGAACAAATAGAACAAAGACTTCTTTAGACCAGGGGTTTTCTAAACATGGGTCCCTTTATGAGGTCGACAAAGTTTGAGAGAAAAAAAAATCCTTTAAGGGCAGACAAACTAATTTATATTTATAATAATTTGCTGTAGTATAATGACAAAAGCAAATATGTAAATTAGTAGGAAAAATGTGTAAATTGAGCATAGACTACATACTCTGTTACAAAATTCAGTGAGACATTTTGATGTCTACTGTCTACATAGAGAGTATAGGAAACTAACTGAAATGACAGCCTATTCTCACGTAAATACGTGTCTATATCACGTAGTGTGTTTATCGTGTTATTTATACGCGAAAATGAGTTTTTACGTGCATGTGATACGCAGTTTTCGCGTGCATTTGATACGCACTTTTTTGCGTGTAATACACACGCACCCAACACCACTAATTCTACCCAAACGTATAATACATACGTACCCCACACCACTCCTAAACCTACCCTTAACAACCCATGCGTATCATATGCACGTAAAAACTCATTTTCGCGTATAAATAACACGATAATCACACTACGTGATATAGACACGTATTTAGTGTGATCGGGTTGGAAATGAACCCCCATTAGAGACTGATTTGAAACACTTTACATGGTCGGCAATTCTGTTGAACACTCACTCATGCATGCCACACCAATAGCACTTGAGAGGCTCCATATTATGATGCATGACTCTTATCAGCATTAAAAAAATAGCACATGCAAATATTTAATTTCATAATTTTAATTAATGTCTTGTATTAAAAGAAATAATCATTTCTAAAATGCACATAACATATATGCCATCATTCACCTCATCACAATGCATGTTGGTATTGCCTATTGTGGGGAAATTGCATCAGGAGAGTCTAAGATGCCTTAAATGAAATGTCTTAGAAGGTAAGTTCTGCCTGCAGGTAAGTTCTGCTATTTTCATCTGTGACTCTAATTTCTTATCTCACACGGTTGAATACATGTTGTATAGTTTGCTTGCAAACACAAATATGAAGTGAAAAGAGCTTCAAAGTCAAAGTGAAAGCTTTTTCCCTCAGGCTAAGTAGAGCTTTATTTTTGCCATATAACCAACAGTGCTGTGCATATTCTTGTCCGTAAGGATGACGTTTGAACTGGACAGGTGGGCACCACGATGCAATGATTCCAGAGGTCAGCAAGAACACGGGAGTGGGAGGACAGAGAGAATGGAGGATAAAAAAAAAAAAGGCAGAGACGCAAGGGTTAAGGACATTCAATGGAGTGGGAGGTTTTGGCAAAACATGCCTTAATAAAAATGCCAGGGGAAACAAGATTGAAGGAGAATTTTTTGATTAATAATTGTTTTATTTTTATGTATGCATTTCTTTCTGGGAGCATGTAACAGTTTGAGAGATGATGGACTCTAATTGGCAAGCAGTCCAAGAGTAACCGTCAACCAACAAACGAAAACAGTCCTGTTGATCAAAAAGTGTTAAATATGAAGAGCTTATATAGCCGTAAAATTTATATGAATGACAGAAACACACCCTCTGCATGTCAGAGTTTCAGCTAGCTTCTTTGATATTTTCTAAGTGGTGTCAACTCCTCACTCTTCCTAAAAGAAAAAGGCTCTAACACACATTAATGTCGATGCGTTGATGCGACAATGTAATCACTTGATGCGTTTTTAAACTTTTGCATACAGTCCCTATACATTCAGAAGTTGTCTTTTCAGGGCATCTTTAATATTTTATGTGCTTCAGATGCTACAGCAAAAAGCTCAAGGGAAAATATTCAATCATAATTTATATGCCAAATACATACACGTCACCTTGGTTACAGCCAGCAGTATCGTTTTCATAAGACACACTTTCATCCACATAGATATATGTTTTTATTGCTATTGTGTTGTTTTTTTCCACAGCTTAGTGAAAAATAATAAGCATATACCCCTAAAACAAATCCACCCTTAGGAAGGTCTTCAACTGCTGTGCTCTATATTTGCTGTCCACTCTGCCACCATGCCCGATCACATTTGCTTCTTATAATCTGAGAGTTGTCCAACTATGCTATACAATGTGAGTGTGTGACACATCACAGTAAAGTGTCCATGAAGAGGCTAAGTGTTGTTGGTTTATATTCCTCTCGCTGCCTAATATGGGTCTCAAGGGACTGGAGCTCAAACTTGGCTGCATAGAGACGGTAAAAAACCCAGACACACTCCAGACTCTCTTACAGTCTAATCAGCAATCCCCTTGGACTGTCCTTTCACACTGCCCTAACTATGTAACACACTCTCTCTCTCTGTTTTCCCCAACACGTACACACACAAGATTCACTTTACCTGACCTCTTCTCTGAGATAAGAGGGCAACAGTCTCCCCGTGGAATTCCCTTGCTCTTTCCCAGTGGCTAGAAGTCTCATCAAACCTTGGAGACCCCGTCTGTCTGTCTCCCTGCCCCTGTCTTCTTGCTCACAAACACCAGGATCTCTCTTGGATAGTGCTTTCCAGAAACAGCCAGGCACACTTGAAGGAGTGCCACAGGGCACTGAACTGGGTCCCTTTGGAATTTCTCTGATGGATCCCTTAAGTACTTTTTCCCAGTAAACATACACTGAGAGCTACTAGTAAAACCTAAAGTGAATACTACTGGATCTCACATTGGAACTTTTAGCCAACATCATGATAATAAGGAGCGTTTAGGGAGTTCATGCAAAAATGTACAGGGGTCATATGATGCTTTTGTAAAAGCTCATTATTTTGTTTATTGGGTATAATACAACAGGTTAACACGCTTTAATGCTCCAAAAAACACTTTTTACACATTCTGTACGTTATTGCAGTACCTCTATTCCCAGTCTGTCTGAAACGCACGGATTTCTACGAAGCAACTCCTTCTGAAAAGCCAGAGTGCTCTGATTGGCCTGGTGACCCAGTACATTGTGACACTGGCGAGGGGGGCGTGGTTCAGCTAGGTCTGTGACAGGAGAGAGGATCGGGAGACAGGTGTGGCGTGAGTGGGTTAAGTGTGAATGACAAACACCTGTGTCTTGTTTCAGTAATTGGCGTGGGGAGATTGTTAAAAGCCACGAGGAAATGAGATGCGAGAAAGAGAGACACAGATGTTGTGGGTGCACTGGCTGAAAGAAGGAAGAGAAAGCTGAGACCTGTTGAAAAGAGTGGAGAGCAGCGAGCGCAACAAAGCGCGTGAGA
Organism: Semotilus atromaculatus; assembly: GCA_031834385.1. Lineage (NCBI taxonomy): Eukaryota > Metazoa > Chordata > Actinopteri > Cypriniformes > Leuciscidae > Semotilus > Semotilus atromaculatus. The sequence continues at coordinate 7,674,208 of JAULUF010000001.1, forward strand.
TGGCAAGAGTGACAGACGACCCAGCTGCAGTGATTTATTGTGAGCGCCAGGTACGCGACCGTTGTTTTGTTTAGTTTTGCTTTTTGATTTAATGAAAACCCACAATCTCCGCAAGCCGACCCTGTCCTCTTCCTTCCCTACGCTTAAACTTTACTACAGACACCTCAAGCATGTCAGAAATATAACGCTCCTTACCATAATTGCAAGCTTTAGCTTCCAAGGCTTCTAAAACAATTGTAATCACACAGTTAATAATTTTGTCGATATTACTGTATCAGTTCGAATCAACATCAGGTTCTGAAAATACCGACGATCGAGCATGACTTGAGTAGAACGTTTCAAAATTTTAAGTTTCTTATTTTGTTACTCTCTTACCTTTCAGATACAATGTTATAACGGTTTAATTTGTCTGACAACACAAAATGCAGTTTAAAAAAAACTTACTTCAGTGTACAGTATATTATCATAGAGCTAAGACAGAGCTGCTCATCTTCCCAGCCACTCTGTCAGTACAGCACCAGTTTTCCATCCAGCTAGGTTCATCAACGATAATCCCATCGAGTTCGACCAGGAATCTTGAGGTAATCCTTGATGATCAGCTGACCTTTAAAGATCACATTGCAAAAACAACATGATCACTCCGGTTTGGCACTGCACAGCATTAGGAAGCTCAGGCCCTTCCTAACAATGAATGAAACACAGCTTCTCGTCCAGGCCCTTGTCATTCCTAGGTTGGACTATTGTAATGCTCTTCTGGCTGGACTTCCAACATGTGCAATCAAACCTCTGCAAATGATTCAAAATGCAGCAGCAGCACGTCTTATCTTCAATTAACCAAAGAGATCCCAGGTCACACCTCTGTTTATCTTTCTGCACTGGCTTCCGGTTGCGGCTCGCAAAAAGGCATTGGTGCTTGCCTACAGAACAGCCACTGGCCCTGCACCCAAACCTCTGCTCTCTTACGAGTCTCTTTAATTTATTTAGGTGTGTTCCACCAGCGTTTTACACACCCAGGTTCAGGAAGCTGTCCTCAATAAAATGTGCTGTACACAAGCTAAATTTTGGGTTGTACTACTCAGGAACAGCATTATAAATTAATCGTTACCACTGATTCCTAATTTCATCCATTTTTGGATGGCCAAACAAAGGAGTTTTGCTTCTACAAAGCATCTCCGCCATTCACTGAAGCCTTATCTTCTTTCTTTGCATTTGTCTTTGGGTAGGCTTTATGCAAATATTACACATTATGACGTAGATGTTTGAGGAAGTAATATCTGGATTTTGTTCCATTCCTTTGTAGGACGCTATGAGCTGTGTAACTTTGCAGCTTGAATACATGCACAAAAAGATACATCACACATTAAAGGAAAGGAAAACATTAAAAATCATCATATGACCCCAATGAATAAATACAATTATTATTAGTATAATTAAGATCACACTGAAGAAATTAAACGCATATTAACGATCAATGTCTTGATTTATTGTACTACCAACCACAGTAATTGCCTAAATCTCTTAAATATGTCCACGTATTTTCCATAATCTTTAACATCAAAGCTCAAATTACTCTGGAAAATCTTTGCCTTTCATCCAATAACCCATCAAGTGAACATCTCTCTCTATCTTTCTCTCTCTCTCAGCCCAGTCTGCTGCATCTTTAAAGCATTAAGGCCCTTCTAGTTCTAACAGCACTGGAACTGCAAAAATACTGAGTCTTTATGCAGCCACACACCAACTCAAACACGAGTGTGATTTGTTATTCCCCGTGGCGGGGCTGACTATTAGCCCTGTGCTCCTGTTGTTGCGATAAAAACCACAGCAGAAAACAATAACAAGAGCGGAACATCAAACAGCAGCTAAAAATGTTTTCCTTAATCTCCCTTTTCAAAAGTGTTTTAAAAAGATGACAGAGTGAGAGGTGCTGTCTCAATCAGTGCATTTACATTCCAAAACTCTGCAGAAAAACACACCATTGGATTACCAACTAATCCATTTCAGTTATGCATCACTTGTGTGATTTTATTCAATGCATCAAATTTCCACTGACTCTGCTAAAAATGCATTAGGTATAGTGAGTGACTGTGTCACCTGTGAGATTAGAAATAGCACAAGAAATGAAGCCCATTATATTAAAGACACAATATGTAAGATTTTTGGATTATAATATCCAAAAACCGCTAGAACAATGTTATATATTTTGCTGATTTGTGAACTTACATTATCCCAAATGTTTCTAAGAATGTTTAAATCAAGAGAAAAAAGCAGTTAACCAGGATACTGTCCGTGCATCGCCTACAAATGACATCATACCCGCGTTACCCTCGATTTCCGTGGATACAATGAAAACACAAAAGACGCTTTAAAATATTATGTGTTTTATTATAGATGGGTGAGCAACTGTTTGGATACACATATCGACAGAAAACTAATCATTGTTATACAGCTCAACACAGTTAGTCTTTTTTTTCCTTTCTCGTTTTCTTGATTTACCGTGAGTACCATATTTACCATGCCTAATATTGATCTAGTGTGCACTGCACTGTGCAATAAGCGTATCATATAGTAGCTGCCAAGCAAACACACAGAGTAGCATTATAACAAGTTTCAACACACTCAAATGTATATAATATGATAAAACAACGTTGCGTTACCCCACACACGCATGACCGGAAGAAGCGGAAGCGGTGAGATAATAAAAGCTCCACTGCTCTCGAGCCGTGTGTCACACTTGTCTCTCATTAGCAATCGCTCCAGCTGCCTGGTTCTGCTCCAACAGCTTTTGTAACATTAATAAATATTTAATGCATTACCGGTCATCCATTAATAGAATTTAAATTCAATTTGAAACAATGTAGCAAACTGCAATTCGAATCTGAATGTACAAAGGTTATAGAATTAACTGAAATTCAAAGAAATTCACATAACAGTAACTATACAATAAAAGTTTGTCAAGAAAGTTGAATGTTGGCTTGACTTGTTGGACAGTTTTGATGGATGAATTCAGACTGTTAACCAACCCTGATATAGGGTTAAAACGATGGATTTAGCAGACCAGCATATCCTCTGAAAATAAATCCATCCTTTATCTTTGTCTTGTTGGTCAACCATAAAACCCTAAAAATCAACAGCAAGCCGGAGAAAAAGACCTTGACTAAATGTAGCTCTCGCTTTGAAAACAAATGCAATGGGCTCTGGAACCTCATCACTTATGTGTGGTCGAAATGCTTTGAATGTGTAATCAACATTAGAAGTGATGGGTCAAATATGGGTGGAAATCATGGTTAAAGGTGAATAAAAATAATCAATGTGGAGGCTCGCATAATGATGAGAAGGCTGTGCGTCTCGTTTGGGCTTTGGGTGCCTTGCCAGAAACACCTGTGCTATAAAATATGTTCAGGAATTATCCTAATCTCTCTGATAACTTACAATGAAGTAGATAGCAAAGTAAATTACTTGGAGGAAGAGATGTGCAGTAAATTAATGCAAGGTGGAAAAATGGAAATCGGGCTAAAAAGTGTACAGTTAAAGCTTTTTTTGACACCACAGCCATTATTCTTCTATTTAAGCAATTTTTGTGTGACAAGGTTCCAGTCAGAAGTCAAAATATCCCCAATCGCAGCTTTTTGTGCACAGGTAAAGAGTTGCACATAGATTTATTTCATCGCAGTCAGTTGTATGCTTGCCTCCAGGCAGCATGTATAAATGACCTTTCTCCAAATTCCAAAAAAAAGAAAAGGAAAATGAATGAGCGGTCAGGTTACTCATTTTCCCTTCTAGCTCACTTCCAAACAGTTCCAAACAGAAAGTCCAGCATGCCCCGCTAATCAAACATCCCATCGTCTTCCATATAAATATTCATTGGTTCCACTGGATTGTGTTCCGCCCTGCATAGGTAAGATGGTAAGTAAATTTGTGGCTGAAAGATGTGCCTGTCAGGACCCATTGCAGAGCCACAATTCACCTTCTCCCAATCAAGCCTTCAGCCCATCACCTGCAGGCGGTCATACAGGAGAAATACTCCCCTGTATAACCTCTACCGGTTTTTCTTTCTGTCTTTCTCTCTCTTATTTTTTTCTCTATCCCTTTATATCTCCCTCAGTATATTTTCTCTCACAAAATTCCAAAGTATTTTTTTTGCAAATGTACCCAGGCAGGGGGTGGCAGAACATGTCAAGCGAGGCGCATAGAGTGGTAAAATGTAATTAATTTATAGTTACCAGAGAGAATAGAGTACCAGGCATTTTATGGTGCAGTATATAATAAAATATATACTATATTAAATATAAATATTACAACTATTAAATACAATGCAATGTATAATATAATATTAAGTACAGTAATATAATACGCCATTTCAACACAATACTTTCTAAAAAAAAACTATTACCTATGTTTTTATCTTTGCTCAAAATGTCTTTTTCTGCACCAGCTCTAAATATTGAGGAGCAACTCTGGAGTCTGGACAGGAAAAAAAAGAGAGGTAAGAGAGAAATACCTAAAAAAAAAATCAGGTAAGAAATTATTCCAGGTAAGAGAGAAATACCGCAAAACTGAGCAATGACGCTGTGGCTCAGTTTCTTGGGATTGCGAAGTGGAATCCAGGAGGCATTTAATGCAACACACAGGAATGTGACCTCTCAGCTACACATAAACACGGCTGAGTAAACAGGTCATTAAGAAAATAAAGCTACTTTCTTCATTCTGTCAGGAACAGGAGCGAGGGATTAATGGCCATGGAGTAGGAGCAGTCGCAGACACCATTCACACAAGCCTAAAAATAACACCCAGAGACATCTAGAGAATCTCTCAGCCTGGACATGTTTAATGGCCATTGTTTCTGCTGCATTACGCCATGTGGGCTAAAGTGGCTCCAAAATGTCTCCTCTGCAATTAGGAGACTATGGATGCAACGAGCAACAACTTGGTCTGTAGCGCAAGCCCAAAGCAACTGGAAACATGCTTTTCTAAACACATTTATCAGATAACCCAATTAAAGAATACTGGCACATTCTGAGTGTTAATATTGTAAACAACAACTAAAAATATATATTTTGCATTGAAAAAACAAAATTTAGAGGGCAGAAATAAGTATAAATGAGTCGCACCAGATAGTCCAGCCCATCCATTTTATTGGACTGAAGTACAGGTCCTCATGTACATTAAAGATCATTTTGGTGCCACTAGTGGAGCAGCAATTACACACTTAGCCTTTAACTTCCATAATTTTAAAATGTCATCCTCACATCCAAAAGATAAATACTTATAATAACAGCCCTGACATACAATGTGTCTCTCATTATTACTGCTTTCTAATTACAACTAAAAGTGCATCTGCAGTTGCACAGCTTAATCCAAATTCATTAAGTGATACCAAAAATACACAGCCAGCTAATGCAAGTGCCACAAACACATGCCTGAGGTCTCCCACACGCAGGCACTGCCTGTAAAACTCAAGAGGGAGGTGAGGGTCACTAACAACAGGGCGTACGTTGACTGCTGTAAATGCCACTGGCACAATCTAAATTTAAAAAAAAGGCATACGGCGACAGCTGTGTCATTATTTGGGCACTTCAGGACACAACCACCACGTGCGCCCATCAGCCCTACAGCCAACACACCCCGTCACCAGAGCCATTCGGTAGGTGGTACAACAGCTGTGTCGCCCCCAGACACTTTATTTGGTACAGGACTAAATGTTCAGTAAGCAGATTCAGAATTAGAAAGAGTGTCTGTTATTCTTCCTTCACTATCACGTGGCGAATGGATGTCAGTAGGGTATGATGGCTCAGGGGGGAATGTCTGTCACTAATGTAAAAATCTGTAGATATGTACAGTCTCTGAAATGCAAGAGAATGCAAAACAGGGTTTAATTGGAAGAGATTAATGCAAAATTGAGATGACAGAAGCTTGTGTTCGTGAAGCATACGGCCGGTGTGTACGCTCCGTCGATCAAATGTGGAAAAATGTAGTGAGCATTACGGTTACAGCAGAGAACCTGGCAAAGTTTAATTGCTGGCAGCACAAGAATTCACACATCCGTGTGCGCAAGGCTATAAATTAGTTACCGAGTTCATTGTTTGAAGATGTGCTGTGAAGGTTAACTTTCACTCTGTCTGACAATCAGACCGTATTTGCCTTGTTAAGCAAACAGGACCCTGTGGCATTTCAATGAGGATTGGGTGAGGATGATATTTTGTTCCCTGGCGTGCAGTGCTGTCCGTCTCGCATTCTATTAGCACCATGACACGGCAAATTATCTCCCATTGATTCAGTCGAAGCGCAGAAGAATAAACAATCTCGGATGCTTGCATAGATTGATGGTTTGTGTATTTTGTGAGTCTTAAAAGTTGACAGAGGCCCTGACATGTGCCATCTGTATCGCCGTAGCAAGATGGAGAGATGCTGCTAACAGTCTAGCTCGTGTGACGCTTGGACAGTATGATAGCTGGCAAAATGAGAGGTGGGGATCAGCCTGTCCATGTGGGTCCAAAGGAGCGTAAAATTGCGCCCAGCAAAGCGTGCAGGATATGACAGCCAGGACATGAAATTCTAATGAAAACCAAATCTAAAGCAATACATATTTTCAGGAAACCCACCTACACAATCCAAACTTTGCAGATGGGCTTGCTCATAGCAGATAATTACATGTGCCTCTGGGTTTAAAGGGAAACAGAGTGAGGTAAATAACAAAAACAAATATTCTACACGGTAAATGCATGCGTTTAAAAGGTTGTATCAGTGATTTCAGGCCCAAAAATAAATGTCTAATCTTTCCTAACGATCCGCTAGCTGCCCACCCCATAAGCAGGCTGTCAAAAAACCATGTGTCTGTAGGCAGCCTAGGCTCTGCACGAGCTCAAAACCTCACAACACCCGCCCCTGTCGGTGATTGGTTGGCACACTAATGTGTGTTTTTAGGAATGGTGAGTGTGTGTAATAATCACTCTAAATCTTCTCAAACTGATGAAATACAAATAGATATATATCTGAAAATATATACGAAGCAAAGAATGGTACTAATAATACCTACAAATACAAAAATGTTTTAGAAACAATTTTCACAATTAATTACAAAGAAACTGCAAGTAACATTGAATTAAATGTGACATTTTAAAGGAAAAACTGAACTTCAAATAATCATTTTTACAGAGTATCAATAACAGAATAAGATTATGAACATTACACTAAACTTAATATCATAAAACAATATTGTTAATTTGATGCAAAGTCTTGTCCATTTGAGAACTCACCCAATCAACTCAACAGTCAGAACAAAACAGTGATTGAAAGATATACTTTTCCACAACACAATATGTCTCATACTGCTTTCATAAGTTATACTCTGTATACTATATCATATGTACTATGTACTTTATCTAGTGTATGAATTTTAGAAGTGTAGTGCCATCTCAATAGGCTTTATGCACAGCTGCACTACTTCCTGAACTTCAGCCAGCTCCTTTGTTTCCTGTCTGCCATTATTGGACAAACTGATTAATCCAGGTGTGCCTGACCAGTAACAAATACCAGACACACCTGGCTTAATCAGTTTGTCCAATAATGGCAGACAGGAAACAAAGGAGCTGGCTGAAGTTCAGGAAGTAGTGCAGCTGTGCATAAAGCCTATTGGAGTACAAAGGTTTTCCCAGTTCCAGAAATTACATATCAGCTTTACTTTAGCATGTTTAGCCCCTCACCTTGCACTACATAAAACTGCAATTTTTTAGTGCATAGAGAATCATACACGGCACACCTTTGCTTTAATTACACCAAGGCGTAGTGCATTGTCTTTTTTTTAACAGTATGAAAAGACTACTTAAAATATTAAAAAGGCATAAAATAGCAAGTATGCGTCATAGGGCAGACATATGGACAACCAGTGAATGGTGTCTGACCTGCAACAAAAATTATTTGAATCGATGAACCACCCCGGGAGCGCAAGTTCATTCCCTAATTTTCCGACGTGCGTCTATGGAGGGAAAAGTTCGCTGTGCGTTGGGTGCAAAATAAGAATGATACATGCATCGGTTTACAAAGTCAATTGCGCTGGGTGCAAGATAGGGCCCATACAGTTTTATTAGCTAAAATCAAAATCCACTAGGAATTACATATAACATAATAAAACTTACATCCAATCCATGTCCAATCTTTTTGGATCATTGAATTGCAATGAAGGTTATGGGTATAAGGGAATACTCATCACTTCAATCAATCTATGAATCGCTGCTTTTAAAAAATGCACAGACAATAATAGGTGATACCAGCCATGTTTTATTTCCAATGTATGAGTTGCTGCCATCAGGGAGACGGTATAGAGTACCATTGTGTAAAGGTGATGATACACAGGGCAACTTTTTGAGCAATGTTGCTGGGCAATCTTGCCGAGCGATTGTTGCTTGGCCACTTTCTCATTGAAAATGGGCAATACATTTCTTTCTGGATAATTTAGATCGGTCATGGGCCCTGTGTCTCATCTGGTTGCCCATTGACGGCAACATTGGCCAGCAACATTGCTCAAAAAGTTGCCCTATCATCACCTTAAGAGTAACCGTTATAAAAAATCCTTTATTCCTCTCTCAATTAATATGTTAAATAGCAAGATGCAGTATTGTAGGTCTATAGTTTCTGTGTGTTGCATTTGTATATTGTGTATTAACGCAGCCTCGCGTCCATTTGCTGCATGTATGTGGTGTATTAATGTAGCCTTGAGCCCAAGACAAATTTCCTGAAAAAGGACAATAAGTATTCAAAAAAACAAACTTGAAGCAAATCACTACTATACACGTTAACCCAGCTTTGAAAAGTCTGTGTATATATTTCACAATAAAAAGCTTCCTTTTATAGGAAGATTTGCTTTCTGCACTAGATCTGTGTGAGTTCAGACAATATTAATTCACACTTCAGTAGTGATGTCTGATTCATCAAGAGAATACAAAGGATTCTTTGTTCTTGTCACTTGTTTACCCGTCGGGAAAAAAAGTTTCTGAAGTACGCAGAGTCCTTACTTTAATACTTTTAGTAAAGTACATCCATTCTACTTTATTTAAAGGTCTAATGAGGTCTTCACAGCGCTGTCAACCCATTCATAAGTTCTGATTATAAAGCCTTTGCAGAAACTAATCTGTGCCTCTAGGGACTTTCTGTGACTCGACTGAAGACAGAAAGAGACAGATGCGCAGAGAAAGAAGTATACGAGAGAACCGCACCATGCTGCGTGTGCATGTGGGTGACAGGTTAAGAGGATGAGGGCCAATTCGCCTGACATCCAACTACAGAAATACACATTCAAAACGGTGTCCCTTTCAACCATCCACAACAACAGAAGCCTTGCCCAAAAATAGTTCTGCAAAGCCGCTTAAACATTGAGATTTCTGATACGCTAATCAACAATCGCTCCATGCCACATCAGCATCATGCCAGTTTTTATAGTGGAACAGAAAAGGTTTCTCGGGATAGAGGATTTGTCGTCTTTTCTTAGAAATGCTTCAAAGGAGGTTGGGTCTTTATGAGAGAGGAGCTTAACAGTGTGTTTCATTCCTTCCAATTATGTCCCTGAAACATTTCTTTTCCTTTTCGCTGCTAATGTATTTGCATACATCGATAAACTTAACATGCATTTGCATGGAATGCACAGGTGTACACGGACTTGCCATGCTGAATGAATACCACTAAAGAGGCAACTAAATTTGCTCTAAAAGTTGTTGTACTCGCACACACACTATTCCGTTCCACCATGAAGAAAAAACAACAAGAATGAGGCATTGATTGCTTTTACAGCGAGGCAGTTGAACTTTAGCCCTCAGAAGAAGAGCCAGCCTTGAGAAAAGCACATTCTTCTTACTCAACAGTTCCATCAAATACAATAAACCCAAAGGTCTATCTTACATTAACTCTAATAAAAGCCAACAAGTCAGCAGCGCTGAACACTTGTTGATCTTCTTCTAAACAAATACATTGTTTAATCTACTTTAGAACTTTAGCAAACAAACTCACTCAGAGGTGCTCATGCTCACCTGTCGTTGTTTTTTGTGTAGCAGGCAGTGTCCCTTCAGAATTGCTGGCACTATATCGCCATCTATAAGGCGGGAGTGAGAACTGCGGGTGTTGAGAGTGGGGGTTGGGAGGGGAGATTGCAAGGCAGAGATTGATTTGCCACATCTCTCTCAGATGTGGCACTTAGCTGGGATGATCTGCTGTGAATCATGGCAAATTAAAGAAAACAGAGTGAGCAACACTTAGGAAAAGAGAGGGAGAGAGAGTCCTGTGGAACCTGATGTCCCTTCACATCTCTGCCAGTTACGCCGTGTCTGAGACATGGCTCTAGAGAAGGGAGGAAAGGTATAGTCACAGCCCAGCTGAGGTTCAGGCTCTCCTGCAGGCATGTGAAACCCATATAGGGAAGAGATCAATGCAAAAGAGGAAAATAAAGGATTACAGTCAAGGTAGGGTTTAGTTGGCTGATTTGATCTTCTGTAATCAATGCAACAAAAAAAAAACAGCAACGTGCCAAGATGAAGCAGATCAAAGTGCTCAATATTGCTGTCCAATTAGATTATGTGGGGAGGAAAAACAATCTATCATTTTAGATGGGGATGAATTTTATTAAATAGAATTTTAAGGGTTTATGGGGATGTGTAAAATGGCATATTTTCAAAATCGACTACTCAGTCGGCCTAACGACTAGTTAGTGCCTAAATGAGTAGTTGATTAATCGTTCTTAAAGAAAACCAGAATAATTAGACTGGCTTCGGGCTCACCTGAACCCAATTGCAGTTTTACTTTAGAAACGTTTAGCTAGATGGATTATAATCGAATGGAACGGAAAGAATGGGTCTCTCTTGATTTTAAAAGTTAAGATTCTTTTTTTAACTTGGCAAGCCGTATAAAAAATGGTGATGGGGTGCAAAAACATTGCAAAGTGTAACAAATGGCCAGAGTGGTGGTGCTTTCAAGTTGATGAATTTGAGGACAACCTTTCTGAGAGGGATTTACAGTTCAAGCGAGCACAACAGCAACCAGCTAAAGCTAAAGCAACACTGGGAAAAAAACATCCAAACCAAAAATAACAACTATTAACGTAGAGGGAAAAGTTGTTCATATCAAGTCACACATTTTCAGAGCAGAGCATAACTACAAAAACATTTCTACTATGGAAATATCCATGACTTCTAAGGCTTAATTTTCATGACGTTTCAAATTTTCAACAAAAATATTTTTACTTGACTATGAGATCCACATTTATGATTATGTGCATGAAATATGAAAGACAGAAAGATCAGAACAGCGGTGGTCAGGACTGCAGGGCACATCCTGTCTGCTTATCACAAATCAGATCTCTGTCTTCCATTTATCTCTGTTCCTGTCATCAATCATACCCAACAACATGCATCTCTCTCAAAAAAATATGCACACACACTGGAGAACACCTTTGTTACGCTGCCATTATTCCTACCAGTAGAATTCTCTGGTTCCCCTTTAATAAACAAGAAATTGTGCAGCATAAGCATCTGGAGATAAACACGTATCATGTTTACCGTGACATTCGGCTGTTCTCGCTGTGAAATCTGTGTACGTGTGCATGTCTCTGATACAAATCCTCATATTGCCTCCGGCTCCACAGGTCACCGTGCACAACAAACACACAGAGTTAGACAAACGCCACATGGATACCATTCAATTAATTACTTCTTCCAACTAGTGAGATCCTGTGTCACAGATAGAGCTGTCCGTGTTTACAGCACAAGCCATTGCAATTATATTGGAATTGGCTAATGCAGACTAGGCCGTCTGGGTGGTTTTAGATAGTCTGAAAGAAAGGTTTCCAGCAGTAATTGCCTATGAATAAATATGCAAATACAGGAATATTATATAAAATGTCCACTTCTCTCTGAGGGAAGAGGCGGTCCAGGGACACTTTGCAGGCCTGGCATGCCACACGCTGTTTGAAAAGTGGATTAGAAGATCCAGGCTTTTGAGGCTCTCCTCACAATTATCTGTCTGATGGTGGGATGATCTATGCAAACAGAGAGAAGATAGACTGAGAAAGAGGAAAATAAGGGCACTTGGGATGGATAGAACCTGGTGAAATGAGAGGACTGACAATGTGGAGATTCTAATGCAACTCTTGCACTAAAAAAAAAATGGAGCAAACTAGAACACAAATGAGCTTTCGTTTTCCCCAGACTGTCACTGTCTTCAAATCAGTTACATTCATATAACTAGTTGGAATTGCTGATACGGTCTTGGTTAAAATGCGAGCAGCTCTGGGACATACTGCCTTTTATCTTCACCTTTGCTTACCTCTCAAAAAGGGATAGTTCAGCCAAAAATGTTAATTCTTTCATCATTTACTCACCCTCATCCTTCAATGCCTCAAGCAACAAATCTATTGCTTTCATTCTTTTGACACAAAACACAAAAAGTGAAACTTATCCTGGACACTTTATACCATAAAATACAAATAAACAGGGAAAGGTGTGCTCAAGCCCCAAAATCATAATACAACAAATTAGTAACAATACCTAAATCAACAATAAAATAAACCAGACTACATGTATTAAATTACTTAATACATATGTATATTAATAAAGTAAATTGTAATCGATTCGATGGTTACTATAAAGTCACCCTCCGCCGTAGCAATCAAAAGAAAAATGGCAGCGAAAGATGACATTTGACCATGAGATGAACAAGAACCAATGACATTTGATGGACATCTGATATCACTGATATTAAACCTGGCATGTGACATGAAACTGCCATATTTGATTGCGGAGATGCAAAAACAGTTTGAAATGCTACAAAATGGCCAGAGAGGTGGTAAATTTGAAGACATATTCTATCTAAGAAAGATTTAAAGTGGGGAAAAAAATGCACATACAAAGAAGAAAGGAAAGGCAAGGCAAGGAAAGGAAAGGAAAGGAAAGGGTAAAAAAGAGAAAGGAAGAGGAAAAGGAAAGTCTGTTAATACTATCTAAACCACAATCAGATGAAGAAAGAGATGAAGAAAATGTTTCAGAATGATTGTGTGTATTTATCTGAGCATTTATGAATATCTTCAAAGCATTTACAGCCTAAGTAGTTAGTGAATTTATAGTCTAACAAGTCTCTACAAACAAATAATTCTTGACCTGTCTCTGAACAAATCTTTCTGCTTTGATATCTCTTTCACATTACCCAAGCCTTTTGACATAGCACCTACTCCACAACGCACTGGCTACATAGAAGCCAAACACAAATTTGTGCCTTAACAATAAATTTCCTACATACTCCAAGAGAGATACTGCAGGTCAGTGGGTCTTGACCTCTAAGACTGTAGACAAGTGCAACATCCGCACCAGGAGCGTTCTGTAATCGCCCATTCTTCACCATCAGCTATAACCCACATGCAACATATCTGCCATGAAGGAGTTGCGCAATTAAGACAAAAATCAAACCTAACCTATGCAGCAAAAGCAGCGACCTTGGTAGAGGATGAGTAGCGAGTACAAAGGAGGGTCGACACAGGAAGCGATCCATTCAGATCCACTGCAGTGCTAATGACTGGGTGCTCTCATTATCTCCATCATTACCAGACCTTCATTTAGCGTATTGTGCTCAATAGCTAGTGTGCAAATTAATCAAGATTTCACTCTGGTAACACAAGCTTCCTCCTAATGGCGCATTTCAAAGATGAAAGTACGAGTCACAGTACAGTCCCTCTGCAAGGTTAAATAGAAACCAGACCTCCCAAATTCTCTATGTGCATCAGTACAAGGTCACCTAAGGTCATTGCGAAGACCAGGTTCAAGTTAGTACTGGCAGTTAGTCCCTGCAGGTGAATGCAGCAAATACACCATTCTGCAAGCCAAATAAAAACACATTTATCCTTTTTTTTTCTCTCAAATATCCATTTTTTCATGCTTTACATTATAATGTTTTTTGACACCCAAGTTCATTTTTAACATTTAAAATTATTTATTTTAGGTTTTTAGTATTTTGTTTTTAATTTATTTAGGCAAAGCTGTAAAGATTTTAATAATGCTATTTCGGCCATAACACCAGCTTATCGGTATTGATCAGAATGTTTATATCGTTGCATCATGGTGTTATTTTAATATTAAATACTATTATAATATCAATTTAAATTTTGGTTAAGTTTTAATGAGTTTTGTGTATGGTTTGTTTATTATGTTTTTTAAGCTTTATTTTAATTGTAGTTTTACTTTTTTTAATACTTCAACAAACTTATATAGTTAGTTATCACGGCAAAATTTCCGAACTTTTATATTTTTAATATTCCTTTATTTTCATGTTATTTTAGCTTAATTAAAATATTTTCATTACCTTTTTAACTAAAGTTTTTGTTTTAGTTGACAATAACTACTTTGTTATTATAAAGTAGAATGATTATTGTAACCTCTACTGAAGAAAGCCAAATTGTTACTGCTTACCAATACCAAAAATATTTAGTTTTTCGCTGGAACAGAAAGCAGGGTTTGTCTTATTGAATCAAAGGTGCTGTAACGGCATTCCTGACCATTCCTACCTAATTTATTGACCTCCTTGGTGAGGAAACCACAAAACCAATTGAACTACAACCTAATGCATTTAGAGTAATCCTAATGTAAAGGATCTAAACAGAGTAAATGGAAAACTCTTAAATACTTAAAGGTTGTATCAGTCATTTCAGGCCCAAAAAAGGCCGAAACATAAATGAAACTGTCGGAATCACCGACAGGGGCGGGTGTTGCTCCGACTTCGCGTCCAGCCGTGCACGAGCTCAAAACCTCACAACACCTGCCCCTGTCGGTGATTGGTTGAAACACTGTTTATTTTGGTTTTGAGTGGTGGTTGTACCCATTTGTTTTGTGTGCAGATTTCAGAGCCTAGGCTGCCTACAGAGACGCGGTTTTTGGACGGCATGCTTATGGGGCGGGCAGCTAGCGGATCGTTAGGAAAGATTAGGTGAATGTGATCATTTATGTTTCGGCCTTTTTTGGGCCTGAAATGACTGATACAACCTTTAAGGTGCATTGCATTTTGAACTCATCATTAATCGGAAACGCAAAAGTATGGAGTGAAAATCTCAAGCAACAGGGTTTCTACACCTCACCATTTGCTGAGGACGGATGCTATATATACACACTTGCACTCTGTAGCTGGTGATGAGCACCCTAGACACACAGAGTGGACACAGCTGAAGCTAGCCCTTCTGCATGACTGCCTTTAGGCTTTGCGACTAAAGGGAAAGTGTGATTGTGTGTGTCTGTTTGTGCATTATGCCCTGGCTGAAGCAATGTGCACCTGTTACCCTTGCAATAAATAGAAATGACACCAGCCTAAAGCAGCGCCTCTTTCTCTCATTAAGACTGATGAATCACCGGAGTAACACATAAGTGTCAGCGAAGTCATCAAAAGCGCACCATCCATGTCACGGCACAAGGTCGTCAAGGGGAAAAGGGATGCAGATAGCAATTCAAAAGTGTTAAGTGTGGCCTATACAAGATTTAAAGCCAATATGTGCATCCTGGAGCGAACAACATCCTCTCGGAACTTTAAATGGCTAGACTGACTTATCTATTACCTGAGATATTGGACAGCATGTTCTTTCCCGAAGAATCCTCGCCACTTAGGGATCTTACAGCAAGTGAGGGAAATTATTTTCCCTTCCATTTCTCTTTCTTTTTCCCATTTTCTAATACCATGCTGGGGGAAACTGGGTAAATAGATAAGTAAATAAAATAAAACACAAAAGCAATGGGGGAGAGAGAGAGCAAAAGATAAATGTCTGCACCTTACGGGTATCCCACGCTTATTCTGAATCATTGCAGCGGCTCGCGACTGCTTAACGTTTCATTTTGGAAACAGGGATTTATAGAGGGGGAAATTCACAGGCTCCGATACGCAAGGGAAACTTGGCGCCCTACCTGCGCGACTATAAATAAGATCCTTCTCACTTGATCACACACGGAGCCAGAGAGGGAAAAAATGGATATTGCACCACTGGCCAGGTATAGACGGTGAGGGCGAGACGACCATGTAGAGCATTGTATGAAGCTATAATCTATTTAGAGTGGTTTATCACATAGGGGAGGTAAACAAAGACAACATCTAGCTTACAATGAATTGTTAAAAGAACGTGCTATAATCTCTACAGACTCCCTGAGGATTCAGAGCATTGAGATGATTCACAGCTATAAAAGTAACAGCCCAGTGAAGCATCAAGAAGAGCTGAAATGTGACTAATGCCTAATAAGTATTAATAATAAGTGAACAATGATAGCTTCTTGAAGTTCTCAAGAATAAAGTGTCTTTTTAATCTGCGCAAAACGCCTGGAATTTTCCGTGCGATAAACAACAGTAAAAGATGTATTTAAATTAAATAGTGAACAATGCATGTACCACATGCTGAGGTCATGCAACATGCATAACTTTTATCTAACACAGAACATGTCCATTAAATGCATGTTATCTAGGGCCACAGCAGGCACATTTAAGGACTACGAGCTGACAGAGTTTGAGCATTATAATAATTTTCTGAAAATAAAGGCATTTAATCTGTGTGAGGGAAAAACACCAACAACCAGGACACCTGTTGTTCATTATCCCGTACAAGGAATTAACTGTTGAGCAGTAGCTTACAAATGAGCCATCAGCATTTTAAATGCAAGAGGCCGTGTCAATGTCTCCTTCACCCCCAACTGGCTATGCCACTGACTACTGTAATGCACATGAAAAGAACAAGACAGACAATATTGACTGTCTATTAGTATTAACAGCCTAGGGTGACCTATTGTAACAGCGGTTCTAAATCGCTTTGATTTAGGAAAGAAAAACGTACAAATGACCGACTGGAACCAAAAGGAGAGAGTTGGTAGCTAAATATGGTAGCTGGTTTCTAGCTGATCTAAACTGGTTAGTTGGTGCAAGCAGTTTCATTAGCAGCTGGTTAAGCTACAAATCCCAATATAGACAGCTTGACCACTTGTAGCTGTTGTGTTGCAGATCCAAGATGGTCAACCAGCTTGATCCAGCAAATGACCATCGTAGACAAACTAGAAACCAGGTTCAAGGTTTCAAAACACAGCAACCACTTTAAACTGAATCGATTCTGTAGACGCTCCATTATTTGATTCCAGCTGTTTGAAGTGAACGCGCGGTTTTTTTATTAGCCGGTCTAGTTCGTTTATCAATTTCGATATTTCATTTGAACTCTTCGATTAAAGAGGGACGCAGTAAATCACTTGTATCTATCTATTAGTCTCGTTTGAAGTGAATAAAGCGGCTCTTTGATTGTTAATCGCTTGCTTTATTTCTTTGGTTGCCATTCGTTGATCTTATTTATTTAGTTTAAATTCGATTAAAGAGGGACGCAGTCAATCACTTGCATTTCTTTATTAGTCTCGTTTGAATAAAGCGGCACTTTGATGGTTAATCGCTTGTTATTTTTTATTGTTAGGCTATTTGTTTGATTGTCTTTCTTTGATCTTGTTTATTTGGTTTGCATTCTCTCAGAAGTAAACGGAATCTTATCGTTGATGTTTGTTTGTTCGTTAATGGTTTGTTAGTTTTACTGATCTCAAATGACTAGATAGGGACTTAGTCTTGAATCGTTTATTTGTTGGCTCGTTTACGGACTTTGCTGTCTTTTGTGAATGGAGAAGGGCTCCGTGAGTCAGCCTGTCGTGTGAATGTCTCCTGATGAAGGGAGCCAAAGGAGCGCTCAACTTCAGAGCTGAGCGGAATATAGATGCGATCTGAGACTGAGTTTGCTCGTGATTTGCACCCATCTGATCCCAGCGCATTAGACTTATTCACACGAACGGATTTGACTAAACGTCTGATGTCCACGGTCAATGCACTAGAGACATCGCTACTGTGGTAAATTATTAGAAATAAAGAATAACATGTTTCATTACATTGATCTCTATTCCTTTTTTTTTTTCTTTTTTTTTCGTGGCATTCAGCTATCTCAGTGCAACTCCTTCTGCTCAACGAGTTGTAAATACGTGCAATGCGCGCACAAAATAATTTCACAATTTTAACTACACTAAATTAATGCAACAACAAAAAAATGAGAAGCAGCTCAAGCAATATTCCTGAACGGAATGAAACCCCTCGCGCCTACCTGGCAAACGAGGAATGCGATGAAAATGCGGGTTCCGAACTCCATGGTCTCAGATCAGTGGGAATAATGTTTAAAACAAGATGCTGGTCGGACCAGCGCTGTTCATAATTCCAGAGTCGCGAGAGTAAAGCCCCTCTGCCTCGAGCTGCCAACTTCCCAAATAGAACTGCAGCCTCGTGAGCAGAGCACTGGAGTCCACCACCAATAGATTTATAGGAGGGGGGGGGGTTTCTTCTTTGACGCTTACATGAACCTGACATGCTAGCATTGATGTTAAAGTAATAGTCTCAGCACCTTTGCATTGCATTCTTTTGATTTTTCACTGATTTAAAACTTTGTTTTGAAAGACAATGGATAGTAGGCTAGTGTAATATGGTGATATATTGCACATTCACTCATTTAATGGAAATAGTATTAGGACAGAATAATCAGACATCCATTTAAAAATAATAATAATAAATAAAAATAAACTATAATATATTATATATGTTTTTTTATTATTCATTTTATTTTATTTGTAATAATGGAAAACCGCTTATGATTGATTGGTCATCAATCTTAACTTTATGTGCAATGACTCTCAGCTGGTGACATTTAAATGGGTCACAGGTCTGTTCGGATTGGGTTGTGAACAGGACGATGTAAGAATCCTATGCAAATAAAAAAAATGCAATTAAGCATAGTCAGCATGTCACAGTCATCGTCTGCACCATTCTGTCTTCGTCATCTTCACTACACTTCCCAGCATCCTCTTGTCTCTCCACACCTGAACTCACTCCCTCAATCATCCACCTGTCTATCATTATCATCATCTGTGTCACCTGTCTTCACCTTGTTTTGTTTGATTTGTACTTGTATTTAGTTCCTTCAGTTCAGTCTGTCCTTTGTCGGTTGTTAGTCATATTTAGAAGTGTTATGTTTGCCATTTTGCCTGCTCGTTCCTGTTTTTTGAATTTATATTTAGTAAATGTTTTGCATTGGAGCTTTTTGACTCAGTCTCTTTCTTCATCCTGCACAACCGTGACACAGCATAGCTAATAGCCTATATATAATAAAATATTTAAAAAAGCTATAAGAAAACAATCACCCATAGTTAGGGACAATCAAACCAGTTTCAGAACCTACAAGTTATCTGAGGAACTTATGAAATAGTGATATAAAATGATTGACAGCTAGGCAAATTCAAATGACTGTGCTGGATCAGCACTTGATGCCTAATGTAAAATTGTATGGTAACTTTCTTTATAACAAATTCACTAAACTTTTACAACTGCATCGACAGAGTAGGTTTGATTTGTTACAACCACGAGGGTTAAATTGGCATCTGTGTGTCTGGATTTGTCCTTACTACAGCACACTGACTAACTTGAATGACAGCAACACAGCGAACCTCCTATTCTCTTTTGGATTATGTCATACTCAGCAAAACTCTCTCTGACCTAAAGTTCTACCCGAAACTTTTTTTATAAAAGATAAAAAATATTCTTTTGACTATGGTCCATATCCGACAGAAACACTGTATTAGTCACCTGTCATGCCAAGATGTTCTTCTCTTTTTTTTTTTTTTTTTGATGGAGTTCAGAAAAAAAAAATGTCTATTAAAATCTCAGTAACTACAGTCTGACACACTGTCCAAAAATGACCACAGGTAATCTGAACTGAAAATCTGATTCACAGTGTGTCCAAAATTCCAAAATGTTACATGGTAAGTCTGAGAAGTTAGTCTGAACATAATAAATAGCTATAAAAAAAAATCAACAATATTTAGCTCACATGGTCAGCTAGGGTACAAATGACAGAAAAAATATAGTCATATGATAACTAGTATTTTATCGAGGTTGTAAGGGTCCAAAATACTGTTAAAATACTGTATTTACATTCCTATAGCGTGTTTGGGTCGCTAAAAACCTGATTGGGTCATGAAACGTTGAAGATGTTTGTGTAATTTAGCAATTTGATAGACTTTTGTATTTTGAATGTAATTGTAATCAGAAATTTGTGAACACTTGTGCTGAAATTGTCTTTCTCAGACAGTGATCAATCACAAATAACATAGCAAAGAGCTCTGATTCAAATGATTCTTTCTTGTGAGATATACACGAATCTTTAACATTTTAAGTTTGTTTCTGGATATTAGTTTACTAAACACTTGTCTCATCATTTGTTATTTCCCCTATGTACCATGAAACATGACACGGGAGTCGTGAGAGCCAGTACAACTAAAAAAATGTCCAAAGATTGGTCATAATGACCCATGAATCCCACACTGAGCACAAACAAATATCCTTTGACCAACAGTCACGGGGGTTTCAGGCCAAAACGTTCAAAAGGAAAAGACACATTTATATTTGGTATGGGAATACAGCTGTTTGTCATTGTTATTTCAACATGTCTTAGATGCATGTCGAGCTAACGCGACACTTCCAGTTATGAAAGACAGTGAGGCCAGATACAGACAAACACTGAACTGCAGATCATGGATCTCTATAACATCTCGGACAATATCAAGACATCTTAGTTAACTATTTCAGCTCATAAATGCAGACAAAATAAAGAGATTGAGAGAAAAAGAGATTGAGAGAAAATGATAAATCAGGCAATACCAAATGTTTCCCATTAGGCCTAAAGGTTACAGTTTCAACAAATCTCTCTCTCCCTGTCATCGCCATTCTCCGTTCCTGTTAAAACTTTGACTGAGTGCAAAAGAATGGAAACTTTTTCATTTTTCGAAGGAAGAGGATGAATCGAGACTAAAAGATAATGAAAGACTCTGTAATCCATTCATATTCTACTCACAACAATCTGCAGCCACATTCAAATAGATAGATTTATGCATATATTTTTTAGGGAGTAGATAAAGGGGAGGGGTTATGATGTGTACCATCACCTCAGAAGCCATCATCTCTCCCTCCGCACCCTCCCTCTATTCCCTCTCTCTCTGAAAAATGAGGCTAGAAATTGTTGTGACGTCCTGAGGAATTGCTTTCTCAGGACAATGTTGCAGAATTGTTGCGCTATTTCTCTTTATCGAAGGGTCCGGGCTGGAAATAACATTACGGCTGGTTTGGATTTGTCTAAAACGCATACGTTAAAAAAGGTGCGCGGGAAGGGGAAGAAAAACGTTCCAGTATCTTGGATTGTCAAGGAGACGATGAAGAGGGAGCTACCTGCAATATTAAGTGAAAAATAATCAACTGCAAAAAAAAAAACAAAAAAAAAAAAAAAACATATGAGAAGGATTAAAATGTCCAGACAAGAGCAAAATGTTTTAAGATAACATATCTCCTCTTCGGGACTGAATACTCAAGGAATAACTCTCTTGGTTCAATATTCACACACATGAGATCAAAAAGTTCAAAATGAAAAAACAAAGACTGTTCCTTGTCCTTCCCTTTTAGCAACTGCCAAATCAACAGTTTTAACTGGAATATCTAAAAATATGTTTCAACTCAAGACACTTTCACGATCTTGCACTGAGTATGACATCTGAAACTGTGGTAAATGATACAAAACGTATAAATACAGTACACAACATGCACACATTTTTATATTGAGTTAACTTTTGCAAATGGCTTTATATATCATTTGTAAATGTTAACATGAGTGATTGTGGGGGGGGGGGGGGGGGGGGGGGGGGATGGGACAACTGGAGCTTTTTCAGTTTTTGGACTTATCTTCACATCCTGTTATCTTGACGTCTTGTTATCTTGTCTTGAAAAGGGAAGGATGGATGCTTCTTTTTTCGAAGCAATCCACTCCCTTTCTAAAAAGAGAAAAGAGCACAAGTGTTAACATGGAGGGCAGTTGCAACAAAATGGCAAAGAGGCACAGATGCATAATGCCATATAATAAAAAAAAGCTAAATCAACAAGACTAAAAAAAAGTAATAAAAGGAAAAAAGGAATAAAGGAAGTGTTTACAAGTCTGTAAAGTGATGGGAAAAAAATTGTTCAGGTTGGTACTCACCTCAAAGAAACCAGCATCATACAGCTGCATTTTCTCAAGCTATTAGGTTTACTGACCAGACATGTTTCTAAAGGTTATTTCTTTATTAGGTCTTTGTGTAGAGTAATGAATGTATTCTTACCACAGATGCATCTCTTCTTTTCTTTTCACCAGGGCCGGTTACATAAGCGAGCATCTGCCAAACAAAAAGCAAAGGTCTGCTTTAGGGACAACATCGATTCATATTCTCTAACAAAACAAGTCTATGATCTCTTCCTTCATGTTAATTGAAAACAACAGGTAAATCAATTTGATTTACTTTCATAATGGTTTTCCATCCTTTCTGCTCACTGTGTGAATTAATAGATAGTGAAATCAATGTCCAGGTGAAGAAACACCACCAGTCTCCAGAGAGCTGAACCTTAACCAAACAAGTAAATGAAAACGTCTATCTGCATGTTACCCGATTATTCAGAGCGATTAAATAAATGTGCCGTAACAAAAACAAGGGCACACTGTGACATAATACAATGCATTTTTTTTTTTTTTTTTTTTAATGCCAGCCATAGTCACATTTGCGGTACAATACATGGACCTTTTACCTTTCACTGCCCAACAAAAGTAGTATATGCCAGCTGGACTGAATCCACACACTCATTTGCACACGGTCCTCTTGATCTGGATGTATGGTCCTCCTGAGGATGTAATTACAAATAATGGACACTAGGTGATGCAAAAGCCTCCTTCTCAGCAGGTACAGGATGGTGTCCAGTGGAGAAGTTCTCCCTCTCCCTGTCCAGGCGAGAAGCTTTTTGTCCTTAGGAGTCAGAAGGTGATGCACTGCCAAAATCCGAGCGGGCCAGGTGAAGCTCCCATATGCCAGCACTGCTGGAGCAGATGAATGGTCCCTCCATTTGATGCTTTATTATGGCTCTCCATTTTCTCCCAAGCAACACACGTTTCTCTCTTAAAGTCCTCTGTTTAAGAATCATCATAAAACAATTATTTATTCTCCCTCATGCTGTTCCAAACCTGTATGACTGACTTTCTTCTGTAGAACACAATAGAGAAGTTCAGCAGAATGTTCACACTCCTCTTTTAAAAACAAGTTATATTGACAGCCTCTGGTCATATTTTCATTAAGCGTTATCTTCTGAAGCCATATCATAACTTTGCGTGAGGTTATGATTTTTTTCTAAATAAATAAAACTGAAGCTACCAGTTTTAGCATTTAGGCATTAATACATAATACAGCATGAAAATTTGATTTTTGAGAGTTGCTAATAGCCTAATAACATTTACCAGTGTTGTTAAACTATTCGTTTTTTTTAAGATTAACTCTAAGTAACCTTTTTTATGATGAAAAAAGGTCATATAAATCGGGAAAATTATCATGCATATCTCTAATATTGGCATATTTCGTATCCTTAACTTTAATGATGCTTTTTGTCATTGACAGCCCCCTAGACAACATTAACTTTTATGATCGGGAAAGATGCAACATTTACATCATGTCTAGAAGAGAGAAAAATCATAGGATTTGAAACAACATTATAGGGTAGGTAATTTGTTTTATAAACTTTGTTATACTGGTTGAAACTTTCTTCACATCCTGATAGCAATCAATAATATACGTTGTCTAAATATTAAAACATGGACATCTAGGCTACTGTATCTTCTGTGGAGGTCTCAGAATAAAATTAAAAAAATTGTCCAAGCATTGCATTCAGTCCGATGATCTAACGGCCTGAATTTCTATAGCCTACCTCTGCACACCCTGCTCGAGCAGACATCATACTTCATCAGCACGTTCCATGAGGCTATGCAGAGTAGTACACACTGACAATTACCGAGTGATGTAAACAGCAGTCGCTTTTTACAGTTCCTCCTGAACCAAAACAACCAGATGCTGTGTTCACGCCATGGCGACGGCGTTACCGTTATTACATAGCAACCCGTGGCGACGTTTTACCTGGACCTGTTCACGTCCTCAGACTTGGATTTATGCCTATGTCAACACTATCAATGGCGAAGTGAATCTGCAGCCGTCAGGTTATGTCAGTGCTCTCTGTAGTAAATGCAACTGCTCTCACCGCGGAAGCTTTGCGTTTAAAGACCTAATAAAATATTTCAACTCAGATCAATATTTCGTGTCTAATTATTTACTTAATTATTTAATTAATTATATGTGGCAAGTAGCCGTGTAATACGCGGGATAAATGTACATCCAGACGGTCTCTCAAAATAACCCCCTTCATGCTGATCAAGACTCGTCCTCATCACCCTGGCTGGATGTAACGTTACATTATCCCTTCATTTCTGTACCTTCAGTTAGACAGAACAAAGGCTAGTGTCACATTCAGTAGCGGTTTTAGTAGCGGTAATCTACTAAAGAGGCATTTTTTTCATGTCACATGGGGGGCGGCACGAGCAGTTAAAAAAATAAATAAAATCTCTGCGCCGGGAAGCGGTTATCTAATTTTGTATAATTTCAATTCAATTATTGGCAATGGCGCCCCTGCTTGCTGAGAAGGTTCGTGCACAGAAGCTGTGTCAAGGGGGTCTCCTGATTGGAGGTAGCGCGCCAAGTTCTAGTTCACATATCGCGTCTTTTGCGCGCTCGAGTTCGTTATTTCAAATATAGGCGCACGGGAAGTGCGCTCATTTTTTCCAGGGGCAGTGAAATGAAAAACTGTATGGGGGTGTGCACCCAAAACACCCATGTAGCGCGTAGCTACATGGGTGCAAAACTTTTTGTAAAAACTTTATTTGAAGGTGTAGCCTACCAGCCCGTTCTCATCCCAAGGCGTAATATAATGACGCTTTTGCCAAAGCGTCTATATCGAACGCGCATGGTACCCTTTAGCGTCAATATGAGACGCCGAAATATATGGGTCAGAAGGCGCCTCCTAGCGGTCTAACCCTAACCCTACACCATACCTAAACCTACCCATCTCTCTGCGTGTTATATTGACGCTAAAGGGTTCCATGCGCGTTCGATATAGACGCTTTGTCAAAGTGTCAGAATATTACGCCTTGGGATGAGAATGCGTTGCAGCCTACCAACGCATTCTCATCCCAAGGCGTAATATTCTGACACTTTGACAAAGCGTCTATATCGAACGCGCATGGAACCCTTTAGCGTCAATATAACACGCAGAGAGATGGGTAGGTTTAGGTATGGTGTAGGGTTAGGGTTAGACCGCTAGGAGGCGCCTTCTGACCCATATATTTCGGCGTCTCATATTGACGCTAAAGGGTACCATGCGCGTTCGATATAGACGCTTTGGCAAAAGCGTCATTATATTACGCCTTGGGATGAGAACGGGCTGAGCCTACATACATGTTAGTAGATAACATACAATACACTCCATTAAAATCTGACCATCATCTTTAATGTTATTATTTTAATGTTTATGTAAACAAAAAGTGCATATTGATGCAAATTGTATATATTATTTCAACGTGTAAACTTGGTGAATTGATTTCATTGTGTATTAGTAGGCCTACTTTTTGAACAAGATTCTGTGATAACCGTGATCATTTTGGTCACTATATTCATGAAATGAAATTTTCATACCATTTCATCTCTAAACTAAAATCAACTATAATGTGTGTTTACAGTAGCCTACAATATGCAAAGTACAATTTTCTATATAAAAAAAAAATATCAGATTCTGTTCTTTTCTCTGACATTTAAGGGTGACGTAGGCGTACAAAAACAATTTTAGGTATAAAAAAGTTTGGATAGTTGTTAATATGAGAGTTACGAGACATTCTTTAAGAGATTTAAGTATTGTGTTACATAAGTAGCTCTCGGCCACTTTCACATTTAAAAACTCCATTTCGTGACAAAGTATAGTTTAACAAGTCATAACTAAAAGTGTGCCCTAGAATTCCAGGCAGTAACCAATGAGCTAATGGTTCCTCCCTGCAAGTTAGATTAATATAGCAATAGTTAAATAACTGGATTCTCTTAACTGTGTTTTTCAAATGAACGATATGTGATTTTATTGTGAGTTTGTGTTTTTTTTGGGGGGGGGGGGGGGGGGTCTCACCCAGGTCGCAGGGTGTATTTCAATGTAGAACTGCCACTGGTCACATTAGACAAGGAAGTTGTAGGTTGTGTTTGAATAATTAATTAGCCTATGTTCTTATTTATCTGAGGTAAATTAAACGCAATTCTCTCGTATGAAGAATGAAACAACACAATGAGCCCAACGGGTGGTTGAAATTTAAAAGGCTGATTTTCGCGATTCAGGGCAGTGACGAGTACATATGTCGTCCAGTGGTTGTCCAGACACACTAGGCACAACCAGGAGAGCATTTGTGCTTATAAAACGTAAACTTTTTAATTCATTTTTTAAATGACCGATCGTTTCGCTAGATAAGACCCTTATTCATCGTCTGGTATATTGTTTAAAGCCATTTGAAGCTGCACTGAAAAATCCTGGAAGATTTTCATCAAATATCTTAATTTCTTTTCGACTGAAGAAAGAAAGACATGGACATCTTGGATGACATGGGGGTGAGTAAATTATAAGCAAAAGTTTTTTTTAAAGTGAACTAATCCTTTAAGCAATGGCCTTGAACGGTGGCTCAATGTCAACATTGTGACAACGCTGTAACAACCTTCACCACTCAACGCAGTTATAGCAACCTTTTGGCCATGTTGTTAAACCGATGTTAGAAGGTTGGGTAACGTTCTGTGTTTGCTGGGTTAATATCAGTAAAAGAAAAATGTGCCAATAAAAAAAGGATGACTGGTTCTACATATTAATATTGTGCTTTTGAATGTACTGAAATAATGAAATAATGCTCCCTTCCATTTAAATGGACATTTGATTAGATGAATGTGTAATAAGGGGTCCATTAGACCAGTGGTTCTCAATTGGTGGGTCATGACACCGAAAATGGGTTTTAAAGTTTGTTCTCAGGGTACATTTTAAATAATGCTAAATGGAATTAATAATGTCATGCATATAACAATTTTCAAAAGAAAAGACTAATTCAAAGATCAATTGGTATAATATATTTCCATGTTTGATTTGGTGCTGTCTTGTGCCCAAAAATCCTAACGTAAACAGTTATTATAAAGTGAAACACCACATCAATAATAATAATAATAATAATTTGTATTAATATTAATGAACAAATGTCATGCTAAAATGTTTAGCTTTTATGGAGAATGAGTGTGTCAAGTCACATGGCAGCAGATTCTTTATAAATATGTTAGTTGTTCAGTCTTTTGCAATTCATTTGAAGATTTCAACCTCCTGACTGAGGTGACCTAAAATCTAGTGCGAAGGACTCTGTCTTGTATAACAGAACCTCCATAGTTTTTCAAACTAAAATACTCGTGCAACATGTGGAATTGAACTTTCTTATGTGTCCAAAGCGCTTTTGCAATAAATTCAGGGAAATGTCTCCCTTAGAAGCACAAACTCTTTACTGACAGAACTTACAGGCACCAATTCATCTTCTGGAGCAGGTGGCCTCATGGACAGTGAGCTCCAGAACATGCCCCGATTTCCATAAACGATTGTTATAGCCAAGAATAAATTAGTCTGATAACTATAAAGCATTTTTATTAGTCAGAATAAATTACTCTGCCCTGTGTCAATTAAATGTCTACTCGACTGATTTGCCCTCTGTGCCCATAGCAAACACATCATCTTTACTTTATTATGCACATGAACTTGTCAATAAACCCCTCACCACATGCACAAACATTAAAGACACGTGTTGTGAAAGCAAACAGCCATAAACATAGAAAACAAAAATGAAAAATACATTTTTTCCCACTCTGAGCTTTTCAATAGGCTCTCAGTGGGGATCCACCCTGCATCATTTCATCAGGAAAAAAGAAAAAGCAATAGACCACAATCAAGTCAAAGTTCATTTTCTCAACCAGTACCACTAAAAGGTAAATGGGTCTCATTCACTAATAATTGCATGGATTATTTCTTATATGTATGCACAGGAGAACTTCTTATGAAAAATATCCTCATAATTAACACATGCATGACATGAACAACATGAACTTGTTCTTAAAGGTAATGTAGGCAATTTTTTTTAAAACACTTTGTTATACTGACTGACACTCATAATAGCAATCAATAATAGAAGTGGTCTAAATGTTAAAAATGTTCATATACCTTCTGTGGAAGTCTCAGGGCCACCAAAAAAAATGTTCGTCCAATCATTGCATTAGGTCTGAATGCAATGATACGATGCCTGTCAACATATGCATTTCCATACCTCAGTGTAGATTTCACATACAAATTTGTGCGTATGTGAGATGAGACCCAACTTTTGCTGGAATTGAAATTACTTTCATTAAAGTTGCACTAGCTGTGTTTATTCTTTTACCTTGCCGACTCCTTGCATTAAAAGCCATTTTTCAGGTAATGCAACAGGTTAAATGGGGAATAAAGGGCAACACGCTGTGGTTACAAACACACATTTGGATACAAAGTAAATAAGAATTTAAAGAAATAAAAGAAAACAGTCAAGCCGAAACTATTTAAGCTGCAGTGACAGATCCTCATGCTGCTGTCAGACAACACTCTCTAGCCCAGCATTGGATGCACTGCACAACACTTAAAAAGGCATTTCATTTATCCATTCATGCAATTAAAACAAATTGTGTCCAAAAGCAACTTTTTCAGACCAGCTCCCTAGGCACTGTCTTTCTTACCTGCAGCCATCCCGACCAAAAATTGTTGATACTGTTACCTGTACATGAGTTCCTTCTGTTGCCGTGATTTTACCAAGACATGTTTCTGGATCAACATACAGTATTTTGTTGACCCTGGAACATTCCTATACAAAAACATAGTCCTAACCTTAACCCTAACCCTATCTCTAGACTCTTAAACATAACCCTAACCATACCTTAAAATCAGAGGGAAATGTAGAAGCACCTTACCCTAGTTGTAAGCCTAAACTTGACATAAATTGTTTACTTGTCCTTCAGATCTGATTGGTTGAATGGAATTAATGGAACATGTTTCCTCACCTGCTGTAAGCCAAACACGGTAACTTACGGAACTTCAGTACAGTCCATTACAGTCAGGCTGAATTATTAAATTCGGTAAAATCAAAAATAAATGCAATCAAATGCATCTCCAATACCTAGTTTATTAATAATGGAAGATTTAGGTATCTGTGATCATATTGCATTACATATACCCACTTCATATAAAAAGTAATGTAATGTAAAAATAGCTTTTTTTTCAGAAATACAATGAAAATCAATATTTAAGAAGTTGATAATGCAGCAGAAAGTGGTTTGTATTAGACCAGAGACCCAGTCCATTCCAGCACAAAAACACTCACATATATACTGTACCAAGGTATAAATCGGGCTGAATCGCTCAAGAGCGGTGAAATTATACCAAAACATGAAGTACCAAATTAAACCCAACAGTTCATTGTAGGATGCTGATGCTTTCTCAAAATAAGTGTTTTCTCAAAAATTGTCAGAAATGTTCAATTGTTGCAGATTGTGAAGGTCAAAACAGAACTGTGAAGAGCCACTGTTGTCTCAATGATTGCTTGTGTCTTAACAATGGAATTTCATTTATCTGCATTCTATTGTTCAAATCCCAGAAGGGCAGAGTGACCTCCAACACATAAACCACCATACACTCTATTATTTATCTTCGCGCTATTATTCCTCTTCATTTTTGATGCTTCATACCCATGAGTAAACCATGCAACGTAACACAATCAGGGTCCCAAATGACAGATAACCTCATGTATAATTATTTTATGTTGATCATCTCTTCAAATCACCTGTTTCAACACTCGCCCAATTGAGCCGCCACTCAAGAGACTCATTTTCTATATTTACTGATGAGTTTGCATCACTGAAAGCTCAACACAAACCACCTCTACATATCACTGAATACAGCACAACCCAATGAGAGCACCTGTATGGAAATTTTTAACAATTAAATGTGCTGAAATTTGATGCCTTTTGCATTAATGTATTAACATTCTTATAACTTCTAGCTAACAAATAAAGTCTTGATTAATTAATTAGTAAGTAATCGCACTCAGCTGAATGAGGTAGTTCACTATTAGCAAATCAGTAACTACAAAATGTTTTTTCATACTTCCCGAAGAACTACTAAGAACTACTATAGGCTCATAATTAATGTGAATAATGCATAATGCTTAATTAATTCTAAAGTGAATATCATGACCACCTAGTAATGACTCAAGTATTACAAAATCCTTCAGAATGAATTACTAATTATTTGGAACAGTATTCTAAAGTGAAAAGCATGATAACTCTTTAAAAAGCTCTTTGAGGTTTTTTGTTTTTTTGCAAGGTTTTGGATAGTAATGACTCAAGGGTTACTACATCCTTCAAAAGTAATTACTAATTATTTGGAATGGTATTCTAAAGTAAAGATCATGGTCACTCACTTCTAATGACTCAAGTGTTACCAAATCTGTCAGAAGGAATTTATATCCAAAACCTTACAAAAAAACTAAAATGCTTGCAATGACTTCAATCATTACAAGAGGGTTCCCAGACAGCAACAGTGTCGGCCCAGATCCGGCCCACATCTGATGTGTGTGGAATCCACTTGTACCAGATGTGGGCTGGATCTGAGCCGACACTATGTTCCTGTCTGGTTTTCCATGATCTGCTATTAGTGCTAATACTTACTAATTTATTCATCAGTTTCTTGTTAGATAATAGTAGTCATTAGAATGTTAATATTGTGTTACTCATTTGTTCCTGTGTAGTTATTATTAATGCTGGAACAGTATTCCAAAGCATTACCATTTAAGAATTCGTAATAGTAAAACAGTTTGGTGGTGGATGGGAGGTAAAGTCTCGCACAACAGTCTCTACATCACTGAACCGCTGGGCAGATCATACCAACCATTTTGCCCTATTAGTCAGTCAAACTGAGACTAATCCATTTCTGAGTCAGTACAGTCTTTCACTGAATGAGTTTATAGCATCATTCAACTGATTCGGTTCTGAGACTGCATACAAATGCCAATTTAGAGAGAATAAGTGGCTCAATGAACAATTTCAACTCTGTGAAAGAGTCCTCCAGCAAAGAATTATCCAGCTCTGAATCTGCTTTAATCAGTTTATCCCTGTTAGAGCTAATGAGCATGAGAGACCAAAATAAATTTAGAACGAATTCAGTGATTTAACCCAACTTTAGAATTTTTTTTTTTTTTTTTTTTGCAATTAAAGACAAGAGAACATGCTAGATTGGGATGAATTATTCTCTACTTCTGGCTCACACTCAGAAGCACTATTCGGACTAATTGTTTAATCTGTAAAAGAATATCTGCATGGATCCTCATTCATTCAGATGGCTCAGAAGAACGAGGGAGTTGTGATGTAATTTTGTTCATGTAGGGAACAACACGTGCACACTGCAGCTAAATACGGTAATTACACTTCTAAGAGTTGTACAGAAAAGAGTTCAGTGGAAATTGTGTCTACAGCAGAATTCTCTCCCAAAAATACCAGTAATACAAAAAGAAAACTGTCTTGCTTACATTGCTGTTGTTGTCAATATGCCAATCATCTTGGTTTCTGTGAGTATCACTGAAAAAGTTTGTACATTACTTTAGTTAATATTCTCTGAAATAAGCATCTTTATGCCAAATTGTTCTGCTCGTTATCTGCAAATTGTCAAATAGCATCCTTGTGTCGCTTAGCAGTGGTCAAAAAGATTTTTGCAATGACTTTTGGGGCAGTTCCTCCTTGTCAGCATGGAAATGAACAAGTTGTGGGCTGTGAATTTTCTCCTGGGTGATCGGAGAATAACACCAAAAATTGTCCAATTCAAACAGAAATAAAATCACAAGCTTTCATCTGTAATTGCTGTAATTTTATAATCACATTAAAAAAATGACCATCTGAAGAATAGTTGAATAGTCGACAGAGGGACAGCCAGCTCAAGTCATCATTATTCCACAGTCTCTGTAAGTGCTGACCATTCACGAATGCTTTGCCTGTCTAGTCTTCATAGATTTAAAGGGTCCTACAGTCTACAAAGATCTCTGCCATCTGCAGTCTCTGATCAGCAAATCAGAGGGTCAAAGGTTTATGGCCAAATTCCAGACCTAATTTGAGAGTTATATTCCTCAGCATCGGTTCACTGGATATTTCTCTGCTGTGAATATTTACTCTTCCACTTTCTGGTAAACATGATCTGTCTTTTTGCTAGCATCCTATTTAATAGACACACGGCAGATGACAACACTGAGAACCAGGGTAAGTCATGGAAGAATCAACTGTTTCCGTCAGTGTATTTAACATGTAAGCGATGACAGAACAAGGAAGGCCTTTGAATACTAATCTCAACCAATTATTAATAATACTTTAAGTGGGAACCTATGAATTATTTAGTTTGGAAAGTATGTGCATGTTGTTGGTGTTACTGGTACAAGTGGAATATGGAGTATTAGCACACTGTTTACTGCATAGCCTACTATAATGCCTAAAATAAATAAAATAAAATAAGAAATTTGCCCATTTGTCACATTGGATAAATGGGAAATATAAGGTCAAATCAAAAGCATTGGGATATGGCAGCATACACTCACCTAAAGGATTATTAGGAACACCTGTTCAATTTCTCATTAATGCAATTTATCTAATCAACCAATCACATGGCAGTTGCTTCAATGCATTTAGGGGTGTGGTCCTGGTCAAGACAATCTCCTGAACTCCAAACTGAGTCAGAATGGGAAAGAAGGGTGATTTAAGCAATTTTGAGCGTGGCATGGTTGTTGGTGCCAGACGGGCCGGTCTGAGTATTTTACAATCTGCTCAGTTACTGGAATTTTCACGCACAACCATTTCTAGGGTTTACAAAGAATGGTGTGAAAAGGAAAAAACATCCAGTATGCGGCAATCCTGTGGGCGAAAATGCCTTGTTGATGCTAGAGGTCAGAGGAGAATGGGCCGACTGATTCAAGCTGATAGAAGAGCAACTTTGACTGAAATAACCACTCGTTACAACCGAGGTATGCAGCAAAGCATTTGTGAAGCCACAACACGCACAACCTTGAGGCGGATGGTCGACAACAGCAGAAGACCCCACCGGGTACCACTCATCTCCACTACAAATAGAAAAAAACAATTTGCAAGAGCTCACCAAAATTGGACAGTTGAAGACTGGAAAAATGTTGCCTGGTCTGATGAATCTCAATTTCTGTTGAGACATTCATATGGTAGAGTCAGAATTTGGCGTAAACAGGATGAGAACATGGATCCATCATGCCTTGTTACCATTGTGCAGGCTGGTGGTGGTGGTGTAATGGTGTGGGGGATGTTTTCTTGGCACACTTTAGGCCCCTTAGTGCAAATTGGGCATCGTTTAAATGCCACGGCCTACCTGAGCATTGTTTCTGACCATGTCCATCCCTTTATGGCCACCATGTACCCATCCTCTGATGGCTACTTCCAGCAGGATAATGCACCTGAATGCAATGTCATTGAATGCAATGTCACAAAGCTCGAATCATTTCAAATTGGTTTCTTGAACATGACAATGAGTTCACTGTACTAAAATGGCCCCCACAGTCACCAGATCTCAACCCAATAGAGCATCTTTGGGATGTGGTGGAACGGGAGCTTCGTGCCCTGGATGTGCATCCCACAAATCTCCATCAACTGCAAGATGCTATCCTATCAATATGGGCCAACATTTCTAAAGAATGCTTTCAGCACCTTGTTGAATCAATGCCACGTAGAATTAAGGCAGTTCTGAAGGCAAAAGGGGGTCAAACACAGTATTAGTATGGTGTTCCTAATAATCCTTTAGGTGAGTGTATATCTCACAGCACAATATGCTCTGTTTTGGCAAATATAGTAGGTCATAGTATATATGCAGTAGAAATATACCAATGTAGTATTATACTATTGATCCAGTTCTCAAACTCATGCTGTAAAAATAGTAAGCCTACAAGCATGGTACCAAGATCTTAAGCAATGTAAGAGTACTGACACTGGTAATTGTGTTTGATGCTCCTATCTATTATCATATAATGTAATGCGGTTATATTCATGAAATCAAATTTTGATTAAAGCTGGCAAACATTAAACTGACAGGTGCTTTGTCATATTTGAGTTGCAGCTATTTTTATATACGGATTTGAAACCAATACCTCTGCCTTTCTTGCTTGTATTCATGTTTGTTTCAAAAAAGTTCAATAAAGATCAGTGATAGCTTTGAAATACTTCCAAAATAAGTTCATTTATAATTTTAGCCAAGCTCAAATATTAATAGAACTTTTGAAATGCATGTTTCACATCACTAAAGTCCTTGTTTTAGTGTAATGGATGATTGACAGAATGAGTAAGCTATTCTTCAGATTTGACACAGAGTTCAAAAAATGCAAAAATCATTACAGATGTTAAGGCAGGTTGTTCTTTGTCTCAGAGTCAAAAACTCTTGCATTATCCTGATACTGTGTTTGAGTGACCTTCACAAGAACATAAATGGTGAATCATTCCATGGAATACGGCCATTCAAAACTCGAGAGTAAAACATGACATTTGATTTATCAGCTGAAGCATGCTGTAAGAATCACTTCAGTAATGACATTCAAACCCTACAAATGTGCATCCTTTTATAGTGTAAAATAACAAAGCAGACTAAGTAAACACATAGCGGTATTGATGTGTGGTTGTAAATCACCCAAGTGCCCTGCCTCTTCACCTCTGCAGATGGGACAACGGCTTTTTCATTTACAGGCAAGTCAAAATGAAATCAGAGCGGAATGGAGGTGCCTGCGGCCCTGACTCCACACGCTCAATGAACTGAACAAATCAAGTCTACAGACTGGGCCAAAACAGGCCATACATTTAGGCTACACCTAGACTAAAAGACAGGAAATCACTCTTCTGATCCGTTTTCTCTTTTTCTCCTCAACTCTTTACCATGGCTACTAAAAAACACAAATATCAAATGAATAAATAAATACCCCAGGATTTCAAAATGACCTCAGATGACATTCAACTCAAAGCAAACTCTCAAGATAACTGAAGCAAATTCAAGCCATGCCAATGGAGATTTCTATGAAAACAAATTTAATCTATTGGCTGAACTGCCTTCCATGGTGGAAAGTCAATGTTTTAAATCAATGATGTAACACCATCTATTTCTCTTTGTTGACAAAGCAAAGCGTTGCTGCCAGACACCAGGCTGCCAGAGTGAATGCACACTTATAAACTCTGACTGCTACATGAGCAAATCATTTTCTGAACACATGAAAAGTATGAGTGACTTGATGCAAACCGGATAATTTAAAGACAACTGCTTTGCGAAATGCAAACTAATGCCATTATAATTAGTGGTTGGCATTGTGATACATTTTAGAGAAAAAAAATCTATTTATATAGATCAAAACTGACAGTAAAGACATTTATAATGTCTGTTTCAAATAAATGTGGTATCCCAGTAAAGTATCCCAAAAAATAGGTATCATGGTTTCAACAAAAAGTTTTGCAATCACAAGAATAAATTACATGTTTAAATATATTTGAATACAAACAGTTATTTTAAATTGTAATAATTTTTCACAATATTTCAGTTTCACTGTATTTTTATCAAATAAATGAAGCTTACAGTAACATACATACATATAATTTTTGGATGAATAAGTGAACTATATATAGTTTCACTTTTTATATGAAAGATACTTTTGGAAACTGATCGACGCAAACAAAAAGATAAGCTGAATGATGTATGCTATATACTGTTTGTCACACACCCAATAGCTATTCCAACATCTCAAGCAAATGCATAAACAAGCCAAACAGTGACAGTCAATGCATCTCTGTCTTTCTCGCACTCTCAGTCAATCTAAGGGTAGATTTAGTACGGCAAGTTGTCTGGGTCTGTGGCCCCTG
The DNA here is from genome assembly GCA_031834385.1 of Semotilus atromaculatus. Classification (NCBI taxonomy): domain Eukaryota; kingdom Metazoa; phylum Chordata; class Actinopteri; order Cypriniformes; family Leuciscidae; genus Semotilus; species Semotilus atromaculatus. The sequence continues at coordinate 7,710,174 of JAULUF010000001.1, forward strand.
TCAAACACGAACCTCTCTTTCTTCCTGCCGTGGAGGGCAGTATATAATCTCACCTGTCATCCCTTTGTTATTGCCACCCATGTCAGGCAGGATGGTGAGCAATTGCGAAATGAAAATACGAGGGAAATCTACAAGTGAAATGGAGTTCTAGTGAAATGGTGAAATGGCCCACTTCTTCCCCCTCCCACCCTCCCCCAATCCAGTTCCCCATGCTCCTTGTGCCCTGGCAGATGCCTATCACTCCCTATCAGACGCGCCACACATTAAAACCTCCCCGCAATTCATTTTACCTTTTATTACCACCAGAAAAGAGGCGCTGCCACCTGAATTTATGGTGTTTATTCAAATGTCTGCAAATGCTGGCTGAATTATGGCTGCCCATGAAAATATCATTTACAGCTAATCTTCCCCCTTTCTCCTGTCATATATTCTATGCTATTCTATGCAGGATGTATGCGTTCTTTCAGCTTCGCTCCAGGCTCTACGGGGATGAGAGCGTCCAAGTGTTGAAAATGAAGGAGAAACAAAAAAAAATTCTACCTGCATGGAAGCACAAAAACTGCAAACTATGAGACAAATACACACAAAAAAAAAACAGGCCTCAGAAGAACTACCCTTCTGCATTCATTGGTTCACTCATTGGAGCCTCTGTTTAGTTTAGAGGGAATTTAAATCATTCCAGAATGCTTGATTGCACAAATTGATTTGGAGACACCGAAGACGAAACATCTATGCAATTAAAAACTGATAACAAGAAGTGTTGTGGGGCACTATCTTTTTACAAACAGCAGGAGTACAATACTCATTGATTGATTACTATTGGTTGATTAAATAAATGAAAGGCATGATTAAATAGGCACATTGTTTAAGAGCTTCCTGTGGACTATTTGAACAACTAACATACAGTATAGGGACCAAAAGTCTGACACTATATGCTTTAATTTTTCTAATGACATTATCAGCATAATGATTTGAGTGCATGGAAAGTTAATTTCAGAATGTCTTTGCATTTGTTTTTGTCCTTTTTTGTCAAATATATATCTATAATATAATCTATATAATATATAAATATGTATAAATCTTCCTCAGAATGACTTGGGATGACCCAAAGAGCATCTTAAGCTTCAATGAATGAACCATCTGTACAAAGGAGTTCACATGATCTGAGTCACAAATTTGCGTATTTGGTTAGTGACCTAGAAATAGTACAGAATCTTAAATATCTCTTCATTTCATGTTTCTTTTCAGGCTTGAATGACATTTTGAATCAAAGATTTTCACTATGGTCTCAGACTTTTGGATTTGTCTACTTTTATGTACAGTACTAGCCAACAAATATGTTAAGTTGTTTCACATCTCTTTATATCAAAGTGCAGTGTGACAGAATGCCTGAGGCCAATTCTGTACAAGAACATGAAATAGAACATCGACTATGTGAATATTTTATACAAACCATTTCATGCAAATGCTAAATGGTCTCACAAGTGTTAATGAATCTCACAGGTGCATGTAAAAGTTGCATACTGTTTAATTGCTCAATGGCTTTTGAGCAGATCTTATGAATAGCTACACTCATTCTTAGGCAGCTCTTTGAAATTACTAGGTTGGACAATTTGCACGTTGCTGTTCTTACACGTCTTATACTTTTTCCAAGTATAGAAGTTAAACTGCATTATTATACAGTTGCCACCATGTCCATGTAAACGATTCATATAGAACTAATGCATGGTAGGGGGGGATTTCATATTGAATTCATATACAGTTTGACATCTTGTTCATGGTTGGGTGTACTTAAAAGCATTCGGGAAAGCTGAGTGGAGCTTTTAAGGGCTGTATAAAGGTGGTGAAACCAGACAGCTTGCAGGATATTGCACACATATCTCACCGACTCACCACACATGAGAGGGTTGGAAAAGGTAGCAGTGAGGAAGAGAATTTCTCAAAAGGCTCTGAAGATTAAAGGGGTAGTTCAGCCAAAAATGAAAATTCTGTCATCTCACCTCCACGACGTTCCAAACCTATGACTTTCTATCTTCCACAGAACACGAAATGTTGAGTTTATAGGTACATTTCCAGCTCTCTCTTTTCCATGTAACGAAAGTGAATAAGGATTGGAGCTGTCAGGCACCAAAAAAAAGGGGAAAAAACTGAAAAAGGACTATATGAACTATATTCCATTCTGAAGACTTATGATAGCTTTTTTTGTGAAGAACAGGCCAAAAAATGCTTATTTGCATGTTCATGAAAGGTCATACGAGATGGTGTGATGTCTGATTCATGAATTCATTCTTCTGTTCTCTTTACAATTAATCATTTGATCCAGTTCTCAAATTCATCTGGTCACTGTGGCTAACAGCTCGTTGGAGGACATGGTTATCAGTGAATAATCAGGCTTCTATTTCAGCATGTTCATCACATAAACTATTGTATTAAGATGGGAAATGTAGCACATGAGACATACAACTGTTATGATACATTTGTGTTTTTATATGATACGTGTTCTTTTATCATTTTGAAGCTTTATAGCCCCAGTATATATTTATTTAGAAGAGAGTTGCCAAGATATTCTTCAAAAATGAACCAACTGTTTTCCACTGAAGATAGTATATCATAAAAGTCAGGAGCAACATGAGTAAACAATGACAGAATTTAAATTATTTTTAGCTAAATGACACCAATAACTTAAAAAAAATTTTTATATGTTATAATTTTTGTGTTGTCAGTTAAGTTTGATTACACCCTTACAAAGAGAGAATTAAAACAACGGAACAATGGTTGACATGAATTACCTTACAAATGCTGTTTGCTCAGTGACATCTCGTCCATCCACCTCACATTGAATTCACATGTTTTCAGTTCTCACTGATTCTGAAACAAAGGAAACCATCATCATTTGACATTATAAAACTCTAGACTCAATTTGGCTCAAGCAACCCTGTCATTCATCCGTATTAAATGGAATCAAAAGTGTTTTGGGATCAGTAAAAGAAAGAATGCTGCAGACAGTAACAGTTCTAGGGCATAATTGCTAGATACAAAAAGACGCTGAGAAATATCGGATTTTACATTAGTCCGTTAAATTATTCTTAATAATATACATTTGAAAACATAAAAGTGGACACTCTCTTGACTTTCCAATACGTTTTGTTTTTTCTGTGTGTTTGATCCTATTTATACCTTTTTGTCAATTCCATATCCTTGCAATTAACGTTATGCTTTTAAGATCATACAAAGGGAAATTGTAATTGCGATATATAATATCCAAGGAAGAATGCAATCACATCCCCTGTGAGCATAGCTAAAATTACAGCACATAGAGAAGTGGGTCTTTGTAATGATTGTAACTCTCTCCCTCCCTCCACCTCATTACAATTAAACCAGAGCAGTTCAGCATATGCGACACAGGAGAACAGCTGGGCTGGAGAAACCATGTAGTTTCAGACTTGCACAAGAAAATGAGGGTGACACATTCCCTAAAAAGGAAGAGGTTAGAACTTAACACGAGGTACAGAAGGAAAAGTCTTTGAAAGAACACGTCTGTCTGTCTGCTGTCTAGTAAAGTCGCATTCGCTCAGCATGAGTTGAGTTATCCGCGAGCGTCTTCGCCGTGTTGACAGGAAGTCTCCTTTCATTTCTAAATCAATTCGGGGAAGACATTATTAAGATAACAGACAACAAACTATTTATCTGCATGGCTGTGTATGAGGGTTATCTTTTAGTTATTTGCTTGTCTCTCTCCGACAGCCTCAGAGTTCATCATCCAGTAATGTATTCCTGTTGGAAGTGCAGTACATCTCTCAAACAAATCAACAAGTCAAGGACAGTACTGTGATGAGCTTACTACTAGACCTCTACTTCAGAGATGCTGAAACAGGTTTGAATAAATAGAAATGTTTCAATGTCATAGGTCCAGGCCTTTATGGGGACAACAGTTCTGGCTACAGAGGAAGAGAAAAGAGGGGGAAAGGAAGTTGTGTTTATAGGGAAAAAAAGTGGGCGATCAACGATTAATATCATTTTATCAAAAGAGTAGCTTGAGCTTGTAACTATACTGTAGTATAAAAGTAGCTTCCTTGACACTGCTTAACATGGTAGGCTGTATTGAAGCACACATCGAAGGAGTAGAGAAACAAAATAGTCTTTATTATAGTCTACCAACAGAAAACTCAGGAGATCGCAGGAGAATAACATAAATACTATTAACTTTGACGATAACAGGCAGAAGAACTATGGAAACTCAGGGTTTTTAATACACAGATAACGCAATCACAAAAGAAACAGAACAGGTGCGTGGAATTGGGAATTATGGACACTTAGGCTATGTTTACACGGAAACGATCAGAAGAGAAAACGCAAAAGTGGCGTTGCGTTTTCGCTTTTTATTCTGCGTTTAGACGAGCGTTATGAAGGGGAAATCTGCGTGCATATGGTGACGCAAAAGTGTGTGAAATTCGATGTAGTGTGCACTCCAGGCGGCTAGGTGGCAACGAAGCACTGCCACACAACAACACCAATATCTGAGAATATTTTGTGCAACTGCTGAAAAGACTATGTATGTTTCATAGTATGTTAGTCAGAGCTGCTGTGGCAACTTGAAGGTCCGACGTATGGAAATAATCCGACATGTTAGTTATTATTTTCCTGTACTGGCGAATGCCTGTGACGTAAACGCGCACGTGATCGAGGGCAGTTTTGCGTTTTTACCGGTTTTTACCCTTTACACGGGAACGCGACGGTGGAGCGTTTTTAAGTTTTCCACTCTGGAGGGTGGTTTCACTTTTTTGCGTTTTTAAGCCATAAAAACGGCGTCACCGTGTAAACGAAAGGCACATCCGATAAAATATTTTTACGTTTTCACTCGGAATCGTTCTCGTGTAAACAGGGCCTTAATAGGGAAAATAACTAGGAACTCAGGCAAACATGAAAAGAGCTAATAGAGTGAAAATGAAAACAGAACATACATGTTACAATTATAAGATACTAAATATGTTTTATTTAAAATATTTTGTTTCAAAATGTATTTAGGCACTTAAGCTAGAGAAAAATAAAATAAAGAAAAAACAATGAAGCAAGACCGCATTATGAAAACAGTATTAAGTGTTACCTGCTACAAACCTTTTCCCAAAACAACTTTACTGTATGACTTCTAATTAGTTTTTCATATTAACTATGGACACATTCAATTATCATTTATAATGTTATACTTACTGCTCTTCACTGAATAACTTCAGTAGCTTTAATAAGAATCAGTGTATATATAATTTAGTCTTAATGTAATATAATCTGATTTTAAATAATATTAAAAGTCACTTAGCAAAATAGTAAAACCAACATGAAAAAATTGTGATAAAATCATGAATAGGGAATTTCCTGAAAAAAAAAAGAAAAAAAAACGTGATATGAATTTGTCATATCGCCCACCCCTACAAAAATTTTTTACTCCGAGTGGCTTTATACATATGGCCCCTGATATCAGATTAGCTTTTCTCCCAGGCTATGATTTAACATCTCAATAGGTTTTTTAGTTTTTATATCCCTGCCGCAGGCTCACAATGTTCCAGACAGGAGAAAGGAGGTGCATATGAATATAAGGAACGAAAGCAAAAGGTTTGTAGATTCATGTCACCCGAACTTTAGAACATGCATGTTAAGTAGAACCAAAATGAAAAGTTGCTTCTGTAAAGACTTTGAACAATGGGAATTGAATAGAAAACTACAAGCCACAAATACACATCACAAAAGAGTCAGAGAGACGTGCACACGTGCACACAGAAACAGTGAGAGACAAGTTTCACAAGCACAGAGTGAATTAAAACAAGAAGTCAAAAGATGGTGACACAAATAGACAGAAAGCGCTGGCTTACCTGCTGTCATATGTAGCAGGGAGCTGCGTCAGTCAGCATGATCCAAACCGACGGCAGTAGTCGACACATCCACCTCAAGCACTTTTCACAGCATGTTTGAAAAGAGCAGAACACTGCAGTCAAATGCCTCTAACAGTTAAAAATCCACTCTTTCTGTAAGTTCTCATCACTTGGTGGTGAGATCTGCAAATATTTGAAGCCAAGATCCTAACTACACAACTGTAATTAGTTTATTTGCTTTCTCGCATGGTACATCACTGGTTTCTTCCTCTGTTGGATTTTGGCTTGTGTGTTGCGGGAGGGAGATAAAGCTGTGTTTGCGGTTTTGATAAATAGAAAAGAATTTAGATGTGCATCGCGTGTCTTTCGGGCCTTTCAGTCTGGAGCACATGGAAATAGAGTTTTAGTACTGCGTTTATTTTAGGTATACAAGCTGACTGGAATATTGTCAGAGAGGAGACGTGTACCAAGGAGGAGTTAGCTTTCAGCTTTATAATAAACATGTCTTGCATACTCTTTGAAAAGCAATTAAATGAATGTTTTTCCATCTCCATAAACTAATCTCCCTTTAGAGTCGAACGCTCAGTCTGGGCTATCAGAAAGCAGAGAGAAAGAATTTGGGTCGATTCAAATTGGGCTTTATTCTTATGATAGCACACTGCAGGAAATGACAGATTAAATTAATATTTAAATAAGAAGGTGCAACATTTCATCACAATCTAATCTCCAGATAATCACCTGGAGAGATCCGAGAAAGGCTTCTGCTGTTGTCTCTTCTCAGTTCACAGTTCCATCAGCCAAATAAACTTCTGAGACTGAACAAACAAGATGAAACAAGCAGCCAAAAAATAAATAATACATAAGTACAGTGGGGAGCAAAAGTCTGAGACCATTACTGAAACTTTCCTCTTATTCCTCTCCATAACAAATAACCATAATTTGAGGGAAACGATACATTTACAAAAAAAATAACAAGAATTTCAGAATGTCTTATTTGGTTTGTAACCTGCTGCATTAGCTAAAACCTGATGATGATGACGATTATGTCATTCAACATGATTTGAGAATCTTATTTACTATTGATTTTAAGTCATAGTGTTTGAAATGTTTCATAATCCTGCTAGGTGTACAGTAAATCAGATTTTCATAGTGGACCTTAACATGTGACCGTTGAACCTGTGCAAATATGCAAGAATTGTACCTTTAGCTTGTCTCATTTGTATCTTCAGTTACTAATAATGCACCTTCTAACAGTGTAAGTGTGTACAGTTATAGTGTCTCTTTACACTGGAGAAAAAAAAACTGCCTCAAATAACTTGACAAAATATATTTATAATAGAATTATTGTAACATCAGGTGACAGTTCTTGCAGGAGATTCCAACTTTGGTAGCAAGTTCCTCAGAGAACAGCATTTTCAACAGCAATTAAATTTCCCCACTGCAGAATAAATAAAAAAAAGAGTCCAGAGGAATCCGAGAAACCCTAAAAAGTGCCATAAGCATTATGAGTAAAATATATGAATATATGAGTAAAAGCTATTTCACAGACTCGTTTTTGACAGTATATTTTATCAGTACGAAAATCTTACGGTAAAAAGCAGCTCTCGTTTTTCCATCTGCATCCTTATTGATCTCTGTCTATATGGGGATCTGCATTATTCTAAACATAAACCAGATCATAGAGATGCTGCATTTGGACCCTTCATCCTTCTTTGCACATAAATGGTAAGAGAGGTTATGGACAAAAGAGCTGCATTCTTCTTCTGTAGAATAAGGAAAGACAAAGGCATAAAAAAGCAAACGATCCCGATAGTGGCATAATGGTCCATTAAGGTTTAGAATTACACTGCGTTAACAGAAGCTCCACAACCGCAGTATCATGGAGTCAATTCATTAGGAGTTGAGACAGAAAATCACTTTCCATTAACAGCAATCTAATGATTCTCAATTAATAAAACACCAATCCATTGTACTATGGAAGATGAGATAAGTGCAATTTATCTTCTGAGTACAAAGGTTACACTTGCCACGCAATGACACAGACACAGTGAGACATCATTCAAGTGTGACATCAAACTGAGACCATTTGATGCATAGCAGCGCTGCACATGTTCCATAGTATCTCTGACTAGTTTCCCAACAATTAAAGTTTGGCGCATAACTCACCCTGAAGCGACCTTTACCAAGCAACCTTGATTCAGTTTTCACCTGGCAGATGTACCTGGCGAAAACATCCTATAGACGTAAGGGGCACACATCATATCGGAAGGACTAAAATATCGGTGGGCTCTTTTGAATTGAACCAGAAAGCAACAACTCTTTAACAATTTTTTTTTTTAGATGAAAAAATAACTTAATCTGCTATGAATCAGCAAAAACTAAAATGAAATAATTTGTTAATTGAAATAAAAAAAATTACTTGTACTTTAAAAAAAACTAATATATATATTATATAAAGTATATAATATAAATGCTGTTAAACTTGTTAAATTATACCAGTTAGCACATTAAGCAGCAGCCTAAAAAAACTCAAAATTAAATTAAACAAACTAACAATAACAGAAACAATGAACTACAACAAAGACGAAACTCCATCAAAAGACCAACTCCATAAAAAATTCTAAATTATAACAACTGTGATAAGGTAAATTTGTTAGGAAAAAAAAAACAGCCTCAAAGAGTTTAGGAATAAAAATTCCCACATTTACAAGAACTCTTTCAATAGATTGAAATCATCAGCCTCCCTGACGTCAAGGTTATTTTTAGTAGCTGACATGCATGAGGAAGATTAATCCATTAAAATTCATCTTCCTTGTTTGTTTTCTAATAGAATTGAGTGATCACATATGCTAAAAGTATCTGCTCTCTCTATGAGTGTATGAGATTGCTTGTTAACAGGTAAATTATGATGAATGGGCAGCAGAAATGATATAAATGACTTCTCTGAATGCAACGTGAAGTAGCAGCAGAGTAATCCTGCAACAGCGATCAATTACTATTGACTGATCTTGCAGGCGGTTGACAAAGAAAAGGGTCTGTGAGAAGAATAGGCAACAGCAAAGAAAAGAATAAATTAACCCAAATGCCAATCTCATTCACCACCTACAGCTGAGATTGGACTATAAATCATAACGGTTTTGGGATTTGATGGCACCGCCAAATATTACACTACATTTGCACCTGATTGGTATTAGAGAATTATAGGTTTATATACTGTATATTGTCTCTTATTGCGGTGCATTGAGTGTCTCTTTTGCAGCAGAAACGCACTTTAAATTCAAAACAGAATATACACTTCAAATCAGTGTGTTAATGAACATTAAACAAGTTGTAACTCTCATTGTTTGCTCTAAAAAACTTAATATAGAGCCAGATATGTCATTTCATTTTATTAATGGTAAGAATCGGTGTGCCTCTACGTTATCACTTCTCATAACACTTCTTTGAACAGCTTGGAAATGAGCGGTTTCACATTAAACTGAGCTATAAAGACCAAGAGTGACATTTCATCCTCACTCACACCCACTTCTAAAAGATTTTAGACATTTTGGCCTTCATTTGATTTCCATTAGGTCCATTGAATTAAGACAAACCTAGAATTTCACAAATTACATTGATAGATGTCATTATGATGGTCTATTTCTAACTGATATTTGATTGATTTAAAGAGGGTGTCAAAAGATTTGAACTGCTGCAAATGTATTGCGTAAATACAATGTCCCCCAAAAGTTTGATAACTGGGGTTTTGGACAGCATGAATCTCTATCATTTTGTGACGACTTTGCTTTGATAAGAGACAAAAGATTATTAAATAAAAAATATGAAGAAAAAAAAAAATCTAAACTATTTAAACAATCTGTATTTGTAATTATAACTTAGTGTAGTTATAAAAGCTGTGCTGACCCAATAATAATAAAAAAATAAAATAAAAAAAGGCCAGGCCCAAGTTAAGAAATATGGCAACTGTCTGTTGTGACATGCATAAATTGCCATTATTATGTAGGCCAAAAAAAAAAAAAAAGATTGGTCTTCAATGATTGAAATGAACATTACTTTAATACATTTACACACAAAATAAAAATGCTGATAATGTCCATGGATCCAGGGTCTTTGCAAACTTTTTAAGGGCAGTGAATATTTGCACCCACTGTGGATAATATATTGTCATATATAATTTAATGATGCTCTTATTTTTATAAGACCACAATAGAAGAACTGGACCTCATTGTGCCACATGTTGGCTGTCTATGGGGAAAAAAATGCTAATAAAAAAAACGTGTACAAATATGTCTTCATACAGGTTGCTTGCTAAATTCAAAACAAATCCATTCTAATAACGGACTCAAGAAGTTTGGTCAATATCAAATATCAATAATATATTGTGTATATTAAAGATAAAGATGCATTTTATATATCTGATAGCATTTGTTTACTTTTATATGCCATATTTGTCATTAGTGGCTTTAGTGGGGTTGCAATTTTAAACTCAGCAAAAGAAAAAAGAAACTTTCCACTGTAAATATTTGTATACACATAAACCGATTCAACAACTGGGTGTAAACTGTTATTGTTCCACAGGTGCATGTGCAATAATTGTCTATGGTTCATTGAACAAGCATAAAAAGCCATTTAAACCCTTTCCAAAAGGTCTGTGAAGCATATTGGTATTTTACAAATTATCTTCAAAATACAGTACCCTGAAAAAGGGACTTTTTTTTGTTGCTGAGTTTGTGCATTAAACAATACACACCCAAAATATTTTATGACTTTATATATGTATATAAAATAATTTACTGAGTAAAGTTAAAACACTACCTTGTTCCAAAAGTATGTACATAATAATTTTCTAACTATACAGGTATCACCACATTTTTACAAAATAGGCCTACATTCTCAGTGCTGCTCAAAATCATAACTAAATTCGACTTAAATGAACTAAAAGAACCTAGCATGGTTACCTGTTGTGTGACAGCATAATAATGCACAGACCAAGCTGTAAAGGTGTTATCAGTTCACAGACTGCTCCACTAAGCTCATGTGATGAGAACTGGGCTCTGTCAGACAGAAAGTATACTTGGGTGCTAGACAGTGTGTAGGCAAATAGACTCGTAGAGGACACTGGCAGCCTTATCTGGGCACTGTGGGTGGTTGCATCACAGGCCACAATAATGATGATCTAATCATGTGTGTGAATGTGTCTGTGTGCTGTTCTAATCAGAAAAACCCACTCATGATGACTAATAGCCATTCAATCCTTTGCCAAACTGTAGAATACCAGTGGCTTTATTCATAAAGGCTACTGAAAAAAAACAAGAAGCCAAAGACTGAAGTCGATAAAGAATATGCAGGCTGAAAAGCTCAGGCATCTGACAATTTCTTGACACGTTTGTCAGAAAAGGCAATAGTCATTAAAGTAGATCTTCTCCGATTCAACAATCTCTGAATGCGTCTGTATAGCACACATTGTTTATCGTGCAATTATATATGCGACAATTAGTTTTTATGTGCATATGATGCAGTTTTCACGTGCATGCATATGATACGCACTTTATTGGGTGTAATACACACGCACCCCACACACCACTACTAAACCTACCCATGCGTATCATATGCACGTAAAAACTCATTTTGGCGTAGAAATTGCACGATAAACACAATGCGTGCTATAGAGACGCATTTAGTGTCATCGGGTTGGTTTTTTACAAATGTAAGAGTCCAAAAAACTAAGTATCATGATTGACAGTCATTCTGCATTTGTTTTCTTTCAGATGCAAGACTAACAACATTTTAGATCTGAGAAAACAGCAAAATTGCAGTCCTTCAGGTAATAAAGGCACATAACGAGCTTAAGCAGCACGCATTCAAAACCTGTACTTCGGAAAGCACTGAGGAGGTAGGCTATTTGCTTCAGTTTTGATTACTGTATTTCACCATGTTTCACTGGCAACATTCAACTCTATCCTTGTCTCTACTTTTCAAAGGCGGGCTTTCAATTAAAATAATCGCACTTAACATGAAGTGCAACCTTTTCTTACTGGTTATCTAAACTGGAACCCTACTTTACTGAGAAACCGTGCATATGTTTCTTATTTGCGTGTCAAGATTGTGTGTCCAGAAAGCTCTCCCTGTAACAGCTTTGTTCATCCTTTTCACAGAGATCCACTTACAATGAAGTTTCATGCAACTCAAACAGTCATTAACATGATAATTTTCACAGTCAGGAACAGCATAATGAAGTAAACTTCCCCATATCTTACTGTATAAATGGTATATGATTGTAATATGATTTCACCATACATATTACAAGTTGTCATGAGAGTGTGTTGGCAATATAAGTATCTTTCCAATTCATTCCTCATAACTGAGAGTGATTCATGTGTTTCAAGCTTCCTGAACACCAAATAAGTATCACTGAATTCTAAATGTCACATGGTCATGTGTCAATGCGATCGGTTTTCTGACATTTGCATTTGTCACAATAGATACCTTTTCAGTTCTAACGCCTGCTACTTTTACAAAACACATTTATTCTGGCTTCGTTAAAGAGTTTCTCTATCCCTTCAAGTGTGTTGAACTGAAAAGGGTAGATTTGCTAACACCACTTCAAAAACAACATCTAAACAGGCAAACTGATTCAGCAAAACTAAAGTTAACAAGCCATCTCAACAACTAAAGTATTAACAGCAGTACAACACAGACACCCAAATATATGTTAATACAAATAGTATCACACAAATATTGACAAATGAATACAAGCCTCTTATAAACCCATTAATACGTACAAAGAGCTTTTTTTGAAGGATGACGAAGGCTGCTGTTCTTTTTATGGCGGATTACAGGCTACCGTTAAAGGTGCCTATACCAATGAAGGATGTTGCCTTTTTAATAGTGTTAAAGAGTGTGACAATTATTGAAAACTTTGAGCCAAATCAAAATGGCTGCCAAAGGTCAAAGATCAGTCACCATGACTACAACTTAAGTAGCCTATATGGGATATTGCCAGTGAGTGGCTTCAAAACCATTAAACCTGATTTTGCTTCAAGACGAAGATTTTACATTGACCACTGAATAGTGACCCAACACAGGACCAAATTTGTTTATCAAACAAAAAAGTATGTCCTTAAAACCAAACACTGATTTAAAAAAAAAAGTGTATTATTATTATTATTAATTAATTTATTACATTTAAAGACAATTTAAAGCTAATAATTCATTGCAAAAAGTAGTGGTGTAGTCTTGATTGTATTGTATTTTACTTTAGTATTAACATAATTGTGTTCCACTGTTACTATAGTATTATCTATATGAAATGATAATTTTTATAATCAGTTTTCATTTAAATTTGTTTAAAATGTAGTCACTTTTAATTTATTTGTATGATTTTTATTACTTTATTTCATTATTATTATTTTGATTATTTCAACATAAATGTATTTTATTTCATTGGGAGGAATGGCTTTTTAACTAAATATATATTCACCTCCCTTTTAAAACGGATCAGCTTCATTGTTTTGCTATCTAATTATGCATGAATTTTATTATTAGTCTTTAGCAGTAATTAACTTTTTACAATTTTTTTTTAATATGGCCCCAATACACTGCTAGCATTTGCAACTTTTTGTTGGTTATTTCTTTACAATTACCACTTACAGCCTAAGGTGTACAACTGAAAAAGAAAATCACTTGATAACTTGCACAGTACTTCGAACAGTATGTTCTTTTAATAGTGCAATTAACCTGGTTCCACGGTGTTACAACGTCTCTAATGATCAGCGTGAACCTCCATGAGTAAGAATGATAACGATATCTTCAAGAGTGTGGTGCACTGGATAAATAAAGCAACCCAAAGCCATGTTCAATAAGAAGATCAATTAAGCCCTGGGATAATGATGCGCAGAACAAATAAACACAATGGTTCCCTTCAGCAAGTGAGATGAGAACCCCCATGAACCTCTTTGAGTTCTGCTCCAGTGAGGGCAATTACATTGCATTCTGTCATTAAACAGATAACAGGAAATGCCTGTAGAAAAGTGTGAAACGCATACAGCAACACACACAAACACCTCAGTCAGACTCAGAAGTCAAATAAATACACACACGCCCATTGCGTTTCCCAGAGGCGCAACTACCCATTTGTTGCGGAGTGTGCAATATCAGTGCTGCTGTCCATCAGACATAGGGAACCAACGTAGATGTTTAAGCCCTTTAAACATTAGAAATTATATACATTTTGAAAGATTATAATCTATGACTAATCATAGAGAACTTAACTGAGCTGGACAAGGACATCACTGTTTTCTCCAGAGCGGCTGCATAGATAAATAAACTAAATTAACAGCTTTTTTCACTGTATCACTGTATGTAACCATGCTGTACAGCCGAAACAAACTTTGTTGCATTATTTTCCTGTTATCACTGTAAAGCTGCTTTGAAACAGTCTGCATTGGATAAAGCGCAATATAAATGAAAGTGACTTGACTTGACTGTGACAATGTTGATATGTTTGGTCTTGGCGGAATAGATCTGCTATGCTGCTACTGCTACTTCAGAGGTGCTACTACGAAGGTGGAGCTGGGGAAGGTGAAGGGTTAGTGAAGCAAAATGCAAGCCTTGAATGCACAAGTGCATTCAGATAAAGTGTCTGACAAACTGCACAAATGCAGATTTGTACCGTATTAGTTCTTTTTAGGTTATTTTAAGAATGCACACTTAAAAAAACATCTATGACTGTGGAAACCCTCCTTGTGTGCAGCTGCATATGGAGCTGAACAACCTCTTTTTTTGCACCCCTGGTGTTTTTAGAGCTGCTTTCTAGTAGGCAACAAAGCAAATGAAGGCTCCATTGCTGAGCTAGTGGGGTAGAGGAGTGGAATGATGGTGTGTCTTTTCCACATAAGAGTCAGAGTACAGTTAATAAGCCATTCAGCGACTGCAGGCTGTCTTATGCCACCAACATTCCCCACACACTAATGAGTCCTCAAAGGAAAATTAGCCTTCTCGGGCTCCATTGTAACCATAATCATCATAAAGTGTCTTTGGAATGTCATGTGATATATTGGTGCATAGTCTGAGCTTACAAGAGTATGAAAACCATTGCATTATCAATCCTGTTCCTTAACATGGAAATGCATACAGACATATGACATATGGAAGTCAACTTAATTGATGCATACACTCATCAAAACAACACATTTGTGTTAGAATGTTAGTTTTAGACCTCTGTAGTTCGGGTAGTCTAATAGTTAAGATCTGGGCTGCTGATGCAAAGGTTGCGAGTTTTAGTCCATAGAGGGACAATCTATTAGCTGCAGAGCTTCTGAGGTAAAAGTTCTGTTCTATTACTATTGTGCCCCAGGCATTTACCTAAATTGCTCCATGGGGATTGTCTGCTAAAGACCAAGTCAATTCTCTGGGCGTCTTTCACATCTGTAGGTCTAATGCCTCCACACATTATAAAGCAATTTAAACAAATTGATGATAATACCATTACTTTGTATCAGTGGTTCTTAAACCCTTCAGGCCACCAACCACCTTAGATTAATTCAGAATATCCAAGTACCAAATCACCATCATATTTCACCAATCTATACAATTACTTCTATACAGAAACCTAAATGCTTATTCAACTCATTTTTGTATGGTCATCAACACCTAGAAATAATATAAATTACGAAAACTAATAAATACAGTTCACATCAGTGCTGTTTTAGTTTTGTTAAAGTTTTTTTTTTTATACCTTTATTAATATTTTGAATTAGCTTTTATTTTTATTTATTAAATTATTTATTTTAGTTTAATTATTTTGTGTTTTTGTCATTTTAAGTTTTTTCTTTATATTGCTATTAAGGTTTTATTTATTTTTATTTCAGTTTTAGTTTTTATTTATCTCCAGTTAATAATTTTAGTGCTTATTGCACTTATTGCAGTGCAAGGCAACATTTCGAATTTTCATTTAGTTTAAGATTTTCAACTAATATTTTATTTCAGCTTTATTAAAATTAACAGAATTTTTTTTATAACGTTT
This sequence comes from Semotilus atromaculatus, assembly GCA_031834385.1. Classification (NCBI taxonomy): domain Eukaryota; kingdom Metazoa; phylum Chordata; class Actinopteri; order Cypriniformes; family Leuciscidae; genus Semotilus; species Semotilus atromaculatus. Next base: position 7,726,062 of record JAULUF010000001.1, read on the forward strand.
TGAATTAATAATAACCATTTTCTTCAATATTTTAAGTAAATATTGTGACATCTTAATTGAATTGTAACATCATACAAACATTCATGAAAATAAAAATCAAACACAGAGTACTGCTCTAAACTTCCACACACAGACCCCAACACTTGGTCACATAACAAGGGTAACAAACAACTAACTAATCATTTAAAAAAAAAAAAAAAAAAAAATACTAGATAGACCAGAATAATAACAACAACAACAGCAATATAAGTAAATCTGTCAAACTGTCAAATATTGCACCCATATTCAATATCCATCCCCCAGTGCATGCTGGGAAGGGGTGGGATATTTTGCCCCTGCTGGTAGATGCTGTAACTAACCATCTTTCTGCACTGACAAAAACACCTGAGTACTCTAACTTTCTAAAAGTCATTTTAGTGTACACATGCAATTTAAAAATAAAAATGTAAATTCTCTCTAAATCAACCTGAAACCATGACTGACTGGATTCTTAATCTGACTGATTTCCATTGTCAAGATTTTTTGTGTCAGTCTTGGAATGCCTGCATACAGCATGAACTTAAAGCTTGGAACCCTTGCCATTCTGCCATGCACAGCATTTGGCTATTTCCCATATTATCGCTCCTTTTCTCTAAAGCAAATGGTCAAAGTTGACTCATTGATGTATATATGCCAAGAGTCTGCCGAATGTCTTTTGATTATGCATTTAAAATAGTCAGGCTTAAAGATGCCAACTGCTGTGCTCCTTCTAATAATTATTTACCAGTCTGTCTGCTACAGAGCAAATTAGAATATAATGAGAGAAAAATATGATGATATGTATTTGTAATCAATTCCATGTTGTTTGGGCTAACACAATGTAATTTGGGTCATTAAAAATATCCCAGAGTAAATACTGCAACTCTGTAGGAGGTCATCTGTTCCCTTTTGTTGATTAAAGGGTAAGCAAACAGCTTTTTCCTCCAGCACTCTGGAGATGCACTCATGCACTCTGGGAGAAGTCTTCGCTCGTTGAGTGGAGCTAGAATTGCATGGGGGATTTAGAAGAGAAGAAAATGCCATGGCAGTTCACAGGAAAATATCCCAGGCAAGGTCAGTCAAAAATGTATTTCACTTCTCACTAAAAGCTACTGTCCAGAGTTCTGAAAAAGGCTGACACTCTCCAGAGTGCTGAAAGTTACAACTTACAACTGAAACTTTGTTTTGTAGTTTTTGTATTTGAAGACAAAAAAAAGAAATCTTACTTTGAGATAATATTTATCAATATTTAATTGTATGTACATTCATGAATTTGAATTTATTTTTTCCAAGACATTTTAGCAGTGCATGCATTACATTTGGTAACCTTTAGACACAGGATTTGGAGGATTCAACTCAAAACTTAATTTTCTTTATTCTTAATAAGATGCGGGAGAGGGGATAGGGAGAAAAACCAGTGGTCTCAAACTCAATTCCTGAAGGACCACAACTCAAAGTTGTGCTCCAATCCTTATCCAACACACCTGATCCAGCTAATCAAGGTCTTCGGGATTACTAGAAACTTACAAGCAGGTGTAAATTGGACCTGGTTGGAGCTAAACTGTGCAGATCTGTGGCCCTCCATTAATTGAGTTTGAGACCACTGCTGTAAACTAAGGTATTTCTTCCTTCTTGGGTTGGCACTTGTTGCAGAAAATTACTCCCTCTGGATTAGTTAAGGAGGATCAGCTACTCTTGTCCTCCACTTGGCCTCTGCCCTCAAGAGCTTGTCTGGGTTAGGTCTTGTCCAACGTCTGTGCTGTGGGACATCTGTGGGACAGCCTCTCTTTGTACTCCTTTATGTGGAAGTTGATTGTGCCTATAACAGCCTACAGCTAAGGCTCCCTGTCAAGGGGAAAAGGTGCACACCTGCACTGGGGGAGCTATCACTGGTCCTGATCATCCTAACTGGGTCGCCCAGACCTCGTGGCCTCCTCTGGTGCTGAAGGTGTCTGTGCTGCTCTGTTGGGGACCATACTTCTTTCTGGCCACCACACTTTATATTCATAGATGCCACCTACGTCACTACCAAATAGAACGCCGCCATATTTACGACCGATCTCGCCAGGTATGGCCGCCCAAATTGTCCTTATTTGTTACCCCATTTTCTTTTGTTCATTATTATCTGCTCCAGACTTGCCCCAATTGGCCTTCGATGATATATATGTAAGTATAAGACATGTCTTAAATGATTTCGTATAAGACAATCAGATTGTTCTAAAAGTGGTCTATATGACCCATACATATTGCAAGTGTAATAAAGCCATACACTAAGAAAAGTCTGTAAAAAATAGGGCCTAAAGTGCTGTGTTAATAAGGAATTGTCCACATTGTTTTTCCGAAGTGTTTTTGTTTTTCGAATTGCGAGAAAGAAAGAAAGCTGTATTATTCATTTCTATTTCTATATATGTACACACTCACACACATACAGAGAGGTGGGTTTGAAGGCTTGGATTACAGATGAGACGAGATTAGAGAAAAGTGGACTCCTGGAGCTCACATTTACAGAGGATAACATGTTAGCGGCCACATCGTTGGCTGCTGGTTCCTCTGTTGTCTCTGAGTTTGTAGGGGTTGAGGATCTGTTGAACCACATGTAACGCATAGCATGCCAAAATAAATGGCCTGTAGCCAAGTGTTATTCCAAGTGGCCTGTGTTATTCCATTAAAGAGATTGTAATACTTTATTTATGGCTGCCATTCTAATCTTAACCGGATCTTATTTTGTCAAAGGCCAATAGCAGCAATTTTTGGATTTTTCTCAGATTTGGAGCTTTCCCGCAGACTCCGAGCAAGAAACCATTGTGCCAGTTCTCTCCAGTGCAGTTCACAAAGAATGCGTTTTTACATTACACTGCATTTTAAATGTTTTATTAATGCGCTAGACTGTCATTTGCCATGACACTGCGTTCTAAAAACGAGGCGCTAGAGGTTCACCATTTAAAAAAAAAAAAAACGTGTCTCTGGTTTACTTCAGGGGTTTTCAAATGGTTCGGCACACATGTGATTCGCGGATTAACTGCTAAATTTAATCATAGAGTGAAAGTGTATCATTTGGACGTGTTTTGTCTTGCCAAGTTACACATTTAAACGATTTTAAACGCGGAAGAAAAGGTGACAATCGGGACTCGCGTGCTGTTATCTGTGCGTACACCCGAAGCGCACGCACGCAGACACATACACAAAACATGTCAAAATACCCTTTCACGACAATTATTCTCTCAGTTATGTCATAAGTGGACAGTTGAGAAAGAAACCAGAAGTGTGTCAGTATTCAGTCCGTACATTCGGTCTTAAAGTGACAGCAGCCTAACATTCTGGCTGTTGTCTGTGTCATTAATGTTAATTTTAAAAAAGCACCATCATCATCACCATCATCATCATCATCTACCATGTTCGAGAGTAAAGAAGATAGGAAGGAAAGCAGTCAGGAGGAAAGTGATGACGACATAGCAGGATAAGTGTGTCGCATAAAGTGTGAGCAGCATCTCCAGGTACTCCCTTGAGAACCAGACCCAAAAAGTTATGTGCACCCCTGTGAATGAGCTTTTGCAGCATCTACTCACGCAAGTAATTAAATTCGCTTTAGGTGTGCACATACCTGTCAGGTTTGTGCAGGTGACCGAAGATAGGACACGGGAACTTCAATGCAAGTAATTTATTTACTAAATACACTTCCAAAAACATACAGGATCACGGGAAACCACTCCAGGACTTCAGGACACACAACCATTCGTAGACGACGACCAACAAACACTGAGGGAAAACACAGAGCTAAAATGAACTGGGACTAATGGGATAATAAACAGAAAACAGGTGATGGGAATTACTGATTAAACAGACAGGGAAAAACTAACAGGACTAAACCAAAATCACAAAGACAGGGGGAAACAAGATCACAGAACAGAACTGAACACATGAAACCGTGACAATACCATTATTATTGTCTGTTTTGCCACGATCAACTTAGCATTAAACATGATAAAATGCACCATAAACTATATTTTTATATACTTTTATCAAGCAAATAATTTAGTGAAACTTTACTCACCTCTGCTTTAAAACAGACATCTGTTGGACTTTTAGTTTGTTTTCATTCTCATCATGTGATGTTCCTTTGTTCAGTTTTCCCACTCCTCATTTGTGTTAATTGGTTTCAGTTGTGTTCTATTAATTATCCTCGTTTGTGTTTGCTATATAAGTTGATCCCTCACATTCGGTCTATGTTGCATTTACTGTGTGTTGACTTTACTGTCTGATTGTTATGTTGTATAATCATCATAATCATTAAACTTTGTAATGGAACTTTCTTCTTCTTCTGCCTTCCTGCAACCACCCATGACAACTGTATGACTGTGCTTTACTATTGTAAATGTATTATTTAAATATTGTTTAATTTGACTTAATGTATTTAGTTATTTTTACACTGTTTTCCTTCAGACTTTTCTACGGACCCCACGGCTATGATTTTCCAATCTAGCATTCCCTTATTGCGGCCCCTCTGGACCCCAGACCCCAGCTTGAAAACCCCTGGATTACTGTTCATAGGATGAACATTGCAACAGATGTTTTATTTTTCTTAGCAGAAGCTTTAAGATAATCAATATTTCATGTTTTTTCATTGACTAAAATTAGATTTTAAAAACTGACTGACTAATAATAATAATGATGATTTTAATATCATTTTAAATGATATTTTCATCTAAATACAACACACACACACAAAAATCCAGTGAGAAAAGCTGACGGAGCACTGACAAATACTACAGTGACAACTTGGTTTCTGTCTGTGTGTGGGTGTGTGTGTGTGTGTGTGTGCGTGTGGCTGTTTTTGAGCCATAGTAAATGCGACAGGAAAGAGGAGTTATCCATTTTCTCCCATTGCTTGCCAGAAACATCTGAGAGTGTGTTTAATCACAGGGCCATTAGGAACACCATATGAATACATTCACCACTTCCCTCCTATCAATCTCTCTCCACCGTCCCTTACTGGGAGCACTGCCAAAACTCTGTATAGCCACATTCCTCACATCAATTTCCAAAGGAATATATTATCTATCTGTTTAAAAATCCAGCTGGGATCAGCCTCAACGAGCTCAGCAAACAGCCTGGCAGATATTGCTTATGTCATGTCTATATGGAAACACATTTGCTGGATTCAGTCTCAGCAAGCCGAGTGATTACTTTCCAATATCAATATTCTGTGCTGGAGCAAGTTTCCTGCCTCCTTCAGGATTGTCCTTACTCCAGGGTCACAATCACTTCATGTAGGGTGTGAGTTAATTCAACATACTGTACATCAATTAATAATCTTTAAAGTTGTCATGAAACGGAGGCTTTTCTTCCCTATGTATGTCTGAGTGAAATGTCTTCTCGAACTAGAAAAAATGTAGGGCAGGACTTCTGGAATTGATTGGATCGTGGTTTGCTATTGCTCTGATCTCATAGGTGACAGGTTTCCCTGCCGTCGTGCCAGTAAACACATCATCAGAGAGCAGAAGAGATGTTGCTGCAAGTGGGAGGGCAAGTTATTTTGACTAAAGATTACAAGGGCACATGAATTATACAAAATTATGATATGCGTGGAAAAAACATTAATAATAAATAGTGCAATGCTCCACAAAAAGAATCAAAATAGATTTTGATTTTATAGTGACTTTAAAGCTGTTGCCAGACTGTTGAATTTGTGCATCTGATGTTCGGGACATCTTTTTTCTCCTCATTATTCTCAGTTTCTGCTTTTGCAAAATGCTTCAAAGCTCAATTTTGAAAGGCTAATGAGAAGTTTTCAGTGGCTTTAGTTCACGCATTAATTCTGCTACAGTTGCTTAAGCACGGCAGGTCTAAACTATTACAAGAAGATGTGTTTTTAAGCCTCACAGGTTTCATTATCAGAACATTGTCTGCTCCTTGCAGCCACTGCATCAGTGCCTCCGTCGGAGTCACAAAAGAGAAATAGTTCTTTCATATTTTTTGATCACTTATTTCATTTGAGTGTAAAACAACCGAGGTTTGGTGAACCCAGCAAGTAGTCTGTTTAAAATGCAAGCGAATAAAACTGTTTTTTAGATTCACCTCATGTCAATGTCTCTGCTTGCCTTCTCTTGGACAAGTTTCTTACTAGAATTGTGTTGCTTGGTTGAAAGGAATGACCCTTTACCACTCCGTAATAGTGATTTTTTTTTACCTTTAGCTGAGGGTTTCTTACTATATTTTCTGCAGCAATTTGGTGAGAATATTGCATTCCCTACAGTTTAAAGACCAGTCTCAGTTTGAGGTTAAACATTGAATTGGTTGGCAATCAACAACCTCTGCCATGTAAGAGTGAGAGCTGTTTCATGCACAGTTGTAAGCATGCACATTGAGCTAAGTGGCCTTTCTATTCACTTTTCATCTATTCTGATATTTGCAACATTTAATTGTGCATCCAATTCAACCAGAGGAAAGGTTGAATCTAGTGGAGCATCCAATTGTGGGTGATGGTGTGTGTAAGTGCATTCCCTGCCAGCTGTTGGAAAATTCCTTTGTCATGTTTTGAGTGGGTCATAGAATCTTTCTTAAAGGGTTAGTTCACCCAAAAATGAAAATTCAGTCAGTAATTACTCACCCTCATGTTGTTCCAACCCCGTAAGACTTTCGTTCATCTTCGGAACACGAATTAAGATATTTTTGATTAAATCTGAGAGCTGGATCACTCCTCTAGGCTTATAAGGGATTGAAACTTGTTCCCCCGAAACGTTATTAAAGACATCGTAAAAATAGTCCAAGTGACTACAGTGGCTCAATCTTAAGTTTATCAAGCGACGAGAATACTTTTTGTGCGCAAAAAAAACTAAAATATCGACTTTATTCAACTATTCATTTCCTTCTCGGTAGGCCTCGACTGAGTTCACGTAGTAAAACTGCGTATCGCTTCTGTGGTGGACGTCACACGCATCACACACATGACATGACCAGCGTCGGCCAATAGGGACCCTACGTGTGACGTAGCCCTACGCTATCACGCTACGTTAAAGGCCAACAGAGAAGGAAATTAATAGTTGAAAGTATTACGGGGTTGGAACAACATGAGGGTGAGTATACTGACAGAATTTTCATTTTTGGGTGAACTTACCCTTTAAGGAAGATGTATCATTTCATCCGCTTCTTGAATTTACTCTATACATTAAATGCATTTAATATATCTCACTTGACTTTTGAAGAACTCTCACTTCCTAGGTCTAAACAAGTATAGACATATAACATCTTCAATCCAGCTATTAAATGATCAATTTATTGCAGCTGCTGCTGTCTATGTTGAGCTGGTGTCTGACTACTAAGTTTTGCAAGGGTTTAAACTTGTCATCTTCCTCCTTCCATCCAACTCTCTTTCAGTCTGTGAGAAACACTTTCCAACAACTTCTGCTTTTTAGGATCTGCATATTACGAAAATTATAGGTTCTCTTGCACAGAAGATTCAAATTCAAACCAACATTTTATAATTAATATGGACGCATAACCAGTACCATATCAAATATCTTTTTTTTTAAATTATCAGTATCAGTCCATCCTGGATCACAAAACCAGTCTTAAGTCGCACGGGTATATTTGTATGTACGGGTATGACAAAACACTGTATGGGTCAAAATGATCGATTTTATATATGATGCATAAATCTCAATTTTAAAAAATGGACACACAAGACTGCTTTTGTGGTCCATGTTCAGATTTATATATATAATTTCCAATATTGGATATTTAATTGTGTATTTCTGTTGTTTTTAACATTTAGATTTGATTTGACATCACCAAATGCGAAAAAGGTTCATTTTAAAAATGCAAGAATTTGGCAAATCTAAAAATGAATTTCCATTTTCATACTGTACATTATAATGCTGTACAAATTAATTCTAGCTCTTAAAATGATTACATTTAGCTTTTAGTGCATTGTTTTAAAATTATTTGGACAAATGCTGTAGTCATTTTAAGACGTGCAGATACAAAGTATGGAAACAAAATAAAAAACAAGGCAAGAGGAAGCAATATAAAGGCAAAATAGAAACATGAAGCGTAAGGCAAGAGACAGACGGCCACATTTGGAATGTGTCTGGCAGACAGTGCGGTCTCCACGGGTGCATTTATCAGGGTAATTTCAATGGGCAAGGCATCCAGTGTTTCTAAATTCCTACCAAATACAGTTTCAGGAGCTCATGGGCCACCAAATGGGTTGCACTAATGGTGGTCCTCAGACACATAAGCTCCACCATAACACATCTGTTGAGCTGGCAGCGGCATACGTGTAGAGCAAGTGTCTCCAACCCTACTCCTGGAGGGCTACCTTCCTGCAGACTTCTGTTCCAACCCTAATTTTTAAGTAACCCTGAACACCTTGATCAAGTGTGTTTGATCAGGATTGGAGCTGAACTCTGCTGGACGGTAGCTCTCCAGGAGCAGGTTTGGAGTCCCCTGGTGAAGAGGGAATCAGTTGAGGGTCTTGTTTGATCCCAGCTCAAAAGCCTCCCAAGCTCGATCTTGGGAATGCTGCTCCTGAAAGATACAAATCAAGCACATATACACACTTAAAAACAAAAGGAAATATCCACAGCAACAGCTTCAAGAAAAAAAAAAGCCATACCCATGTCCATGTGTCGCCCCACAGGATTTGGTGAAGTACAAAGTTTCAAAATGTCCAATTAGTCTTCTCATTACCCTTGTGAAGTGACTGTTAACAGCAGAACTGTTAGAAAGCAGCTCCTACAGAGCTCACATAATACAGTTACTGCTTTCAGATAATTTCACAGCATTTAATTGATTGGCCATTATTACAAACATAATGGCCAGAATTGCACATCAAGATGTCCACTGTTAATGCCACCGTTTTTTTCATTTTTTTTTCATCAAAGTCACTTGTTAGCTTTGACGTAATTAAAATTAGGCATGGTCTGTTTTACATTACACACATAATAGAAGTGGAAAAACTGTGGTCAGTCAATTAGCGCTGGCAGTGCTTCTATTGTGCTCAAGGTTTTTTTTTATTGAATCTCATTGTACGTGTGATTCACTGTCAATATAACATAGGTAGGATATGCTAAATAATATACAAATTATGGTACACTTTTACTATAATTTCCAAAACGTCCACCTCTATGTTGTGACGTAACTAGCCAATTATTTAATCATTAAATAAAAATATAATTTTGCTATGATACATTTATATATGTTTTTATGAATGTATACCCTTCAAAATCAAAATCCCTTAGATTTTCACTATAACAATCTTCCTTCAATTGTATTTATATTATTATTCATAATAATGTTATTTATATATTTACTGATTTCACAATTTTTGTTGATATTTTGTTGATATTTTGTGTGTTTTTATTAAGTTTCAACAGAGAGATTAAAAAAACTTATAAAAAAAATTATATATACATTTTTACAGGGTTTAATGTGCAAATGCTGGTTAAACATTAAACATAGTGTAAATCTTCAACATAAAGCTAAACTCTGGGTACCTTCCATAGCATTTCTGTTTAATCAGCAGTGCAGCTCCACAGAATTCAGCGGTCTTTGATAAAGAAATTCTGTGCCTTTTGAAGCTTCCTTCAATCACAAGTTAATTGCTCATACTGGCAGGCTAACTGTTGCTAGGTGATGTTACGGACCGGCGTGGGTTTTCATTCACGAGAGGTCTTTATGAAGAAGTGAAAGCCATGTAGCCGCTGATCTTTGGAATGTATTATGACTCAGTATATCAACATTAACAAAATACAGCCAGATATCTATCTACAACTGAAAACGATAAAAGGTTAATAAGGAAACCATAACAGGTAGCTAAAGAAAAGGGCAGGACAAGAGAGAGAAAAAAAACAGACTAAACTGTCTGCCAGAGTTGTAGTCGAAACCAGCTAATTCAAGTCCAAGTCCAGGCCAAGATCTGAGTAAACTGAGTCTGAATTAAGACCGAGACCAGAAGAAGGGGCAGTTCAAGTCCGGTCTCATCTGGTCTTGAATACTACAACACTGCTGTCTACCCTGTTTCACTGGAGACCTCAAAAAATGCCGCTAATGTAAGATTCTAATATAATGTTTCTGCTGCTGATGGTGGTGATGATTGTGGAGATGATGATGGTGATGAAGATGATGATGACTGACGATGATGATGGTGATGTGTTGATGATGTTGAGTGGCGATGATGAGACAATATTAGTGATGACAATAATAGCGATGACAATAGTAGTGATGATGGTGCTGGTGATGATTGTCATGATTATGATGTTGATTGACGGTAATGATGGTCACAATGTATTGGTTGTTGAAGATGGATACGATGATGATGATGAAAAAAGAAGATGAAAATGGTAACTGAATGGTGACGTCATCAACCGATGATGATGATGATTATAATAATAGTAACCGATGATGATGATAATTGTGACTGATGATCATCATGATGATGATGATATGAATTAAGGTTAGGTATCATTTTAATTTTTGTGATTCCAAATCTGCTTATTGATTCCCATTCTTTTCGACTCTTATCAATTGTTACAAACGTTATTCAGTCAAGATCAGTGAGAGATTTTCTTTTTCATATTTGTTCTTTGATGAACATTAATGACAGACAGCAGCGGGTATATTAGGCTGCTGTCACTTTAAGAGCTAATGCACAGATCCAATATACTGTTACACATGCGTTTTCTTTCTCAACTGTTTACATTAATTTAAGACGATACTTGCCAAGATAATTTTACATAGTTTTGGGTGTATTTTTTCCATTCAAGTGCAAGAAGACACAAAAGAGAGCTAAACTTAGTATTCGCACACTAAATGAGAGAAAGGTTTCATTGTGTGCGCTTCAGATTTCGCATATGCTTGAATGGTTTAAAATCACATCGAAATGAACACACAGGAAGCGATACAAGGGTTTGAAATTTTAATTTGAACAATATTCGATTCTTAAAGGTACAATATGTACGAATTTTGTAATAAAATACCCAAAAAGCACTTGCACAGTGTGATATATTTTCTGCAGTTGTGTACTTACAATATCCCGAAAGTCTTCAAAGATTTTTTATTTCAGACAAATTCACAATTTAAATAAGTGGCCGTCACGGAGAAAAATGTCGCCTGTCAATGGCGCAATATCCCCGCTATTCTCGGTTTCCGCTCGTACTGCCATGGCCATGACGTAACCATGGCGACAGACGTGGACATCTGCGTAGTGCGTAATGTTTAGCGGCACGCTGTTCTTGTTTCGTTCAAACATTATAGACCATGTCAAGCAGACTTTGGGACAAAAAAGGAGAACTAAAATGAGGATCAATATTGGCGTGGCGTTTTTGAGATGCCGAGAGCTCCACGTCCGCGACTAACTTGAACTTGACAGAGCTTCACGAGTCACATCTTAACAGTGACATCATTCTTGCACATACTTTATTAGACAGGTGAGCAAATGTACATAAAACCAAGCAATATTATATAGCTCAACATGATGAAATGTTAGAATATGATCAGTATGTTATTCTAATGTTGATCTAGCTTACTGCTAGTCTCATAAAGACAAACTAACACATAGAATAACATTATAACTTTCAACACACTCAAATGCTGTTTAGTATGATAGTGTAACGTTAGACCAAGTGAAACAGCGCAGCGTTACCTCACAAGTTTAATTCGTCTAATAAACTGACCTGTGAGTAATTCAGCACTTGTGTGTAACGTTAGTTCTGTAGAATGAAATGTCCTTATTCCTTTATATCCGCGTGTGATATCTGTGTCTTATTAGCAATCGCGACCTGCTTCATACCACTGTAATGTTAAAAAACATGAATGTTTTCACTCATCCATAAACATTATTAGATACATCTGCTTGACAGCAAGTCCCTCATTCAGCTTATCACTGCGTCATAAACCTGTGCCTTTGTTATTGTGAGAGGTTAGCGACACCGGTGAAAAAAAATGACATATTGTAGCTTTAACTTTAAGTATCCGGTTCCAAAATTTTCGATTCCCAACACTAATGATAGTGACTGATGATGATGTCGAGAGATGATGGTGTTCATAATGCCAGTGATGATTACGATGTTGAATGATGATAATTTTGCCTGAAACACACAAAAAAAAATCCAGTAACCGTAACCTGGTTTGGAATGAAATGAGGGTGAGATAGAATTTATCAATTCCTTTCACTTCAATTTCTGTGAAATACTACGCATGGTTATTTTCCCCTCTCTCTTGCTTTCCCCGCTTTTTTCATTTTCACAACTCACTGTTTGTTTTACAGATTGGATAAGTTCCATTGGAAGTGTTCTCATTTTGTAAATTTAGAAACTCCCACTAATGGAAAATAGGGTAGTTTCAATGTCAATATTTTCCCCAGATGGTAGGCATGTTCATGCATCAATATTTTACTCACGTAAGCAGCTGCCCAACCATCCCGAATACATTAGCTACATAAACAATGGATGTGTTACTTTAAGCATTCTCATAGTTCAGACAATGATATTGTTGTCAAAGTCTTAAGTTAAATCAAATTGTTTGCAGCAATTAACACACAGACTGTTGGATGACTCAGGTTGAGCGGGAAAGCAACACCTTGGGGAAAAAGTCATTTTAACAGCTTGGCAGTAGATTTAGATATTCAGGAAAGAAATACAGGTAGCAAAAACCTCCCCACCGTCGGTTTGAAGACTCAATGGGGAAACAAGCAATAAACTCAAACAAAGACAAAGGCTCTAACTTGCAAAGCAACAATCTCATTACCATTTTTCCAGTTTAGATGCAATAAAAATCATAAAACAACAACTCCATCCAGGCATTTCAGATGCTCTGACACCACAGGAAGGGAAGTGCAAATAGAGATGAGAGTGTGAAACTGATGGCTATAGTGAAATATGTAGTTTTGTGTGAAATTTGGATGAAGCGTGTTGCAGAGAATTTGTTGAAATAAAAAAAGAGTGCAAATCCCTGACTATCACAGCCTATGAACACAAACAAACAGAAATAATGCCTGCTGACAAGGTAATAATGCCAGAGTTTTCAATTATTAATTAGAAATCACAGGCGGTTGCTCAGAAATAGGGCGTTCTCTTTTGCCTCAGGAACTCCCTGTGTTCCATATTCATTATGATGTTTCAATGCCTGAATGATTGCAGTGCTTTTCACTCTGAGCGAATAACTTCACCGGGCCTCTAATGCATCATTTAAACTGTGGAAAGACGGATGTAAACGGCATTCCTCTTAAAGATGCAATCTGTCAATAGAAAGGCATAATTCTCAGTCTCTGGCTAAAATATACTCTGCTTTTATTCAGACTGTTCCTTGGGCTATGTTGAGTAAAGGGGTTTGTCTTTGTAAACAAGTGAAAATAAAAAAGCAAACCCTATGATGTTATAGTCCCAAGAAAATGAAACAGATTCTTTGTTTGTTTTGTTTGTCTTATTTTCCCATCTGATCATTTAAAATAGTAATCACACCAAATTTTGTTAGATCTGAGGTGTCAATCATGTCATTGGCACAAATAGTGCAGGACAGTTAGCACTAATGTTTTTCACCCTCATGTTGTTCCAAACATAACTTTCTTTCTTCTGGTGATGGTGAACAAAAAAAGAAAAGAAGACATTTATTTCAGTGTTTTTTTGTACATACCATGATGGTTAAATCCCAGCTAACAGGCTTCTCAGAACTTTGGCTTACATTCTGGCAAGGTTCTCTCAACTTTATGAACAAACGTTCTTCCAGTAACGTTAACAGAACGTTCTTGCAAGTTATCTGGTCTTTAATAAAGTTATCAAAATGTTAGCACAAAAACATTATTTGTACATTGTATCTTGAAATATTTTTTTTTTCTCCTGAAACATGTTCAGAGAACATTCAAATTTGTTTTTATTTGTATGGAAAAACATTTGAAACATTCTTTAACATATCGCCCTCTGTGTTCTGCAGAAGAAAGAAAGTCACACAGGTTTGGAACAACATGAAGATGAGTTTTTGGTTCTACTTTTCAAATTTGGGTGAAATATCTATCTATGACCCAATATACTTTTAATATATAATATGCATTTCAAGTTAACATTGTGTCTACAGTATGGGAAGAGCACCATATGATCTCAACTGAAGCAGGACGGTTCGATTTTCATGAACCAGTGAGTCTAGACCAGTTTCTTAAATGTCCTCCCTCTGGAGCATACACAAGTTCCTTTCATTCGATTCCAGATGAAGATGCAGCCACGATCATTAAGGCTAATTGTGTCTTTCTGTGACAATGGCTCTACGAGGAGTCTTAATAAGTTGGTCTTATTTTTGTCTGCCATTTATATCGGAGCAATGGAGGGATAAAACAATCAGCAAAATTAGATCGTATAGACAAACTGGAGCCAGAGAAAAGGAAAGAGAGAAAGATGTTTGCTAACTCAGACTGCGGAATAGTCTTCTTGTAACAGTTGCTCAGAACAGATGGAGCTTTAGTGTCTCAAAACAACGTCTGTCTCTTTCTTCTTCATAAATGTTCAGATAGCTTGCAATGTGTTTGATTCATCCGTTTAATGGATCTGGCTTGATTCTTCAAAGTATCTCTCTCTTTTTGTCTTTTTATGATCCTTATCAGTCTCCTTCCCTATTTGCAGAGTGGGATTATTAGATGGGCTCTAATTTGTCTGATTAATTAAGAACTGCACAAACACAGACGATCATTTATATTCATTTAGCAAAATAAAGAAGCAAAGTTCTCTCTCAGGGTAGAAAAGCTGTAATAGAAAAAGATCAAGCATCACCACCTTTGCACAGTTGCTTCGTATAATATAATTTAAAATATTCCGTTTTTTAATTACAATCAAGTATATTTAACCACATTGTTCAGTATTTAATAGAATACAATTATTTATATTTATTATTTATAATTTATCACCTCATCTGATCATCTTTTGTTCACTGCAGCTTGTAGCAATTATTATGGAATAGCATTCTCCACTCACATTTAGGTGCTTCGTAAGAATCAGTAAAATGATCTATAGTAGGAAGCAGCATACTATCTTTTGGAACAGACTTTTTTGTCTTTAGCACAGCTATGATGCCTTAAAAACTCAGTTCCCTAGGTTTTGGAACAGATCGTGTGTATGCGTTTGTTTGTACAGAAATAAATCTGCATATTAATATCACAGGTTTATGAGCACAAAAAGAAAACAGTCATGAAACACTTAACATAGTTATGAACAGGAGTCACTGTCATTTTCAGCAACACGGCAGTTTGTGAAAATGGATATTAGCCTACACTCTTCTGTAAATGTGAAAAAGCATATTGTATTCTCCAGCTTGTCTATAGATTGGTAACATAACTGGCAGTCAGGCATAATGAATATAAAAAGGACCCTGTTGTGCATCTGTCAGACATATGAATATAAGCGTCAGTTTTTCACCTGCATGAGCTCTTATGTGTCAATGTCTCTCTTTGTCTGAAATCCTTAAAGGGGTCATGACATGAGAAACCAAATTTGCCTTGATCTTTTGGTATATAAGAGATCTATGTACTATTAAAACTTCCTGCAAGTTTCATAGCTTAAGACGTCCTCCCCATTATAAACGAAGCATTTATTTAATCAAGGTCTAAAAACAGCTCGTTCTGGATCCATGGTTAGAAGTGACGTCACGGTGCGAAGTGACGTACCAGTCGTTTGCATATGACCGCCTCCAGCGCAAGACAAGTACGCCTCATTTCGCATCGTTGTCGTGCGGCTCGCGCCCACATGTGTTCAGTCGACGACTCGACGTGCAGCGAGTGGGTCTGTTTACAAGAAGATAGCTATGCCACGCAGATGTGCTGTTCCTGTTTGAGTGTTTGAATACGCTGCCGAACGATCCAGACGTCAGGGAAAGCAGTCGGACGCAGTTTATTTGCAGCATATGCAGCGCGCCAAAGCCTTATTTGAACGGTGACTGAGATGAGTGTGACAGGGAATGTTACAGAAAGAATGAGCAGAGAGGGAGCGAGCCCCGGCCGCGCACGCGCCTTCAAACTGTCTCTCTCTCTCTCTCCCTCCCTCCCTCGCGCATATGAATCAAAATCAATTGAGAATTGATACGATGGTAAAAGATTGGAAGACCGAAGTTTCACGTGGTGGAGCATTGTCTACATGTGATACAAAATGATTAACGTTAATAATTTATGCATAAGCAGCACTGACGTTAGCCAATCATAACAGTGGGTGTTAACACTGAAGTCTTAAAGGGGAAACGCCCCCAAAACAGACTGTTTGAATCAGAGGGGGAGAAACAGGGTGGGAAAAGGTCATAAATCACTAAATTTTTTAAGTTTTTTGTAAAAAAAAACTATAGTAATACTATAATTGCACCTAAGGGAACATAATAAAACAAAACAAAAAACCATGTCATGACCCCTTTAAGGTGACTTCAGATGCAGAAATACACTTAAAAGCACTCTTTTTGCAGTGCAAAGCATATTTTAAGCATATTAAAATACAATTTAAATTGTAATAATATATAATATGTAATAATATATAATATTTTGTTGGAAAGGGACGGAGCTAAACCCTCTGTTCTCAGATCAGCAAAGCCCTGAAACTGTGTGAGGAGGTCTAGAACATGTTGCACAAAAACAATAATAATACGTTCCAATTACAGAGGAGACTAGGTGAGATAATGAGCATTTAGCAGTATTTATGGCACTCACAGAATGAGGAGAGCACATAAAGAGAACAAAGTGAAGCTGAAAGCTCAGTGGAACTAAAGAGAAACATTGACAGGGACCGAGAGATTTTAAACAGAGTGAACCCGTTCAAGTGAACCTTTCAGGAATAACTAAAGCGGAACTGATGAGAATATTTCAGGTGGGTGGGAAAGCACTTCTTGACTTTGTCAAAATTTGCAGTGTAAAGGTTTGCAGAATATGCTGAGGATCTGTCTCTTGAGCTAAGGTCCACACATTTTTAAGAACAAATCAGACTATTATGTTGATTAGAGACTTTTCACCTCTAAATTGATAAATTTGACATATTAAAATGTGTGAATAACAAGTCATAAAGGCTGACTTCAAGTGACTTGGCTTTCAGTCCCTCTATTTATGACATTTGGGTTTTGTGCATCTCAGCGTGACAGCCAGGGAGGAACAAGGTGTGCTATAGGTACAATGTTGCCATATTCTTTTTATTAACCTTTTCACACACAAGTTCACAATGGTCTGACTGATTCCCTCAGCATGTGATTTTGCAAGTGTGTGGCATTCACGGATGTATCACAATCTGAATTCCACTGTGGCACAACAAGCTTGTCACAGGACACTCACAACAGCTGCAGGAGACGAGAGCAACATAAGGCATACATATTTAGTCCACTTGTCAATAGTCTACGAAAACATAAATAATTTCTACATAAAATATTTAATAACTTATTCTCCAAATTAAAAAAATGCATACAAAGCTCTGAAAAAAAAAAAAGTTGCAAAAATGTATATGGGACTTCCTAAACAAGCTATTTTCATGTATAAAACCCCCCTTTTCTCCAATTTTTTTACTGTTAAAAACTAGCACTATCCATAAAATAAAATAAATGCAATTAATCATGACTTCTGACTAGTTTTTAGAAATCGAAATGATATAAATTGAAATGTAAGAAAATCATATTTCATTAATATCTTAAGTGCATATGTTAACTTTGGCAGACCTAAAAATATTTGACTCAGTTAAAAAATAAAATAAAATAGCAAATCCTCTAGCATCCCCCTGTGGCCTTATCATTTAATACTTTTAATACTTATATCAATCAAATTATAATCATTGCTAAGATAATAATATGATTAAATACTAATTTCCACTGTGTTTGTTTACATTGGAATGGGAATGGGACTCTTGAGTCTGTCAGGCAAATATATTTCTTTGAAACTTCTGGATGGTAAATTCCTCACCAATTTTTCTCAAGTACCAAATGAAAAGCTCAAGATTGCAAAGGGAAACAAAGCATTGGAGGTTACTGCCTGAACTCCATCCTTCTCTTTGCACAATATCAAATAGAAAACTTCTTCATGGAAACTCAGGAAAGATAGATGCCCCTGTTATAGCAGATTTTCCAATTATAATTCAAGGGGTATTAAATGAATCAAGGACCTGTGAATTATTCTCAGTGTGCACGTCGGTTCACAATATCCTGCTTACAGTCAACGTGACAGGAAGTGAGTGTTGATGCTGCATTGATTCTGTCCGAGTAATTTACCTTAAGACAACAAGGATGTGATGGTGCGATTCAATGAGGGCGGATAGTGGAGGAGATGCTGTTGGATAGAAAAGAATGAGGATGGGAAGAAATGTGGTCAATGGAAATGACAAAAGAAGGAAGAGACAGGCAACAAATAGGGGGATCTTGTTTTTGTCTCTATGGATTACTTTTTCATCAACCATTCAAACATGAACAAACAATCATTCTTATCTAAATGTTAATAAAAATACTTTTTAAAAAAACTTTTAATAAAAGTAGTCACATACAGTACTCTGTCCGTTTCAGACACTCTGAAAAACAATTGCCCTAAATATGACACAATGGTCTCACAATTGGACTCTGTCTGTGAATCATTAAAATAACTACTTCATTGTCTAAATAACAATACCAACGCATTCTCATCCCAAGGCGTAATATTCTGACACTTTGACAAAGCGTCTATATCGAACGCGCATGGAACCCTTTAGCGTCAATATAACACGCAGAGAGATGGGTAGGTTTAGGTATGGTGTAGGGTTAGGGTTAGACCGCTAGGAGGCGCCTTCTGACCCATATATTTCGGCGTCTCATATTGACGCTAAAGGGTACCATGCGCGTTCGATATAGACGCTTTGGCAAAAGCGTCATTATATTACGCCTTGGGATGAGAACGGGCTGACAATACCATATGAATCTATATATATGAATCTACATCAAGTCGGCAGATCATGCTGAGAGGCAGAGAAACTCTTGTAGTTAATTAGCGGCTTTTCAATTCACGATTAAATCATGAAAAGAACGGCATGCCATCAATTCAAAAACATGAAAGAGTCGGTGCAAACAATTGCAATTAGCACTTTTATTGCAGCATGGCTATGGAGCTAGGATTGTGTCTTTATTAAATGCGATAAAATAAATGATCTGAGAGAAAAAGTTGTCACTCTGATAGCAAAAAAACATTTCATGACAGAAAAAATAATATTTGAGAGAAAAAGTTTTCATACCAATAGCAAAAAATAATAATATTTGAGACTAAAAAAAGTTGTTAAAGAATGTTTTTTCTCATAGAACATAAAAAAATATAAATGTTTAATTTTAAAAATTATTTCTAAAAAAAAAAAAATTTCTCTCAAAATACATTGAAAAAAAATCTCAAATATATATTTTTTGCTATCAGTGTGAAAACATTTTCTCTAAAAAAAAGAAAAAGTGTTTCTCTCAAAACGCTTTTCTTTGCTCTCGATGCAATTTCTTGCTCTCTTGTCAGGATTTTTAGCCTGGTTAAAACCAGACCCTTCTCAGTTTAAACTGAGTTAGGGTCTGGCAAAGCTCCATAGACAAATCATTTCCAAAGGGCGTCACCAACGGACGTCCCTCAAATGCCTCTTGGCGCAATTGGATAGAGCTAAAACCAATCAGAGCGATGAAGGAGATAACGTACGCAGAGGGCTCTCCCTCAAGACCCACCCATTCGTTTAGCCACCAACGGGGCTCGTTGTTATGGGAAGGAGGAGGCGGAAACCGGCGAACATTCACACATTTTAATGACAAAATAAAACAAATACAAAGTCCCTCACGGTCGACTGCCGCCACACATAATAAAACAAATCATCAAATAAAATTCAGGCCTGTCCTCTCTCGATCTTCACCGTCGTCGCTCCTCCTTTTATGCTTCCGCTCCTCGGTGAGAGATCGAGACCGGCCTCACTCACGCCGTTCTCTCACGTCCCTCGGCCTCGATCGTCCTGCTCGCCACACTGGTATATCAGACTTTTGCCAAATCCAGTCGGTAAGACAGCGATAACATATTTTTTAGACATGAAGGCTTTAAGTGTTGTTCTTTGCTGGGGTTTATAACGAAAAGGATATTTTAAATTGCTTAAAACAGACGCTATAGCTGATTCGAACGAGTGATGTTCGACGGCGGCATCCATCTTTGTAATGTACAAAATCTGCTTCACAGTTGCTAGCTGCGCTGTCGTCATCGTGTAAAGCCCGCCCCAACGTTTCTGATTGGTGCCGCGATTTCTGCGGACTGGAAATGGGCTTGAATGAGCTCTTTGCCAGACTAACTTTCAGAGCAAATCTAAATTTGCCGGAAGTTGTCTGGGTTTTCCCAGGCTACAGGATTTTGCTTTCACTGTGAAAATTGTGTCATGGGCGGGGCCACGTTCCTATTGGCCAGTCGGGTGAGCATCATCTTGTCTTGGGAGTCGAACTGAATCATTACACCATTGTTCGGTTCACCTAGATAGATGCCGCCTCTACCTTGGTTAAGCACGGACACTCCAATGTTTGGGTAAGATGATGACACACACAACTCCATGTAGCTGGCTGAGGAAGTTCAGCATCACTGAAGATTAAACATTAAAAAATAGCACTCATATTCATGAATGAATGTGTATTATATTATTAGCTATATACAACCTCCTGTACAACCTTCAACTAACATTAGTATGCATGGAAGGTGGCAACCCTATAGCTAGCTAACGTTAGACAGTGATTATACCGTTTGAAAGTATCCCACCTAGTTTTGTTTAAAATAGCTGTATATGATGAACAAGCAGTTACTCTTCAGGTGCTTTGAGACTAGCAAGTCTAAAGGTAGAAACTAGCTCACTCACTAAATAAGGAGTGAAACTTATCTAAATCAAAACATTAATTTGGCATTTGATTTAAAAATAGTATAAACCAGGTGAGTTTGCAAGTTTACCTACCATGATGGCTAATTAGCGATTAGCTTTACTAGCGATTAGCAAGATAATAATATAATACACATTCATTCATGAATATGAGTGCTATTTTTTAATGTTTAATCTTCAGTGATGCTGAACTTGCTCAGCCAGCTGCCCATCGAGTTGTGTGTGTCATCATCTTACCCAAACATTGAGTGTCCGTGCTCAACCAAGGCAGAGGCGGCATCTATCTAGGTGAACCGAACAATGGTGTAATGATTCAGTTCGACTCCCAAGACAAGACGATGCTCACCCGACTGGCCAATAGGAACGTGGCCATGACACAATTTTCACAGTGAAAGCAAAATCCTGACACGAGAGCAAGAAATTGCATGGAGAGCAAAGAAAAGCGTTTTGAGAGAAACACTTTTTCTTTTTAGAGAAAATGTTTTCACACTGATAGCAAAAAATATATATTTGAGATTTTTTTTCAATGTAGCCTATTTTGAGAGATTTTTTTTTTCAGAAATAATTTTTAAAATTAAAAATTTATATTTTTTATGTTCTATGAGAAAATACTTTCTTTCAAAACTTTTTTTAGTCTCAAATATTATTATTTTTTGCTATCAGAGTGATAACTTTTTCTCTCAATTTTTTTTCTTCTCTCAGATCATTTATTTTATCGCATTTAATAAAGACACAATCCTAGCTCCATACATGGCCAAATATGGGCTTTACTTAAATGTAAAATGTGCCCTTTTTAAGCCAGCAAATGGAAGTAACACAAAATTGCAACAACAAAAAAAGGCAGCCCTGACTGCCACAGAACACAAGTAATTAGGTATTTTGTTTATTTATTTGTTTAGTGTTGAATGAAATTCATTTATTAATCATTAATAAATAAATAACCATCTTGAGCTTATTTATTTTGCTCATCACAATGCAATCTGGGAATGCCTTCTTCACAAGGATACATGCAATTCTCGTGATGCGATTTAACCAATATAATGCATCTCTGGATCAAACCATGCTTATCATGTAAATAAACTGGGTAGTTTTTCTCTACTTAAAACTGAAAGTTAAAAAAAAACATACAATTAAAAAATGTACACCATTTATAAATGCATCTACAGGTTAAAGTTAAATTGATTGAAGAAAAATGGTGTCATCATTATGAGATGGAAATGTTTGCCTTTAATCAGGCATGCTAATCCAGATGGAAATACCACAGAAAATGTTTAAAAGGTTGCATTTTGACACAAATGCTGGCCGAATTTCATATACTGTAAATCCAGACTTCAGTTTTACATTTGGGGGCCGGAATGCTTCCAGGTCTTTAATGCTCAAAAGCCATTGCTAATTTATGCAGAATATTGAAGCAGGCATTCAGCCTTCCATTAGGAGACTGTCTGATGATGCATAATGAAGTATTTTGCATGCCGGTGCCAAAGAGGTACGATAGAGGTGAGAAAATAGCTGCAGTTTTCTATCAAACATCAGCTGCTGCTTGCCCTTCCAAAGCCCATGAGAGTTGTAACAGCTCATCAAACAAATAAATAATATAAAAAAAAGCACATACTTATTTCTTATGTTGAGCAGGTAGATGTTTTCTGGTCATCTTATATCTCACAGTTCCAGAATGCATAAAAGTTGTCATGAGGTTGAGATACATTTTGCTTCTGCTGTATATTATCATTTCGTAGAGATTTATTCCGTATAAAATGTAGCCTATTCCTATGTGGCAGATAGACGTGGCAATTTGATCGTTTTACAGTGAAACTTTTGCAACATGCTCTTAATGTCTAAGGTCTCGTTCACTAACAGGGAACATACACAACTTAATCTAACATTCTGGCAAGGTTTTATGAACAAATTTGTAAAGACTGAGACAAATCAGACACAATTATTTGGTATATGTACCAAACAATCTTTAAAACTCACTCTGGGATCTGTGGTCCCATCCCCCAGTGAGTACAAGAAGGTCTTGGTTACCATGACCACGATCAGATAAGTTGGTTTTATGACTGTTAGCAATGTGAATAGGCCCCTGCCACAAGACCTACAGACATCAGAACGGACTTTCCTGCATTCATTTATCGATGAACTGATTAACATGAAATTAACATGTTGTGTCTTTTAATACTATTAGCTGTTGATACTATTATCTCTTTAATAGTAAACTCAACACACAAAAGAAACACAGTCATGACGTCATCACAAGTAGAGGGAAACACGAGACACAAATCGTAACAGATACTATGTATTTTATTTTAGAACCAATGGTCAATGTAACCTCACTTATACCACGTTTGGTCTCTATAAATTGGTACTTTGAAGATTGAAATGATTGTGTACATGATATGCTGATAGCTGCGCAACATATTAGTAGTATTACAAGAATCTTCCCTAGTTTCTTCATCAGAAACCAATCCAGCTGCACATGCAAATGAGCACGCTTAGGACAAAGACCCCACAATAAATTAACCACAGAGGAATTTTCCCGCTCGGAAATTCCACCCTTCTCATTGGTCAATTGGCATTAGAGACAAATTCACAGTGATCTCTCTCTCTCGTTTTCTGGACTTAACGGCTGCTTTCTTCGGGTGGGTCTCTGCACAGACCCTGAAACGGGCCCATGGCTCCTGCAGGCTGTGACCACAGACCGGCAGGTCACAATCTGCATGTGCTCAGCCATGTGCTCATGGAGAGAGAAAACTTTCAACCAGAACAGAATCAAACTAACCATGCAAGGTCATCATATCTTCTTCTTCCAACGGAGAAGAAAATGATTGCAACTTCAACATGACATTCACGGAACCAATAACAACTTTAATTTTCAACAACTTCAAGAACTGTGTACCCGGCACTAAAAATGCAAGTATCAATTAAATGAAGTGCTCTGAAAATTATAAGCTGATGGTTCTTTTCATAGTTAAATGGATCTTTTCCATTTTCCTGCTTCCAGTTCCATTCTATCACTCACCATTTTACCTATACATGTATGTATGTATGTATGTATGTATTTAGTTTAGTTATGTTTGTGATTTAGTTAATAAAACTTGTGCACAATATGTATTTGGTTCTGATTCACTGCTTGCAAACAAAGTCTCTTTTACGATCTTGATCTTATTACATGCTCAAAAAGCTGTGCATGCTAAGAAAGAATTATTCTTTTCTGTGGCCATGGAAGATACCCTTTTCTTAGAATAAATGAATAATCAAAAGAGTTAGTTGGACGAACTGATTAATTGATTGTAATATTAATTTAGCTACATCAAGTTAATCCAATTAACTGACCCAAATATTCATAATTAATCATAACAAGTTATTATTGATTATTAATATTTCATAGAGCTCATTTGTTACAATGTTATTCCAGTAACATTAATAGAATGTTTCCTCAAAACGTTAGCACACAGAGTTCATTTATACGTTGTTCACCGAACGTTTTTTTCTGAAATGTTCAAAAGTATATTGTATGTTTGAAGAATGCTAAAATGGAATGTTTCCTTATTTTTAAAACATGTTGAACGTTCAGAACACATTAAAAAATAAAATTTTCATAACTTAAAGGGGTACTATTATGCTTTTCACTTTTCATCTTTAGTGTGTAATGTTGCTGTTTGAACATAAAAAAGATCTGCAAGGTCACAAAGCTCAAAGTCCATTCCAAAGGGTAATATTTTATTTAACAGAATCAACTTACCAAGAACTACAACAGACGGCTCGTTTTGACAACACCATGTTTTTTTCCGGGCTTTGTGAAGTCACAATTTTACTCATTAAAATAATCCCTGCCCATGGAATACACAAAAAAGGGGGCAAGGCGTGGTTGAGCTGCACTAGAGAAAACAGTGTTGGCGCTATTTCCACCCCGTTTCCAAAACTCATTTATTTGACCGTCATAAGGCTGACGAACTAAGAATGGTTTAAATTTATTTTAAACACTGTTCCTGAACATTATAACCTCAACGTTTATCTTTGTGCTGCACATTTTACGGAGAACAGCTTCCAGAAGAGAATACAATGCAAGCTGTGCACAAAAGCTGAAATTGAGCAGTTCCCACTTTGTCCGGACAATCTGTTGTTTGTGGATCAATTGATAAATTGTAAGTA
Organism: Semotilus atromaculatus; assembly: GCA_031834385.1. NCBI lineage: Eukaryota > Metazoa > Chordata > Actinopteri > Cypriniformes > Leuciscidae > Semotilus > Semotilus atromaculatus. Next base: position 7,751,054 of record JAULUF010000001.1, read on the forward strand.
TGTCTTATAATTGGAACTGTTAATAGAAAGCGCGACTACAAATAATACGTTTTATATTGTTGCTACGATGTAAACAAAGGGCAAATCTGTTTGGCTCTGCTCACCTGTTAGCCAACATTAGTGTTGATACAGTGATTCCGTGATTCAAAAATTATGGGGAAAAGATAGATTTTCAAATCTACATCGTTTCTAAAATGTATACGAAAATAAAAAAATAAAAAAACATACCACTCTGAAACATCCTGCGTAATCCTGCTTGCAAAGTCTGTGCTTGAAATCTGTTCTGCGTGATCCTCTTGTTTGTTAATATTCTTTAGTCTGAATCAGGCTTGAATTGGCTTGAAATTGACGTCATCCTTAATATTTACACCTGAGCCAATGAAACTTATTATGGTAATGAGAATATTTCTGATTATGGTAATGAGTGTGACATTTCTAGAACACAACCAATCACAGCACAATTTGTATTTCGGAAGGAGGGGCTCCATCGAAACAGGAACTAAATGACACGTTCAACCAGACTGGGGAGAGAGGTACTGTAATAAATGTTAAAAATGTGAAAAGAAAGCTTTGTTTTCTGAACAAACAACCATGAAAGCATATGCTAGTACACCCCCAAAACCAAATCAAGACTTTGTGAAAGGGCATAATAAGACCCCTTTAATGTGAATGTTAGCCAAACGTTCTTAGAGCATATTTTTTGATAGCTAGGTACTTTTCACATTGATATTATGATTTATCAATAAGTTAGCATTGGTGATTTACACAAAAAACTGTAGAAGCCAACAAACTCAAAATTCACATACTCCCTTCGTAAGTAGATTAATTTTCTTGTTGCGCATGCTCTATGGTGATAGAACATGCACGAGATAGCTGAAGTTGTGCGAAAAGCTACACACATTCCTTCATTCAAAATAATCCAGATTCATCATGACCAGGAGAAAAAAACATACGCACCTGCTGAGATTCCAACGGAAATTTTCCAGCACATGAATAGTGACTTTAGACACTTGTTACATGAATGCATCAAAACATGTACGCTGTGTATCAATGGACTCTTCACAAATTTTGAAGACAAGTTTTTCATTTATTGTAAATTTTATTTTCTCTCTTATTTTGTGGAAACAGAATGGTACGTTTTTCCTTTTGATGTTGGATCATATGGGAACGCAAATGTAATATTTGTTATGATCTTGCTTGTACATATTCTTTTTTAAATATGAGGAATAATGTAGACGTGGGACACAGTATTGCATAGCTATGGCTCTGAAGGGTCACACTTGTCTATACTAATCTAGCCATGGTGCCTCTGTTCAGCGGGGAGCTCTACGATCAGAACGCTCATGTCCCTCTGCTCATATTTCATTCTCTCGCGCCGCCAGTCAGCTCTTAACTGCCTCTGTAATTACACCCTCTTCAAGTGTTCAGCAGCTTTCTAATTGGAGGATGTTAAGATGCATGGCATTAAGTGAGTTTTTTTTCAAGACGAGTAATTGAGGAGAAGAATTTGCTGTCATGTTGCACCCAACCCTCTACACTCACATGAATGCTTTTCCTTCAAGCATATCGTGATTCCCGAGGCCTTGATATTTTGGGCACTTATATGTCCTTTGTAATATAATCCTAGAAACTGTCATGACTAACATGTTTTGTTTTTTCTGGCCCCAACTTAAAAATTTCACATCATTGATTTTAATTAACTTTACACTCCCTACTTTTTTACAGATCACTGAGACATACAAATATCCATTTATTTTCTGAGTTTTAATTATGGTTTCCTGAAAAACAGAGTTACTGTTTGCTGCACAAGAACAGCGGCGTTAATTGTGTTCGTGTGACAGCACAGCCCTGTGGTGTCAAGCTTTGTCAGTAAGAATAATAAACATTCATATCAATTCCTGGTGAATCTTGTCAGTGCAGAATCTTGTCTTTTAGTGATAAAGGAGCCTAGGATTAATGACTACCTTTGGCAATGTGATTATATCATGCCTTTGTTTTCGCCGACTTAGGTCTCTTTCCTAAAAAAATTATGGTGATGAGTTGACATCAATTAGATTTACATATGTATTTGAAAATGGCATAAGAAGTCATTAACACTGCTTGATAAATTCATCTTGTTTCAGTGTAAAAAAATAAATAGTTTGTGACTGGTAAAAATGTATGTTTAGGATTATTGTTAAAAAAGATGCATGATCATGGTAGACGGTGCTTTTTCTCATTTTCAGATCCTACCAATATTAAAGTGTTAGAAAATTTTACATTTCAGATTTATTTTTTTTATTTTTTATTTATTTAGTTTTTTTATTTCTATTCAATGTTATTGTTATCTTTTATCATTATATATAATTACATAAACTGATCAAAAATAAGATATTTTATTTTTAAAATTGAAATGTGTTCTTCAGTGTCCGATTGGCTCACTCATTTTCATCCACTTCCTCAAGAGAATTATATTAGTAGACTAATTTATGGAATTGTGAATGAGGGTATAGGGGGCGATATCGGACACGGCCAAAGTAAATAGGAACTAATCACAAGACGTCAAACAGCAGAAACAATATGAACAAAAATACACTGAAAAGGTAAAGTCCTTAAACACAAGACAGGGATTGTAACACTTGTAGTGTAACAAAAAAAACTATTGTTTAAAGTGTATTTGTCCTTTAAAACTTAACAATAAAAAAGAGGTGTTTTTACATGTAATTTTGCTTTAAACGGATTAGAGCAGTGGATCAGACTTTGAGAGGGTGGATCAGAGCATGTGGAAAATTAAAACCCGTCATAGAGCATGATTTGTGGATTAATTAGAATGGATTATACTAGATCATACATGAACCCACATTAGCGACAGCCTCTGCTCAACTGAAATTCAGCTGATAATATTCAGCAATATTATTGATTTGACTGTACTGGCACTATTGGATGCAAACTGAGCTAGACAATGATAATCACTGGTTTTTACAGAGCTGCTTTATAGCTGAATTGAACTAATTTCATATTTGATGATCTTTACATTGAACTGAAACTGAATCAACACTGAACAGATCTCAGCTGAACAATGACACTATTTTCTTTTTAGAGCTGCTTTACAGCACAATTGAACACTCTTTGCATCATTGAATCAATATTTTCCTGTTTATCCCAGTAAAGCTGCTTTGAAACAATCTAGTTTCAATCTGTTATCAAAAGATACCAGATTTGTTAATGTGATAACGAGAATGCAAAGTGTCAGCCCCGTTCTGTAAACACTTCACAAAACACTTTCAGGAAAATCTATTTTAATTCACTAGTAAAAAGTTAGATAAAGGAGAAAAAAAAACTCATGTGGAGGTCCGGGACCACTACCTCCGCATGGGTCCACCTTAATTCAAACTACAGTCTAAATGTTTTTCATGCTAACAGCTCAGAAGCCCAGATATCATAAGGCAATGAGGATGATTCAACTGAGATACAGAAAAAAGACACTAGAGTAATTTTTCCATTATATTTCACACCTCAGAGAGAGACATTGAACAATACAAGTGTGAAAGAACCATATTTCAGAAACCCACCAGGGTTTTGTTATTGAATTGTACCGCTCATGCTTTTTTTGTGTGACCTCAGCAGCAGTGAGACATTTCAGCAGCCTCTTCTTTTTTCACTCTTCACTTCTCTTCCCCACCAATGCAGCTCATCTTCAGTTTTGTATTTCTAACTGTCCTTCGAAGACATCCACTGATTTTAAACAACTTGTTTAAAACCATGCTGGTTTTTTAAAACCACAAACCATGTGCAGAGCAGGTCCTTCTGGTGGCTCCCTATTGGCCCACCCGGAACTGGTTCCTAGAACTCAAGCTTCGTGTGTCAGTCCCTGCCTGGCCCATTCCTCTGAGGAAGGAGCTTCTGACTCAGAGATGGGGCACCCGCGTCTGGACCTCTGGAAACTCCATGTCTGGTCCCTGGATGGGACGTGGAGGTTCTAGGTGACTTGCCCCCAGAGGGACTAAACACCATCACTTCAGCACGGGCGCCGTCTAAAAGACGTGAATGCGCCTTGAAGTGGAACCCGTTGGTCGAGTGGTGTTCTTCTCACAGAGAGGACCCCCGAAGATGTTCGATAGGATCCGTGCTTTCCTTCTTGCAGCAAGGGTTGGAGTGAAGGCTGTCTCCCTCCACCCTCAGTACATTCTGCCGCTATTTCAGCATATCACGACCATATAGATGGCAAAACAGTAGGAAAGCACTTGGTCGTCAGGTTCCTTAGAGGGGCGAGACGGTTAAATCCTCCTCGACCCCCCTCCATACCCAAGTGGGACCTTTCCCTGGTGCTTCGAGCACTCCAGGATGCTCCCTTTGAGCCTTTGCAATCAGCAGACTTAAAGCTTCTCTCCATGAAGACTTTGCTGCTGGTTGCACTGACCTCTATCAAGAGGGTAGGGGACCTGCATGCATTTTCGGTCAACAAATCGTGCCTAGAGTTCGGGCCGGGTGACACCATGTTGTACTGAGACCCCGGCCTGGCTATGTCCCCAAGGTTCCTACCACTCCCTTCAGGGACCAGGTAGTGAACCTACAAGCGCTGCCCCTGCAGGAGGCAGACCCAGCCCTGGCTTTGCTCTGTACTGTCCGCACTCCTAAATGGAAGCTCGTGTCTTTCCCTTGGGCTAAGTCATCCAGTATTCGTATGCAGTACAACCTTTGGGTTAGTCCATATGTGTATCTCCACATAACTCCTTCGGGGAATGTGGGTTCTGCAGCGGTCTCCTTCCTAACAGAAAGGGCACGCTTTCCCAGTGTTATCCAATAATCTCACTGTATGGGTTATCATGGAACAACAGTGACAGATATACTCTATGTAAGCCCTCTATCGTCCACCTAGGCAAGAAGGGGCAAGAGGCTTTCACAGGGCGCTGGATGGAGTCAGCAGCTGTGGCCCTATTCGTCGGTCGTCTCGGTTACATTTGGTAACCCTTGTTCGCTTCGATGCAATTATCACATGACAATGTGTATTGGCTCGTTTTAGTTACACTCGAAGTAGATTGGCCTCTCTAGAGAGATTCCTATTCGTTGGTCTCGACGTGGCGTCTCCGTTCCCTCCTACAGGGAACAAGGGTTACCATATGTAACCAAGATGTTCTGTCCTTTCTGCACCTGTTCTCGTTAGTCTCTATGGTTTCCAAGTCTTGTCAGATGTTCCTTGTTTAGTCTGCTTGTGTATTTAGGTCCCACTTTATATCAAGTGGCTTTAAAGCAGCACTATATAACTTTTTTTAAAAAGGGAGAGTGACAAAATAAAAGGCTGGACGAGGATCAATATTGGTCCAGCGTTCTCTCGCTGGCGTGAGCTAAAGGACGAGGAGGGGTGCGTGCCCGACCGATGCTGGCCGTCAAAAAATAAATAAATCAGTAGCCTATGTCTAAATGGTGTGTACAAGTTTGGTAGGGGCTACATTCTTGCAAGTAAATAATACATGATTAGACGGACAAAATAATCGTTCAGGATAACTATCCTAATGTCTGCAGGCTGATAGTCATGTTTGTTTATTTATTTTTCAAATTTGCAGATTCATCTATGGTAGCTTGATATTATAATATTGACGATATGGCTATTACCTACCACACAAACATTGAATTGAATTAGCATATCCATTATTTATGTAAAACAGTAGCCGATAGGCTACTATAAAGACACTGGCTTGTAAACGTGAGCTACACAATCTTTTGGCGTTTGAAAAAAATAAAGCCCATGAAACTATATTCATATGAAATGCTGAAATATATGCCAATGTACCTGGGATGAAGACATTTCACACGCAACACTGGCAGTCTGCCCAAGACGTGAGAACTCCCTCTGCAGAGTTCGGGGGTATCGGCATGTCAACAAATGCACGCGTGTATCCGCCTGGTGTAACCATGACAGATTTTATGACAGTAGAAGAAGACAATAATGTTTCCCAACTGTAGGGGGACCCCGAGAGCAAAATTTCAAAAGATATATAATGCTGCTTTAAGTACTATGTACTTACATTGAAATTAATAATTTGATACAATGGACTTATTGTGTACATACATGTTTTTACATTGTATTTATATTTGAAAAATACCAGCATGTAATCACAGCTGTAATAAATTTATGTAATTACATTTGTAAACAGTTGACCCTTCCCTTACACCTTAACCCACCCTTATACCTACATACCACCACACCTGTCCCTTACCTTACCCATATCATATCTCAATAGCAGCAAAGGTGTTTGACAATACAACATGAACACAATAAGTACATTGTACTTATTTTTTTATGTAAGTACATAGTACTTAAAGCCACTTAATATAAAGTGGGACCTGTTTTTATACTCCCTGTTCTGTTCTATCCCTTATTGGTTATTGTTTGTGTCAAGTGCACACTGTCTCGTATGTTGGCTTGTTATCACGTTTGTAATAAAACCTCTTGTTATTTGAATCTGCATTATCATCGTCTTCATTTGGGAACCTAGCGTTACAATAATATAATATAATATAATATACATTTTCATTTACATAATCTGTAAAAATGGCTGAAAAAAAAACACATGAAAATACACATTTTCGTTCAGTTTCTAATTGGCTGGCCTTGTCTTTGCACATTTGCATATTTTCCTTTTTGCAGATTAACCGTGTCTCTTTGTGATACTTTAAACTGATACGGTGTGCCTTCTTATGCCATTATAACAATTAGCGCCATGCATCAAAGGACTATTCTGTCATGAGTTTAGGATTACACATGACAGATAAAAGTAATTTTGATACCGATTGCTATTATAAAAGAAGCAGCGAGCATTGCATCACCTTCTTCACATGCCGTCTTATCAGCTGCAGCAGGAATAAACATGGAGGATTTAATCATATAAAGTGATTTCAGAGTTATTCTATCCTGACAGCACGCAGCTTTAAACAGACATCTAGACACGATTCGTGACATTGTGAGGTGGTGCAGAGAGACATGCGCCGATGGCACAAAAAAAAGGGGAAGTTAATGAACTAGGCCTAAAATTAGAGAGCAGGCTGTGTTAAGATGATCCGGTGTTATCGAGCTTGACAGTTGTGACAACTTGAATCACATAAGCAATTAATAAGCAATTTTAGTTCAAGTTAATATTTAAGCACAGCTTATTTGCAGCCAATTAGCGGTGAATTAGTGGTTATTAAGCAATTAAATTATCACATAAGGTCCATGGATATAGTGGCAAGGCCCGGGCAGCTTAATCAGAGAGATACTGTCAAGAACCAAATTGCAGCATATGTAAATATTCTCATTTCTGTCAGTGCAATGGTTCTAGAACTGAATTATACTGTAGGTAGGGGGGAATAAGGGGGGAATACAGAGAATACAAGTTCAAAATGAGCGTTTTGTTCTCTGTCCCCAACCTAAATCTCACACCATTGATTTTAATTAACTTGTTTGTTGCCGTTTTTACAGATCACTGAGACAGAAATATCCATTTCTTTTTCCAGCTTTTAATTATACCTTGCTAAAAAAAAAAAAAAATCTGAAGTGAATGGTGCTCTACAGAGAATACAAATTCAACCCAAGAATACATGGTTTAAAAGCACCAATTCTTTATACTTTATATCAGTTCATTCCACTAAGTTTGAAATTTAAGATTGTGAGCTGTTTTGAGAAAATGAATAGGCTAGGAACTTGCTTTGGTTTACACTAAATGGTAACCACTAATTGCCCTAATGGCACTAATTTGTTTGTCTTAATTTTCCTGATATTATCTATGACAACTATATATATGGGGGCGGCAGTGGCTCAGTGGTTCTTCATGTAGGCTGTCTACAAACCGAAAGGTTGGTGGTTCAATCCCTGGTTCCCTGACCAAGTGTCGAGGTGTCCGTGAGCAAGACACCTAACCCCGGCTGCTCCCGACGAGCTGGGTGGCGCTTTACATGGCTGACAACGCCGTCGGTGTGTGAATGAGTGAGTGAATGGGTGAATGTGAGGCAAAATGTAAAGCGCTTTGGTGGCCATTGGGTCTATGAAAGTGCTATATAAATGCAGTCCATTTACCATCCATATATATATATATATATATATATATATATACACAGTGAGGAAAATAAGTATTTCAACACCCTGCTATTTTGCAAGTTCTCCCACTTGGAAATCATGGAGGGGTCTGAAATTGTCATCGTAGGTGAATGTCCACTGTGAGAGATGTAATCTAAAAAAAAAAAAATCCAGAAATCACAATATATGATTTTTTAACTATTTATTTGAATGATACAGCTGCAAATAAGTATTTGAACGCCTGTCTATCAGCTAGAATTCTGACCCTCAAAGACCTGTTAGTCTGCCTTTAAAATGTCCATCTCCACTCCATTTATTATCCTAAATTAGATGCTCCTGTTTGAGGTCGTTAGCTGCATAAAGACACCTGTCCACCCCATACAATCAGTAAGAATCCAACTACTAACATGGTCAAGACCAAAGAGCTGTCCAAAGACACTAGAGACAAAATTGTACACCTCCACAAGGCTGGAAAGGGCTACGGGGAAATTGCCAAGCAGCTTGGTGAAAAAAGGTCCACTGTTGGAGCAATCATTAGAAAATGGAAGAAGCTAAACATGACTGTCAATCTCCCTCAGACTGGGGCTCCATGCAAGATCTCACCTCGTGGGGTCTCAATGATCCTAAGAAAGGTGAGAAATCAGCCCAGAACTACATGGGAGGAGCTGGTCAATGACCTGAAAAGAGCTGGGACCACCGTTTCCAAGGTTACTGTTGGTAATACACTAAGACGTCATGGTTTGAAATCATGCATGGCACGGAAGGTTCCCCTGCTTCAACCAGCACATGTCAAGGCCCGTCTTAAGTTTGCCAATGACCATTTGGATGATCCAGAGGAGTCATGGGAGAAAGTCATGTGGTCAGATGAGACCAACATAGAACTTTTTGGTCATAATTCCACTAACCGTGTTTGGAGGAAGAAGAATGATGAGTACCATCTCAAGAACACCATCCCTACTGTGAAGCATGGGGGTGGTAGCATCATGCTTTAGGGGTGTTTTTCTGCACATGGGACAGGGCGACTGCACTGTATTAAGGAGAGGATGACCGGGGCCATATATTGCGAGATTTTGGGGAACAACCTCCTTCCCTCAGTTAGAGCATTGAAGATGGGTCGAGGCTGGGTCTTCCAACATGACATTGACCCGAAGCACACAGCCAGGATAACCAAGGAGTGGCTCTGTAAGAAGCATATCAAGGTTCTGGCGTGGCCTAGCCAGTCTTCAGACCTAAACCCAATAGAGAATCTTTGGAGGGAGCTCAAACTCTGTGTTTCTCAGCGACAGCCCAGAAACCTGACTGATCTAGAGAAGATCTGTGTAGAGGAGTGAGCCAAAATCCCTCCTGCAGTGTGTGCAAACCTGGTGAAAAACTACAGGAAACGTTTGACCTCTGTAATTGCAAACAAAGGCTACTGTACCAAATATTAACATTGATTTTCTCAGGTGTTCAAATACTTATTTGCAGCTGTATCATACAAATACATAGTTTAAAAATCATACATTGTGATTTCTGGATTTCTCTTTAAGATGGTGGCTTGGCTTTTGCCTTTGGACGCATCACATTGGCGTGCACAGACCTCCTCAGGGGCAGGGGCGGAAGGACCAAACTTTTTTTATTTTTATCCTTTATTTCCTTGGCATTCTATGAAAAGACGTTGATACAATTAGAATGCATAACACATCAAATGAAAATAGGGAAATTATGATAATATTACTAAATATTATTTATTTTACCAAACAGTGAGAAATCAAGAAGGTAATTATGAGGATTGAGGAATTCATGTTTTTGTTGATGTTGTAATGTTATGTATGTATTATGTATCATGCATTAAAGTTTTAGCTATCATGAAATCAGTAACACTTTACAATAAGGTTTCATTAGTTAAATTTGCAAACATGAACTAATAATGAACTGCACTAGCATTTATTAATCTTAGTTTATATTAATTTCAGCATTTACTAAAACATTATTAAAATCAAACGTTGTGCCTGTTAACATTAGTTAATGCACTGACTGTGACATAACATGAACAAACAATTAACAGGTGTATTATTATTAAGATTAACAAATACAGCATGAGTTGCTCATGGTTAGTTCATGCTAATACATGAATAATAAACAAATGAACCTTATTGTAAAGTGTTACAATTTATCCTTACAATTTAGATTTGGACATGGACTTAAGATTTCATTTAATTAGATGTAGGCCTATTTCCACAAGCTTATAACACTTGCCTTGGGTAAAAACGAATTAGATTGTCAGACTCAGAATGCGGCTGAAATTGAGTACTTTTATTATAGTTAAGCACAACTCGCACGCTGCCGTATACAGTAGCTGTAGGAGGATAAATTTAACTTTTCCATATTAGCTAAACGTTACCTGCTGCTCCTGTAGTTTGAAGACTTGCGGCGAACTGCTGCGTACTGGGCGCTGCAAAGGAAACTCCGCCTACCACTTCACCTCCATCAAAAGCTTCCGCCAAAATTTTTTTTTATTATAATATATATTTTTTTATTATTGTTGTTAGTGGCAATAGTGTATAAGTGCATTGTTATCTATTATAATATTTATTATTATTATTATTGGCCCCACTTTATATTAAGTGGCTTTAAAGGTCCCCTGACATGGGGTTATTTTATTATTTTATAATGTTTAATGGGTTGCCCTTATAATGTTAGTATGTTTTTTAGATCAAAAATAGTCATAATTTAGAAATAAAAGGCATTTTTCCTAGCCTGATTTTAGCCCTGAGCCCAAACGCTCTGTTTGGAGGGGCGTGTCTGCTGTGTGTAACCGGCCTCTGCTGTGATTGGCTGACATGCGTGCATATGAAATAGCTACGTATTACATGTGAAACTCTCTCGAATACTTTTACTACAGCTATTATACGTTTACTAATACAGCTATCGAGATTAACGAATCATGAGAAGTTTTTAAAGTCTTTAGATCTATTCCCATCACATAAAATGTTGCCGTGATGAGCATTGAGCAAACAGATGACTGTCTGTTGTCGATCGCGACAATAAAGATCTTATCATTGCAACGCAGTTTCTGCACTCTCTCTAATGCTTTCACCAATGCAAACACGATGATGTATTGAACGATTTTGAGAGAAAGATTACCTGTCTGAACTTGAACTTGAATTGTTGCCTGCCTGGTAGCTCGATCGATTTATTTTCAGACGTTCATCGAGGCCAGCTCTGTATTGGCCCAAGTTGAGGAAACAGTCGTCGGTGAAATGTTTGGACCATCCAAAACTTTGGGAAGTTGTGTCGGCGCATTTCCAGAGAAAATAAAATTAACCCATTGTTTCTTCAGAGGCTCGGATGAAGGAACTAAAAAATACTTTTGTGTTCACATCCGAACACTGATCAACTGCCATGCTTCGCTCGTTTGCAAGCCATTATATCTCTCTATTCAACTTTTGTGCTTCGATCGGTCACACGCCATGATATCTCTCGAGGATAAACTAAAATCGCGCGTGCGCGTTCGTACTTCCTGTTCCTAGCTCGTTTTCTCATGGGTGGGCCAAATTCTACGGGCTAATAATTGCAATTCTTTATACTTTATATCAGTTCATTCCACTAAGTTTGAAATTTAAGATTGTGAGCTGTTTTGAGAAAATGAATAGGCTAGGAACTTGCTTTGGTTTACACTAAATGGTAACCACTAATTGCCCTAATGGCACTAATTTGTTTGTCTTAATTTTCCTGATATTATCTATGACAACTATATATATGGGGGCGGCAGTGGCTCAGTGGTTCTTCATGTAGGCTGTCTACAAACCGAAAGGTTGGTGGTTCAATCCCTGGTTCCCTGACCAAGTGTCGAGGTGTCCGTGAGCAAGACACCTAACCCCGGCTGCTCCCGACGAGCTGGGTGGCGCTTTACATGGCTGACAACGCCGTCGGTGTGTGAATGAGTGAGTGAATGGGTGAATGTGAGGCAAAATGTAAAGCGCTTTGGTGGCCATTGGGTCTATGAAAGTGCTATATAAATGCAGTCCATTTACCATCCATATATATATATATATATATATATATATATACACAGTGAGGAAAATAAGTATTTCAACACCCTGCTATTTTGCAAGTTCTCCCACTTGGAAATCATGGAGGGGTCTGAAATTGTCATCGTAGGTGAATGTCCACTGTGAGAGATGTAATCTAAAAAAAAAAAAATCCAGAAATCACAATATATGATTTTTTAACTATTTATTTGAATGATACAGCTGCAAATAAGTATTTGAACGCCTGTCTATCAGCTAGAATTCTGACCCTCAAAGACCTGTTAGTCTGCCTTTAAAATGTCCATCTCCACTCCATTTATTATCCTAAATTAGATGCTCCTGTTTGAGGTCGTTAGCTGCATAAAGACACCTGTCCACCCCATACAATCAGTAAGAATCCAACTACTAACATGGTCAAGACCAAAGAGCTGTCCAAAGACACTAGAGACAAAATTGTACACCTCCACAAGGCTGGAAAGGGCTACGGGGAAATTGCCAAGCAGCTTGGTGAAAAAAGGTCCACTGTTGGAGCAATCATTAGAAAATGGAAGAAGCTAAACATGACTGTCAATCTCCCTCAGACTGGGGCTCCATGCAAGATCTCACCTCGTGGGGTCTCAATGATCCTAAGAAAGGTGAGAAATCAGCCCAGAACTACATGGGAGGAGCTGGTCAATGACCTGAAAAGAGCTGGGACCACCGTTTCCAAGGTTACTGTTGGTAATACACTAAGACGTCATGGTTTGAAATCATGCATGGCACGGAAGGTTCCCCTGCTTCAACCAGCACATGTCAAGGCCCGTCTTAAGTTTGCCAATGACCATTTGGATGATCCAGAGGAGTCATGGGAGAAAGTCATGTGGTCAGATGAGACCAACATAGAACTTTTTGGTCATAATTCCACTAACCGTGTTTGGAGGAAGAAGAATGATGAGTACCATCTCAAGAACACCATCCCTACTGTGAAGCATGGGGGTGGTAGCATCATGCTTTAGGGGTGTTTTTCTGCACATGGGACAGGGCGACTGCACTGTATTAAGGAGAGGATGACCGGGGCCATATATTGCGAGATTTTGGGGAACAACCTCCTTCCCTCAGTTAGAGCATTGAAGATGGGTCGAGGCTGGGTCTTCCAACATGACATTGACCCGAAGCACACAGCCAGGATAACCAAGGAGTGGCTCTGTAAGAAGCATATCAAGGTTCTGGCGTGGCCTAGCCAGTCTTCAGACCTAAACCCAATAGAGAATCTTTGGAGGGAGCTCAAACTCTGTGTTTCTCAGCGACAGCCCAGAAACCTGACTGATCTAGAGAAGATCTGTGTAGAGGAGTGAGCCAAAATCCCTCCTGCAGTGTGTGCAAACCTGGTGAAAAACTACAGGAAACGTTTGACCTCTGTAATTGCAAACAAAGGCTACTGTACCAAATATTAACATTGATTTTCTCAGGTGTTCAAATACTTATTTGCAGCTGTATCATACAAATACATAGTTTAAAAATCATACATTGTGATTTCTGGATTTCTCTTTAAGATGGTGGCTTGGCTTTTGCCTTTGGACGCATCACATTGGCGTGCACAGACCTCCTCAGGGGCAGGGGCGGAAGGACCAAACTTTTTTTATTTTTATCCTTTATTTCCTTGGCATTCTATGAAAAGACGTTGATACAATTAGAATGCATAACACATCAAATGAAAATAGGGAAATTATGATAATATTACTAAATATTATTTATTTTACCAAACAGTGAGAAATCAAGAAGGTAATTATGAGGATTGAGGAATTCATGTTTTTGTTGATGTTGTAATGTTATGTATGTATTATGTATCATGCATTAAAGTTTTAGCTATCATGAAATCAGTAACACTTTACAATAAGGTTTCATTAGTTAAATTTGCAAACATGAACTAATAATGAACTGCACTAGCATTTATTAATCTTAGTTTATATTAATTTCAGCATTTACTAAAACATTATTAAAATCAAACGTTGTGCCTGTTAACATTAGTTAATGCACTGACTGTGACATAACATGAACAAACAATTAACAGGTGTATTATTATTAAGATTAACAAATACAGCATGAGTTGCTCATGGTTAGTTCATGCTAATACATGAATAATAAACAAATGAACCTTATTGTAAAGTGTTACAATTTATCCTTACAATTTAGATTTGGACATGGACTTAAGATTTCATTTAATTAGATGTAGGCCTATTTCCACAAGCTTATAACACTTGCCTTGGGTAAAAACGAATTAGATTGTCAGACTCAGAATGCGGCTGAAATTGAGTACTTTTATTATAGTTAAGCACAACTCGCACGCTGCCGTATACAGTAGCTGTAGGAGGATAAATTTAACTTTTCCATATTAGCTAAACGTTACCTGCTGCTCCTGTAGTTTGAAGACTTGCGGCGAACTGCTGCGTACTGGGCGCTGCAAAGGAAACTCCGCCTACCACTTCACCTCCATCAAAAGCTTCCGCCAAAATTTTTTTTTATTATAATATATATTTTTTTATTATTGTTGTTAGTGGCAATAGTGTATAAGTGCATTGTTATCTATTATAATATTTATTATTATTATTATTGGCCCCACTTTATATTAAGTGGCTTTAAAGGTCCCCTGACATGGGGTTATTTTATTATTTTATAATGTTTAATGGGTTGCCCTTATAATGTTAGTATGTTTTTTAGATCAAAAATAGTCATAATTTAGAAATAAAAGGCATTTTTCCTAGCCTGATTTTAGCCCTGAGCCCAAACGCTCTGTTTGGAGGGGCGTGTCTGCTGTGTGTAACCGGCCTCTGCTGTGATTGGCTGACATGCGTGCATATGAAATAGCTACGTATTACATGTGAAACTCTCTCGAATACTTTTACTACAGCTATTATACGTTTACTAATACAGCTATCGAGATTAACGAATCATGAGAAGTTTTTAAAGTCTTTAGATCTATTCCCATCACATAAAATGTTGCCGTGATGAGCATTGAGCAAACAGATGACTGTCTGTTGTCGATCGCGACAATAAAGATCTTATCATTGCAACGCAGTTTCTGCACTCTCTCTAATGCTTTCACCAATGCAAACACGATGATGTATTGAACGATTTTGAGAGAAAGATTACCTGTCTGAACTTGAACTTGAATTGTTGCCTGCCTGGTAGCTCGATCGATTTATTTTCAGACGTTCATCGAGGCCAGCTCTGTATTGGCCCAAGTTGAGGAAACAGTCGTCGGTGAAATGTTTGGACCATCCAAAACTTTGGGAAGTTGTGTCGGCGCATTTCCAGAGAAAATAAAATTAACCCATTGTTTCTTCAGAGGCTCGGATGAAGGAACTAAAAAATACTTTTGTGTTCACATCCGAACACTGATCAACTGCCATGCTTCGCTCGTTTGCAAGCCATTATATCTCTCTATTCAACTTTTGTGCTTCGATCGGTCACACGCCATGATATCTCTCGAGGATAAACTAAAATCGCGCGTGCGCGTTCGTACTTCCTGTTCCTAGCTCGTTTTCTCATGGGTGGGCCAAATTCTACGGGCGGGCAAAGCAGAGAAGGGGGAGGTAACCTTTCCTCGTTATGACGTAATAACGAGGAGATTCAAGATCAGTGCGTCTGAGCTGCAGAGAAGAGAAAGATAGCCAAAGCTCGGTTTACACCGATTGAAAATTCTAGACAGGAGGGGACCAAATACAGGCTAGGGGAACTAATATTAATGTTAAAAAACCTCAGAAAGTAAAAATTTCATGTCAGGGGACCTTTAAGTACTATGTACTTACATTGAAGTTACTACTTTGATACAATGGACTTATGAACATACATGTTTTTACATTGTACTTATATTTTGAAAATACCTGCATGTAATTACAACTGTAATTAATTGATGTAATTACATTTGTAATTACACAGTTGACCCTTCCCTTACACCTTAACCTACCCTTAAATCGACCCATACCAGCACACCTGTCCCTAACCTTACCCGTATCACATCTCAATAGCAGCAAAAGTGTTTGACAATACAACCTGAACACAATAAGTACATTGTACTTATTTTTCTATGTAAGTACATAGTACTTAAAGCCACTTAATATAAAGTGGGACCTTATTATTTACCAGAGAGGGGCACAATACATTTTAAGACAAAAGGGGCAGGGGCTTGAGCCCCCCTCCCGTGCACGCCACTGACGCATCACATTCTGCCTACAAATTCAATAATACAAACTCTTACAAGTATTTTAGACTTGATGGATCTGCCCTGCAAAGTACATGTCCATTTTGTTCCATCGAACCAGGTCAGAACAACTTGCATGACGAATGCTTATTCCTATAACAAAAACATCTTGTGATGGGTGTCAGGAGAAGAAAGAAATGTCATTTGGTCCTATCATTCAGTCCCAACTTTTGATGTCTATTATTCTCTGTATGTGTCACGCACATTCTCCCCATTTCTCTCTTTTTCTCTGCCTCCTTCACACTCTCTTTTCAGTTTGATTTGTTTGATGTCCATGTGTGCTGAGCGGGAGCTTGTCTAGATATGAACTCCATGGAGACGAGTCGTTTTAAACTCTGCCAGGAGAATGCCAGCATAAGACAAGGCTAGATGAAACAACCTCTCTGCTTCCTTGTATTCCTTCTGTTTCAGTGCGAGAAGGGAGTGCATGACCGCTCTAATTACATCCAGTACTTCAGATGACTACTAAACAGCCATGCCTGTGTCTCTCTCATTCTTTCTTTACAGCCTCTGCACCCCGCCAATTTATGACAACTCTGATGACACCAATATCAGGATACAGGGTGCGAACTACGGGGGAGCTAGGGGGAGCTCGGCTCCCCTTAATAAGACATGGGCTCCCCTGAAAACGTGATTCGTGAAATTTTGGGGGGTCCCAAAAACTATTGACAATGTTTTATTTTGACGTGCAATTTCAGTTTTGTGTAATGTGATCATCCTGGAGTATTATGTGTAAAATAGAAAAAATATCATTCATTCATGCATGACGGCGATTAAACCTAATTCACTTCAATAAAGATAACTATATATGCTATTCTTGTCATGA
This sequence comes from Semotilus atromaculatus, assembly GCA_031834385.1. NCBI lineage: Eukaryota > Metazoa > Chordata > Actinopteri > Cypriniformes > Leuciscidae > Semotilus > Semotilus atromaculatus. The sequence continues at coordinate 7,768,165 of JAULUF010000001.1, forward strand.
GCATTAAGGTATGGTGGCACTGCGGTGCAAATATCACTCATGTTTAGTACGTTAACTCAAAGATTAAAAAAAATACGTTGGAGGCCATTGATCTGCGCGCGGAGTCCTTGAAATCCATTCTGTGTTAAGGTAAGGCATTTTATTCCCAATTCTGTGCTGTGGCTGGGTTGTTATAGGTCTGTGTGACTGTCGATGTCTTAGGTCTAATTAAACGGAGGAATTGTGGTATTCTTCTGTAGCCTGACGAGTAATTTAACCCTTGTTCAAGGGAACTCAAAGACAGCCTATTTATAAACTATTTGTGGATGTCTGTTTGACATCAATTTGTGTCGATATAATAGGGTGAATCCTGTATATAATGATGACACCAATATCAGGATACAGGGTGCGAACTACGGGGGAGCTAGGGGGAGCACTGTCAGGATACCTTTTTTTTAGGCAACTGCCCTGGCTCACTTGGAGCACTACATTGATTATATGTGTAATATTTATGTCATGACAACTCTCGGAGTGATTGGCATGATAATGGATATGACTATATTGATATGTTTGGTCTTGTATATAGTTAATATGTTTGTTTGTGTGTGTGCGTTTACTTTATTCATGCATTATCTTGTATAGGTGTGTGTGTGTGTGTGTGTGTGTGTGTGTGTGTGTGTGTGTGTGTGTGTGTGTGTGTGTGTGTGTGTGTGTGTGTGTGTGTGTGTGTGTGGCTTAAAATGTTAATCAAAGTAATTTTTTTATTATTTATAGTAAATATTTTTTTATTGTTTTTTATTATTATTATAATTATTTAATAAACCAGGCAAAATTGCAGTCTTTTTGTACAGAGGGAATTTTGAGCTCTAAAAGTCAAACCCTGTTATCTCAAAAGATTAAGAAAATTTTAATTCCTTGTGATATGACCCATGTAAGATCTCATACTGTTGCTGCTGTGGATATTATATTGTTGGAATAGACGGTTTCATCGGACAAATGCGTGTTGCCAGGGTCACGCGCTGGCCCGAAGTTAACTTCCGGTCTGTGTTTGTTTATCGTAATATGGCGCCGACTACAAACGCAGTTAAAATTAAGGTGATGAGTAGACTGAAGTTGGGCTCAGGTTGTTGTGCTGTGGGACGCAACCTGACCTCTGGAACAAATACCTTATCGAAAATAAAAATGTTTCGGTTTCCTAAAAACGAAGGGAGACGGCGAGCATGGATCACCGCTGTGCGAAGAGAGGCTTGGCAGCCAGGCAAAATTTCAAGGATCTGTAGCACTCACTTCAGGTAACAAACTCATGATAAGCAACAGATAATAGCTAGTTGACCAGTAACAAGCCTGCAATAGTTATGTATTAACTAAATTACTACATACGTAGCTAACATTGTATACATTAATTTTACACCGTAACGTTAGCTCAGTGTTGTAGTTGATACGCTTTAGCTATGATTTAAACTAGCGTTATGATACCTGGTATTTATCAAACATAAGAGCCACGATGTTTTTCCATCAATGCTATACAAATAACCTACATTATTTAACTAACAGTCGCCTTTGACTTGTTCCCTAGGGACATAACAAATACAATAATGCATAGGTCTTCTAATGAAGCTTTAAATGACGTACTAAATATGAACTTTTACTACATTTTCACTGATATATTTTATCTGTAAAGCTGCTTTAAAACAATGTGCATTGTGAAATAAATTTGACTTTGACCTAATTTCATTGTACTAGTAGGCTACTAATATTTTTTTTTAATCAATAAGGTAATCAATATCATAGAAATGCACATGAAACCAGAAAATGTATGGATTATGCAAAGCATGTAGGCTATGTATGATGCTTAGCAAGGTGCAATACTGTCAACACAAATTGTATCCGTCTTTATTTTACATGCGCCATCACTGGACCCATGCCATCCAGATTATGTTCCATAAATTTTTGCTCATAAAAACACCAATGATGGTTCACAGAAGTTGGAGCGATACCAGAGGAGACCATCTGTGGTTGAGTCTATTGATTCACCTTCGAGGTCACCCATGCTGACCCTGGAGAAGGATTCACTGCTGTGGGTATAGATCTGTCAATGGCTTACATTGACCAGCTACAAAATGAAAACATTGAATGAAAAAAAAAAATGGCTTCACTGGAGAAGAAACTGGAATCTCAAGAAAAACACCTACAAGATCATATGTTTGGCAGTCCGTCCGATTTAATTTTAAATGATGACAAGCACACTCATTACACTGGTCTACCATCTGCTTCTGTGTTTTTCACCCTCCTCACTTACCTGACAACAATATGAAACGCATCATCAACCATACGTACCCTTCCTGATCAGTTTCTTGTGGTCCTGATGAAGCTTTGTCTAGGCTTAACTCATCAAGACCTCGCTTTTCCATCAGAGTGAGTTGTGGAACTGTTTCAAACATCTTGCATGAATGGCTCGATGTAATGGCTAAAGAGTTACAATGCCTTGTCTGGTGACCATCCAGGAAAGCTATCTGAAGAAATCTCCCCACCCTCTTCAAGACTACAGGTTTCCAACAAGTTAGATCTATAATAGAGTCTACTGAAGTGTTCATTGAGAGGCCAACTAGTTTGCAAACACGGGCAGTCACATACTCCCACTACAAATCACATAGTACTGTGAAATTCCTTGTTGGTATAAGTCCAACAGGAGCTATTACATTTTTATCAAAAGTCTGGGGTGGTCGTGCTAGTGACAAGGTTATAACAAAAAATTCAGGGTTAATTGACCTTCTTGAACAAGGAGACCATGTAATGGCTGATCGAGGATGAAATTTTGCTGAATATTTTGCCACCAAATGTGTTCGTCTTCATGTACCAGCATCTCCAAAGGGAAGAAAACAATTGACAGGATTAGAGGTGACACACTTTTAAAGGCATACTATGCAGGAATTTTACCTTAATATAACAGCTTCAAAGTAATTTCGGTGGTAAACAAACTCATAATAGGGCGAATCATCCTGGTAGTAAAGCTTGGGGGGGTCGCCGCTGGAAATACCAGCAATGCAAGTCTGAGAGGGGCGCCCCTGACAAATCTCGAGAGAATCGCGACTTGCTTTACGGCAACGACGTCACACACAACAACAACATATGAAGCACGAAGACACTTGCGCTTATTTTAGATGATGGAAAAAGCAAAGAAAACGCGGTAGGAAGAAAGTAGGAAAAGGAAGGCTTTCACTCGTTGGCGCAAGTTAAAAAGTAGCAATGGATGCAACAGTGATGCTGACCTGGCGATCTTGTTGATGGACTAGTAAGTAAATATGTTACTTGTAAACTTGTTTGCGTTCTATGTTGTATGTTGTTGCGCAACTTGCGCTTGCTTGTAGTATGTCATTGTTTTTATGATGCTGTTCATTCATTCATTGGTGATAATTAGACCAGTCCAATAATTTCCACATATGTTTAGCTAGATTTCGATTATCATATTTTGCGTTATATATGTTTTATTGACTAGCTTGCCGCACAACGCTGTTGACGTTGATTCCTGCGATTATCTTGATAACAGTTGTCAATATCTCACATAATTATCTAGTGTAAACGAGCACAATTTGCAAACTATTATGATAAATTGCAATAATCATGTCTAATGACATCATAACGGCCAATGTTATGAAATAATGCGACGTACATTTAACTTTATTTATGTCATCAGGCATTTTGTAATGTTTACATTACAATCAAAAAACATAAATGAAATTATACATTAGGCCTAGACTATATAGGCTATTTACTTGTGATTTAGCTGCAATCATGTAAAAACGTTATAAGCTGCCAAACGCGATAGGCTACTTTATTATTACAAAGTAAAGTACTTTATTATTATAAAGTAGTCTAACACTTATATTATATTATAAGACATTATCCGATTTTGAACATCATCATTAGTTCAGTAGACTATGCAGTATGTGCAATAGCCCAATATTTTTTATGAAATCGTGAAACATTACCTGGTCAATATCTTCGGTGTCTTGTGCCTGTTCCATGACCAACGCTACTATCCTACCGAACAGGGATGGAAATTAGCACCAGCCAAATGCGGGTGATTTTGTGTTGTTGCAGGTAAACTCTCACCAACCGGCCACCGTGGCGGGTAAATAAAAATAACATCATGCAACGTTCGTCTGTTAGGACAAATTAGTTTGAATAAACGAGTAGACACTGATTAGCAAGACCTAGCAGTGAATGTGCTTTCCATTAAATTAATCACACACACAGTAAACAAATCCTTAACCAAAAAAAACAAAACAAAAAAACAGGGCTATTCTGGTGGGTGCGGTGATGCTGTGGTGACACGTTCATGTAAGGGTGGCGCTACCAAGAAAGCTCCTAAAATCTGTCACAAATAACAGGCAAAAGTAATGATTATGAATATGTAAACTATAGCAAAGAGATATTTTAATTATTTATTAATAAACAAGTATTTTCTTTGTCCGTGTCAGTTGCAAAGATGAAGTTGACGATGCTGATCTTGATCTTCGCAGTAGTGAACGCGCAAGAGAGAAATGCACATTTCATACGAATTGCATAAGCAGAGAGCAGTCTGTGTCTGTTTTCTTTCGTTTTTAATAGTTCTGTTTAAAAGTAGACATGTCTGTCTGTGAGGCTATAGGCTACCTTATACGCTGAGTTTCGTTCATTTATGAGACGAGATCCAGTTCACGCGCCGTCGCCTCCGTTTCGTGATTATCTACCGTTTGCTATATTTAATTATTATTTATTAAATCCAGGCAATTGGTTGATGAAACATTGATTAAAATTAAGATACAATTAATACAAAACGAAATTCACTTTAAAGAAAGGTTTTGAGCTTTCTGTCTCTGTGAAAGTTTTAAAGCATCTTTTAGTGCCGCTTTCACAGTGGTCACGTCTGTAACATTGTTTTTTCCTCATATGGGAACTGAAATGAATATCAGTTCATGGTTTGTGTGTGTAGGCTATTAGAGAGAAAGAGAAAATGCCAGTATTTCATTGAGACTTGAGATTAAATAAACTGGTATTGTAGATCTTGTAGTATTAATTTTCACATGCAGTTACACATTGTCGGTTAAAAACAAGAAAGTGTCTGGTAAAAACATTGAGTGGCTGGTAAATTTTGAAATCCACCAGTCACAGTGGCCGGTGGACAAAAAAGTTAATTTCCATCCCTGCTACCGAACAGGTACCGGTGTACAGGGTGGGGGGTGTATTTACGACAGTGCAAGTATTGCACAGCGACTCTGGGGGTCGTTGTTTGACAAAAACACAATTTCTGCATAGTATACCTTTAAAAAATGTCCCGAGTGAGAATCCATGTGTAAAGGGCCATAGGAAAACTGAAGTCATTCAGAATTCTGCGGAACACCCTGCCAGTCAGCCAGTCAGTATGGTCACTGACACAATAGATATATTCATTGTTTGTGCAGCACTTTCAAATCTGGGGAAACCACTTGTACCAAAATAAAGCAGGACTTAACCACAACTTAAAGGGATAGTTCACCTAAAAATCCTCATGTCTTTCCAAAAAGGCAAGACCTTTGTTCATCTTCGGAACACAAATTAAGCTATTTTGAATTACGTAGGCTGTCAATGGAGGGACAGAAAGCTCTCGAGTTTCATCAAAAATATCTTCATTTGTGTTCTGAAGATGATCAAAGGTCTTACAGGTTTGGAACGAAATGAGGGAGAGAAATTAATGACAGAATTTTAATTTTTGTGTGAACTAACCCTTTAAAGGTGCTATATGTAACTTTTAGCGGCCTCTAGCGGTGATGTTTCAGATTGCAACCAATTTTTACGCACTCGTGCTTGTGCACGTGCTTGAACTCAAGAGCGAGCACTCAGGGTACCGGCCACACTGAGACTTTCAACACAGTGGAGAAAGCATCAACACAACATGCTGGAAACTCAAGTAAACTCCCACTGCAACGTTACAATAATAGGCTACTTTGATCAGCTTGACTTTGAACTAATGCTCCATATGCTCATACCATGATAACATTACATTGACTGCATTTAGCCAACATGTGGTGTTATCTAGCATAAGGCATTTCACTTACTATTCGTGTATCTTTAAAAATGAGCAATGTCAACATAGGTGAATGTATGATATGATAACGAAAACGGTTAGTGAACTAGACTGAACAATTTCAGTGTAACAGTAAGACCGTAGGAAGTAACATTACTGTACTGAACGTGTCTGGAAATGTGTATTTTAAACAAGATGATAGTAGTGGGATGAATAACGTTATAGTAGATCTACTACATAAAATAAAAGTTACATCCTAAAGCACCTACTTTTTGTTATCCTGGAACAGTCTTTTGTATTCATTTCATGTCTCATGTATGTTGTAGTAAGTAGAAGTTGATCTGAATCACGTTTGGCTGACGAGCTTCAGCAGATAACTTTTTTTGTTGTTTTTTATATTTATGTGGGGTTTGTGTTGGAGTCTGTGTTGTGCTGGAGGCAGGGCGTTTTTGGGGTTATCCTAGAAATAGGAATACTGGCCTTCAGAGGTAATAGCAAAACCCGACAACTGGATCATTGTAATGTGTGATTACAACCCCTTCACAGACAGGCAATAAAAAAGGGTTAATTTTAGTAGAAAATCTACATACAGCACCTTTAATTTGATTATTTTACCTACGGGATTCCTTTTTTTTTAAATTATTATTAAATATATTAAAATACCAAACACATGCATTTTGATATTTGTAGTGTAGTGTCACAATGTTTCACATGGATTGTAATTATAAAATGAAACGATATATTCAGTAATGAACACCAACAACTATTGATTAACTGATTTATTGACTGATGAATAAAGTACTGTAGACTACGATTTCCGTTTTTAATGTATTTATGTATTTGATGTAAAAAGTGAAAAAGCTTGGTACTCAAAAAGGCAGGAGCAACCTATGCTTAAGAAAAATAACTACTTTTCTTGTAAAACAGATTTCAGATCAGCACTATTAAGCTGCTTTTGCGACAATTCTCATGTAGCTGTCACTCAACTGCAGTCTTCCCTCTACAAATGCATCCACAACTTTTGGCAGCATGTGTTTAAAGTAAAAGCTACGTACAGTAGCCTTTGCTTATATGTGGAGACAAAACCATTGGCATAAGGCACATCAAGTTCCAGGTGCTGTACTGGGGTCCAAATAACAAGACAGGATGTTTTCAGCCAGAGACAGTGCATCCCTAACTGTATCTGCCTGTAGTAACCTCTGGGGCCTTTTGGGTTCACAATGTACTGCCTGCCCTCCACTCTGCTGTCTTGGTTTGTGCCAGTGAGTGCACCATTAAGGGATGCGCAAGCACTGAGTGTGATAGGGCATTTTACTTCTAGCAACTTGTCATCAATGATACCATCAGGGCTTGCTGCCAGCCAAGGGTCTCCTGCACACACCACCAACCCTTTGTCCATCACTTTGCAGCCCCTCTCCTTAATCTGCTCCTTAGCAAGTTCCTTCGCTTTCTTTCCCAAACCTTGTGGCCACACTCCCCTTTTTAGTCACCCGTGACCAAACACTCTGGAGTCCATCCTGAACACTCTGCAGCAACCAAAATCATACCCACATGGCTACACACCTCTCCATTGCTGCATAGATCCAGATAGACATTTTATCAACGGGATAAATGCAAGTATTGAAAAAGTGTATCTAAATGCTATTGTAAAATGTAACGTTAACTAGCCACTAGCCACTAGCCAGCCATACTTACCCTGCCATGCAGGTGCAATGCCCACTCTGGATTTCGCCGAACTTCATCGCAATGATCCAGGCGGAGTAGTTCTTTGAAAGCGTCTGACCCACCTCGATTTATGCCTTGAATGCCTCCCTTGTGTACACACATTCCTTCTCGGCTAAGTATTCAAAGATATTTACCTGACTGACCTCTGGTAAATCAGACAGGTCTGTAGAAAAAAAAATTTGCCTCAATTTTGTTGAATGGGTCTGGTAGTGTAACGTTGTCACCTTTAAGTTTGGCCCAGTAATGGCTCTTTTCTTCTATTGGTAGTCCCAAATAATACTGGCTAGACATACTTCCTAGCTAATGTAATTTGCTTGTTTCTACAGATGAACTCTGTTGTTATTGATTCTACCGGAAGTTAAGTTTGGGCCACAAAAGCGCGCATGCGCAATAACGTTTATGTTGTTGCCATTGAAACCGTCAATAATCCTGATTATTATTATTATTACTAGCAGTCGTCTTTTATTTTTTTATATATAATAATAAATCCCTTTTATTTTGAGTAATTTTAGATTACGATAAGTGTGATGTATCGTGAGTATTGCATAGTGCTTAGAGTGTTAAGTGTAGTGAGTTTACCAAACATGTTGACCATGGTGAGTTAGACTGATTTTTGTGATCAAACTGATTATTGCTGAAATTCAAGACCAACAAAGAAGCTGAAAAATATTATAATTTGGGATGCTATGCTGCAGCAGTCAAGCAAACGCACACACTTTGATAGTTGTAGAATGTGCTAACACAGAGAGGGAAAGGTGCAGGTAGCCGGACAACACTCTCTCATTTACACTGGACGAGAGCGCTGTGACATTTACAGCTGCCAATATTGCCCACTTCCAATTTGAGATAGAGTAAAGAGGACGAGAGAGATGTGCAGGTAGGATAAAAGGGGAAGCAGGTCAGGCAGACAGTGACCCCTGCAAGGAAATGCCATTTGAAAATCGCAGAGGGTTAGATAACCCAACCTCTCCAAAGTGAGAGCTGGGATTCCATCTCCAATCTGCAAAAACACTGCAATCAAAACTCACCAACCAACACACACATGCTCATTCCCACCAGAACTAACAGCAAAGCTTTTAGTCAACAACCTTGCCACAACCCGTCCCTGTACAAAAGCCTCCTGTTACAGTTAAGCCCAATAAACACATCTCAAGACACTGCAGAGTGTCTGAAGTACTGGGATGTTTTTATCTTTCGTTCACAGACTGTCCATCTCACACATTTATACTACCCTCACAAAAAGTTACTGTCTGTCTGGTACTGTTTCCTTCATCTTTATCACCAGGGCTTTGAATGATCTGCATCCAATAATCTAAGATGAAATCGTATGCCCTTTTCATTCATTTTATCAGACATCTGACTCATTTTCAATTGGTGCATTGACTCAGATGAAAATTCTTAGTTCTGTATCAAATACAATAGACCATCATCCCAATCTATGCTTAGTTATGATAAGGGGAAAAATTAGGCCGGAATGATGTGGAAACAGCATTCCACCACCACTGTTAAAAAAGAAAAAACGTATAGTGAATTATTTGTTTGTCAATCTGTGGTTGATGGAGATTTGTGGGATGCACATCCAGGGCACGAAGCTCGTTCCACCACATCCCAAAGATGCTCTATTGGGTTGAGATCTAGTGACTGTGGGGGCCATTTTAGTACAGTGAACTCATTGTCATGTTCAAGAAACCAATTTGAAATGATTCGAGCTTTGTGACATGCTGCATTATCCTGCTGGAAGTAGCCATCAGATGATGGGTACATGGTGGCCATAAAGGGATGGACATGGTCAAGAAACAATGCTCAGGTAGGCCGTGGCATTTAAACAATGCCCAATTGGCACTAAGGGGCCTAAAGTGTGCCAAGAAAACATCCCCCACACCATTAAACCACCACCACCAGCCTGCACAGTGGTAACAAGGCATGATGGATCCATGTTCTCATTCTGTTTACGCCAAATTCTGACTCTACCATCTGAATGTCTCAACAGAAATCGAGACTCATCAGACCAGGCAACATTTTTCCAGTCTTCAACTGTCCAATTTTGGTGAGCTCTTGCAAATTGTAGCCTCTTTTTCCTATTTTGTAGTGGAGATGAGTGGTACCCGGCGGGGTCTTCTGCTGTTGTATCCCATCCGCCTCAAGGTTGTGCGTGTTGTGGCTTCACAAATGCTTTGCTGCTTACCTCGGTTTTACCGAGTGGTTATTTCAGTCAAAGTTGCTCTTCTATCAGCTTGAATCAGTCGGCCCATTCTCCTCTGACCTCTAGCATCAACAAGGCATTTTCGCCCAGAGGACTGCCGCATACTGGATGTTTTTCCCTTTTCACACCATTCTTTGTAAACCCTAGAAATGGTTGTGCGTGAAAATCCCAGTAACTGAGCAAATTGTGAAATACTCAGACTGGCCAGTCTGGCACCAGCAACCATGCCACGCTCAAAATTGCTTAAATCACCTTTCTTTCCCATTCTGACATTCAGTTTTGAGTTCAGGAGATTGTCTTGACCAGGACCACACGCCTAAATGCATTGAAGCAACTGCCATGTGATTGGTTGATTAGATAATTGCATTAACGAGAAATTGAACAGGTGTTCCTAATAATCCTTTAGGTGAGTGTATGTCCGGTTAACAACCATTACTACGTTCGCAGATACTGACTACTGGCGTTCGCCCCCATAATCCCCATCATCACCACCAGCTTGGTCCCTGTCCATCCATCAGGGGTAGGCTCCGATCCTCCCTTCATCTTCAGGCAGGAACTGCAAGCATCCGCTACCCTTCGCATTTGTATTACGGACGGGGCCCACACCAAAGAACTCTAACATATAATTTTGCATACACTGTTAAATAAATCGTATTCATACGTTCTCTTGCCTCCTGAGTCTTTCTGGTAAAACCATGATCACCAGGCCAACAGATCATAAGAGTCTTTCCTCCAATACCCCAAACTGAATATATGTAGCATAGGTGAATTTTGGAAACTATGGAATCTGATGCACTCTGGGAATTGAAAATGTTATGTATGTTTAAGGTCTATTTTTTAATGACTCGCCTCAACATATGTTTTCTTCATCTCTCTCATCTTCTCTGCCTCTGAACTCCCGCTGCACCATCACTATAAAAGCAATAGCTGTCTGAAGAGCAACAGATCTTAGAGGTTGAGAAGGAAATAGATCAATGGCATATGTGTATACGAGCAGAATGCTACGGCGAGACAGACTGTAATTATGTTCAAAGAGAGAGCAGTCGACTAAAACAAAGATAGTTCAATCAGAAGCTGGTTTGAGGCTTCAGTGAGAGCAAACAAAAGTGGCCCCTGAACACACGGAGTGATCCATACAGACAGAAGAGGCCTTAACCCTGAACTAGGAGCCAATGAGCTAAAGGATGTGGTCTGCAAAGATATATTATCTGCATGGTTCTCATAATCTTTATATGATCAGACCCTATTTTCAATAGATTGGAAATCTTATTAGTGATCACAGAGTGTAGTCAGTGACCTGAAAGACCCTATAATCCTACGTCATGTCAAAGCAGTCGCAAGGTTAATAGCCAATATATTACAGTCTGAGAGTAATAGGCAAAACAGTAAAAATGACAAACGGGGATATTTCAAACTCTCATTCATAGATAAATAAAATACCCCAGCTATAACAGCAATGCCTCTGAAATAGTATTATAGCCATCATGTCCTTTGATTTTGATGCTTGGGGTCCAATTTAGAAGGATGCCACATTATTGCCATAGAGGCACTGTATATGTGAGTGACTCCTTGACTCTTCATTAAAGGCCATTGTTTGATCTCAGCTTGTCCGTACATCTGGAGTAATGACAGTGCTTTCATTGTTCCTTCGGTAAGTTGATTGTAAATTATACCATAATGGATGTGGTGAATTATAGACCGTCCATGCTTCATTTCCTAAGAACATGGATCTCTTGATAAAAAAGCAATATCAGCCAGAATTATCTCTGAATATCATATTACTATTCATGGATATGGAAAGAAAATAAATATAATATACTATCTCTGAATTGCTCTCTACATTTTGGCAGTTGTGTTCTTTTTAAAATACTTTTTTTTCTGCATAGTCTTTGTGAGCCTACAGTGAGCGCAAATTCACTAGCGTTCGGGAAATGGCAGTTGACCGATCAATAGCATTTAAGACTACAATGAACAAACAGGAATGACATCTCAATACCCTTAAAATGAACAAAGGAGGTTTGTGGCACCATTAATTTCACAGACAAATACTATCTCAGAATCTGTTCTAAGCAAGTTTGCAAACGATTTTAAAGGATTGCGTAGACAATGGGATAAGTAACCTGTTCCTTAATGTTATTTATTGCACTGAATCCATAGGTGCATGATAAAATTTTGTTTGTGGTTTACTTACATTAAAGTGATACTGATAATGTAATGTTAGGATTTAAAGTTAGCACATTCTGCTCTACTCATCTCAACTAACGGCATTGTAATTTCAAATAGGTGTTCTGAACACTCCCTCTGGTTGCAGTTGATCAGTCAAACACATAGCCCCATCCTAAAATCACACCATTGATTGAGCTAATAGCTGTGTTGGAATGGTTAGCGAAGTTGCAGTTTACAGGAATCAACTTTTGAAAGGCTTAATTATATGCATTTTAAAGTCCCCCTGTGGTGAAAATCAAGCTTTTAATGTTGTTTATATGTCTATGGGTTTTTTTTTTATATATGCTTTAAGACAAACCATGTACAAATGCAGAAGTCAACACCATTGCTGAATATTTTCTCCTTAAAGGATTAGTTCACTTTAAAAAAAACTTTTGCTGATAATTTACTCACCCCCATGTCATCCAAGATGTCTATGTTTTTCTTTCTTCAGTCTAAAAGAAATTAAGGTTTTTGATGAAAACATAAGACCCTTATTCATCGTCTGGTATCGTTTAAAGCCATGAAGCTGCACTGAAACTGTCTTTTGGACTTTGAACCGTGTGGGGTCCTATGAAGTCGATTATATGGAGAAGCCTTAATTTCTTTTCGACTGGAGAAAGAAAGATATGGACATCTTGGATGACATGGGGGTGAGTAAATTATCAAATTATCAAAAAAAAAATTTAAAGTCAACTAATCCTTTAAAACTGCAGTGAACCAAAAACAGTCTCAGAAACGTGGTTTGAAATCGCTGGTGTTTCTGACGTCACAAATTACCTTGTAACCAAACACGTTAACGTGTAAATCTCTGAGCTGGTGTGAGTGAGTGGTGTCGGGGCTAATTTGCATATTCCATTCGCATATACTAATTGAGGCACGGGTGAAGTTACGTTCAAGCTATTTCAAGGCATGAAGAAGGAAAAAGCGTTTAAATATGTCATTTTTGTGATAAAAGGTGAGTTAAGGATTTTTTACTATACGGGAACTTTAAAAAATGTTATTTAAAGAAAAAATAATACACACACACTGGACTTTCCATTGACAATGCATATCCTGTACAAACTGTATATTGTACAGTATTAGTCAGACAGTCTGGTTGGTGGCTACAGTCCCCCCCACTCTAGCACATATTGTTACGAATTTACACTAATAGCAGTTTATCAATTATATTTGATCAGTACAAGGCATTTTATCAGGTTGGCTTGCTCATAGATGTGGGCTGTCAAACCACACCTGACACTGCAGGTCGTGCACCGTAGCCTTTCGCAGATCTATCTTTTCATCCTCTAGTTCTCATCAACTGTAGGCATATCTATTAACCTGACAGCACAGGAACTGCCGAGCACAACTTCCATGACCTCAGGGCTAATTATAAACCCCATTATGTGCTCCTGTCAAATTAAGATACGGGCTGACGTTTGCCGAGGAATGTGCAGAAATAGTGGAGTCAGGGCCTCGCAGGACACACACACAAGACCAGATGAAAGGAGAGTCAGCCCTGGCACAGGTATGTTTCACATGGGTTATGCTACTGTATCTGGGGATGCCTGAACTAGATAGGTGACATACAGAGTGTGAAAGTACACTCACTTTCAATAAACACCAGATGCTCGGATGGGTGATCACGATTTAACATGACCAAAACAACCCACTGGCCGAATCTAAGCTGCACACTTTGTCACAGCGTTTTCTATAATTCTGTTAGTGTCAGGAAACATAGACTTAAACAGAGGTTAAGTGAATCCAGAAAAGCTTTATTAGTGATTACAGGGTGAACAGGTGAGTAGAAGTGCAGTCTTGAATATGAAGAATGATGATGGTAACAGTCTCTTTTGCCTTACATGAATGGAGAAGAGAACCAGATAGCACACACCTCAGCAGCTAGATAACTTCAGGAGCAGCCAATGAGAACTAGAAATACACCACAGTAAGAGAGTCTTTCCTTGTTCAGGGCCAAACAAAGACTGAAGCTGAGGTGTGTGATTATATAGGGAGCTGATGAGGTGATTAATTATAAACAGGAGTGGGTTATTGAGTGAGTGCAGGTTGGGACCAAGAGGGATTCTGGGAAATGTAGTGCTGGAGACTGCTGGGCTGTGACTGGGGATCGTGACAGTTAGACCCAGACATCACTGAAAATATCTTGCGGCACACTTCCGATCAATTAAATCCCGTAGGAACTGTCAGACCCACGATTTTAGCCCTGATACGCTCATAGCCAGATTTCTGTATGCATTCTTCAGATGTGTGCACTCAGAAAACCATAAATCAGAAGTTTAAACGGATATGGCTTTAAAAAAAATGCAGATAATAACTTTCATGATGACGATGAACGGCAATGTCATGTGAGCGTGATCGCGATAATCAAATCCAAACAGATGTTTTGTTTAATTAGTTTTTGGCAGAGTAGCCTATCTGAGGCACAAGCTGAAAAGGCACAGCACTATTCTGGATAGGGGGTGGGGAGCAACAGCTCATTTGCATTTAAAGATATATGCATGAAAAAACAAAAGTTTTTAGTCGTAATAATCATTTTAGGGTGTAATAGTCATTCATTGTGGAATCAGGATACACTGTTCGCTCTGTATGGTTTTGATTCAATAAAAAGAAACGACTCATTAGAGCCATTTAATGTACTTCATGAATCTGACTTATTTAATCAAAAGACATGACATTTAAACTGCAAACTTACATTTAGAACTGCAGGTAAAATAGGATTTATCATGACCTTATGCAATGATCATGATTTTATTGTTTATAATTAATTCAATTAACTACTTTCATATCATACATAAAAAGGTTTATGCTGTAGATGCTATCTAGAATCACACTTTGTATGAATATGAATAATAAGATCACAGTGGAAAACAACATTCACTTCATGATGTGAATTATAATTCATTTCTGTGTAAACAATGTATCAGTGATTGGTTATGAAATAAAACATTATTTATGTCTGATGCATAGCTGTTCTCAGAAGTGATTAAAGACCCTCTTGAATAAATCTGAAGAATAATTAGATATACCAGGCGAAAAAAACTACTACTGTGAGCAACGGAAGCCACGCAGAGTGACAGGTTACAAAACTCAGACTGATCTAGAGATAGATGGATCTCATTTTTTGAAGTATAAAAGGCCATTCCACAAAAAAATTTTCAATTACGTTTGCTTTGTAACCATAAAGAAGCTTGACGATTCAAGATAAAGGCAGGCGGTCGGCTATAATCCAAGCACTGAGAGTGAAGGAAAGATTTTGCTGTAAGACCTACACACCCATCAGTTACATTTTCTCCAAGAATTGTGGAGCCTATGGAGGATACAAGGGGCTGAGAGCGAATTTTGTTACACCCAGATCGAATCCCATGGCGTCAGTCGCACTGACCACACTCCCAGCACCATTACGCAATTAAGGATGTGATTTAATTATCTATTTATCTGTTTCGGCACTCTGGATGATATACACAGAGTCTAATGGCCTCGCTTCATTACCCTCCATTAGGAGCGCTGCACAAAACAACACGGTGAGGTTAATGTTTCTCATGCAGCTCCCAGATGAGTTTTGATTGAGGCCTGCGCGACAGAAACCCAACACTACGACTGCCTGCCCATAATAATGTTGGTATTGCTAATGCTGTTATATTGTGCTGTTCTGGCCTCTGATGGAAGTAGATCTGCTGTCAATTAAATCGATGTTTATTATTTGTTATAGATACTTCAAATATAGTATTTTAAACTATACATATTTGTAAATATATAATATGAAAGAAAAAAAAAGTGTGCAAACGTGATATTGGCCATTAGGTTTTGAACAAACCTGAATCTTTTGAATTAATCTTTTAAGCGAATGAATCGTCTCACTTTAATGTACTGAATAAATTCTCTCCATTTTGAAGAAAGTAACATCTTTCCTTCTTATACAGACCGACTGTTTTGTTGCCACACCCCATTTTTCTTTGCCACTCAGTTCCCCATGCTGTTCACCACACCGTCAAATAATTAGCCTCAATCAGCCACAGACTTCATTAGGAAGCACCTGTACACACAGCCCTTTCCTTTTGCTCATGCCACATAGAGGAATCCTTGTGTGTTGCTGCTGGAAATGCTGTGTCTCCAGCCTTGTGTGCGTTATTGAACTATGTAAGTTCCATAATGTTTCTCCTTTGATGGCATGTTAAATTCATCATGGGAAAGTGAGCAAATCTTGCATTCCTTTCAGTATGTCTGTTTAAATGTACTGTTAGATTGAACAGTTCAACTTGGTGACTCAATGTGGTAGCATAGTTGCAAGAATATGTGCATTTGAGTATTTATAGGCATTATACGTTTATTAAGTACGGGGCAGAGAAAATTTATGTATTGACTTTGTTGGCTACCTCGCTAATTTCCTGCATTCTAAGTTCTTGTACAAATGTTTGATTGTCATTCAAATGAATTGTGGTCTTATGTAGCTAATTGTATCCCATATCCTTCCCTCCTATAAACCACACACACTAAAGAAAGACCGTGTGTAATTAAAGTGACTAGACTGGACTGTTCTTACCAACACCTCCACTGGTCTCAAGCCAGCCACCTACACATCCCTCTTAAACCTCCTTTTCCCTGACTATAGCATGAGAAAATAATATTTGAGAGCTGGCTGTGAAGCGCATTGGGCTGTGATTGGACCTACAGTACAGCACAAATACTGAACAAGTCGTTGTTTTGAGTCTGAACAAGACTCGGAGCAACATTCACCAAAATCCACTCTTAAAAAAAAAAAGGTTTCAAAACAGGGAAAAATGGGTTCTTCCTCTAACAATAGTAGCAGAACCCTTTATAAGGTTACATAAAGAACCATGCTTTGAAAGTGCTTTATAGAACCTTAAAGGGTTAGTTCACCTAAAAATTTACATTCTGTCAGTAATCTCTCACCCTCATGTTGCTCCAAACCCCGTAAGACTTTCGTTCATCTTCGGAACACAAATTAAGATATTTTTGATGAAATCTGGGAGCTTACTCACTCCTTTAGGCTGCCAGGTAATTTCATCTACCAGCCTAGAAAAGTTAGTAAAGACATTGTTAAAAAAGTCCAAGTGACTACAGTGGCTCAACCTTAAAGATGCCCTAGAATGGGGTTATTTTATTATTTTATAATGTTTCCTGGGTTGCCCTTATAATGTTAGCATGTTTTTTTAGATAAAAAAGTCATAATTTAGAAATAAAAGGCATTTTTCCTAGCCTGATTTTAGACTCTGATTTGAACGCTCTGTTTGAAGGGGCGTGTCTGCTGTGTGTAACCGGCCTCTGCTGTGATTGGCTGACAGGCTTGCATATGAAATGAACTCTCTCGAATACTTTTACTACAGCTATTATACTTTACTATTACGAGATTGACGAATCATGAGATGTTTTTAAAGTATTTAGATCTATTCCATCACACAAAATGAGCATTGAGCAAGCAGATGACAGTCTGTTGATCATGAGAATGAAGATCTTATCATCGCAACGCAGTTTCTGCACTCTCTCTTAATGCTTTCACCAATGCAAACACGATGATGTAAATACAATAACAGTACAGTCGTTGTGCAGTGTAATGTGCGTCATTGAATTCATAACGAGTTTGGCAAGTGTCCAGAAAACTCACATACTCGCGCTATGTGGAATTGTTCTTTGATCGCTTCCTGTATATCATTCATTCACATTCACAATTTAAATAAGGTTTTTTTCATCCTACTAAAAGAAACAATGTGAAGTTGATATTTTAGTCACTGTTTGACTTACTGATGCATAAACAGTATTGAACGATTTTGAGAGAAATATTACCTGTCTCGCTTTCTGAACTTGAACAATTCATCAGAAATTGTTGCTTGGTAACGTTAGCTCGATGATTTATTTTCAGACGTTCATCGAGGCCAGCTCTGTATTGTCCCAAGTTGAGGAAACAGTTGTCGGTGAAATGTTTGGACCTTGCACAACTTTGGGAAGTTGTGTCAGCGCATTTCCAGAGAAAATAAAATTAACCCATTGTTCGGCTCGGCTCGGGTGAAGGAACTAAAAAAAACATTTGTGTTCATTTGTACATCCAAAAACTGAGCAACTGCCATGTTTCGGCTGCACAGTTCTGCTTGTCATTGAACATGGGCTGGCATATGCAAATTTTTGGAGGCGTACATATTAATGATCCCGACTGTTGCGTCACTGTCGGTGTTATGTAGTAGAGATTCGCCTATTTTTCAGGGGTGTTTTTCAAAAACGAGATTTAAATGAGAAGGAGAAAACAATGGTGTTTGAGTCATGTCATGTCCATGTACTGAACTCTTGTTATTTAACTATGCCAAAATAAATTCAACTTCACATTCTAGGGCACCTTTAAGTTTATCAAGCAACTAATTACTTTTTGCAATGTTTTTTCTCCTTTTTGTTTTGATATAATGGACTTACCAGCAATCCGTCCACATTTGAGGAGTGGGTGAATAAATTATGTTTTATTAACAAATTTCAGGAGGAGCACGTTCAGATAATTAACATGGGTGGACAGCATTCAGTTTATCAACAATAACAGGTATATTATACAGCAGACCTACCTCCGTTCTTTGACAGTTTATTGGGATCCCTCCACCACCCCTTCACACTTCTAGTTCTAATCAATTCTATACACAGGGGGTAGTACTCTGAGTTCGAGCCAAATTCTGCACTCTGTCTCTCTACCCCTCCGACTCCGTGGTCCTCAGTCCCACCAGTCTAAGTATATTGTTTAACCATGACCACCAATGATCTCTACGATCTAGCTCACGATGAAAAGAAAAGTGTAACAATGTTACACCCTGTAACAATTTGTCAATTAAAATATATAGACATTTATATATTAAATGTACTTGAAGGATATCAAGTACCTGTTGACAGTTCAGGTCAAGTACCTGGTTGAGTTCCAGAAAACAATAATGAGGTGGCTTTGAAAGGATTTTTTTTAACCCTAAACTAAACAAAGTTACACCATAGAATAGTTCTTCAGGAATGATAGCTTTAGCATAAGTTCTGCCGGGAAGACACAATTGTTACGTCACTCATTACCTTCTCATCTCTATCCAATCGTGTTCTAATACTTGTAGTATAAAAGATAGATACTTACTCGTGTCTGAGTTCGCAGATGCTGACGCTTCCATTCACCTCCATCCTCCCCACCACCACCAGGATGGTTCCTTTCCCTCCATCCTCCCCACCACCAGGATGGTCCCTTCCCATACCTCCCAGGGGGTCAGCTGCGCCCCTGTATTCGTCTTCAGGCAGGAAATGCAGAGTCCGGACCCTCGGATTGGGAGCTACGGACGGGGCCTATGCCAAAGAACTTTATATCATAATATTGTTTGCTGGGCTGTTAATAAATGGTTAATTGTTACAGAATTATTCTCCCGAGTCTTTCTGGTAGAACTATATGGTTCAAAATAGAACTGTTACTACGTCTAAGGAACCTGTAAAGAACACTTTTTTTTTTTCTTTTGTATAAAGTGTGGGATGTTCTGAACTGAACGAAAAGCCATAAAGATCTGACAATGATTGAAAGAAGGCAAGTCATTTGTTCAGTTTGGCATTAGACTAAATCTTTTTTAAAAACAAGACCAAAGGGGTTGGATAAATGGTGCCAATTCATGAATGTACAAAAATTACATTATTGAAAGTCTACTGTATATCAGTCTATATTTGTTTTCTTTTCTAGCTATATTTGTTTGACAAGATGTAGAAAAATAGATTCAGGTCAGCTGAGATAAAGCACTATTTCTGAAGTCTCTGTAGATTTGTAGACATGCACATGTTAATAAAAGTAAGACTTATTTCAGTCACAAATTAATCAGTCTTTTGAACAAACCTTTGGAGACTAGGATTTAATGACTCACTCACAGACAAATAAATGGTCACTCAATGTAACAACGGAAAGCATCACTGAACAAATTAGTGAACAGTCAACCACCACTAAATCATTCCTGCTCTGACAGCTTCCTTTTAACTTATTTAGGCCTACTCTTTAAAAAGATCTTTTAAAAGCTGTTTAGATTGCCGCTGGTTATCATTCCAAAACTGAATCGTAGCCCACAGGAACATATCTGCCCCTCAGCCATAGTCTGAGAAGTTAAGTATGGCTAAGCTGCGGTTGCCCTTGAATGAGATATTCTTACCATAGTCACTGATCCGGAAAGAACCAGCTGCATCTGTGTGCAACAATGCAAGAGATTTAACCGTGTATTCAATAAGGATGGCCTGGGATTAGTAAGTCTGCAGCACAGCTAAAGTGAACAACAATGAGGACAGAACATCTAGTTGTGTAAACAACCAATGCTTGGCACACAAGCTTTTGTGCTCCCAGGAATGTTAAATAAGCTGTTAGACTTCATTTAGACTGATGGAGCAAATGGTGGAAAAACTGTCTGATTCATCTCAAAATCATCGGTGTGGGTGTGCCATATCTTTGCCTCATATGCCACGAAATGACAATGTGAGATCTCTTAAATGGTGACGCAGTGTCAGAAAATACCACAGGCGTTTGACAGATGACATATCTTGGTGACAAAACATCATTGAATATCGGGAGATAATTGTCATAGGCCACCGTCATAGGTGTAGCTGTCAGATGAAATGTATTTTCTTGCCAGTGCGGAGTGGGAGTGGAAATTACTGTAGATGTGCATAGCTTCATTTTGAGCGACTTTCCTTAGTTAGGGGTAAATCTGCTTAGTTCTATATCACTGCTTTTGTTTATTAAGCAAAGTATGTTTGTTTCAGCACAATTAGATTAGTTTCTCTCTGTGGCAATTTGTAAAATGTTTATGAACAGCTCTGTGATGACAGAAATATATGAAAATGTTACTATTGGCAGAGAGGTGTGGTATTAAATTCATATCCACAATTACAGTATATCAAATGTTCTAATGAAAACTTTATTTGTATATAAATGCATTAAGGAGCATCTTAGCTGCAGTGCATGAAATGTTTTGATTTGAATCGGACTGAAAGGAAATAAATGGAATGAGCCCAACAACCTCGACTGGATCCGGAATGGATTTGAAATGGAATAATATGGGGTCAAGGGACTGAAATTTTACTGAAAAGGATTTTTAACTAGATTTGGAGTTGAATTTCAATCACAAATTAATCAGATTGAGTAAAATTAACTTAATATAATTTTATGCAAAAGTAGCCTAATTAAAATTGCAAATGGTTTTGAACTGGTTGTTTTGGAAGCAGAAATTGAATACCTCCCAACGATTAAATTTGTAATCAGTTAAAATTAAGCATAGATACTGAGATTAATTAAGATTGATGAATACATTTCGATCTTCCATTTACTCTCAGGCAAAACACTGCAGGACAGTCCACAACTATCAAATGATTTTATAATCTGTCTGATGACATCATCATAACCCTATAGGTACTGATGTAATGTATGTTTGAATATTCCCTTCCCTTTTCTCTTATTTCACTTGTTCTCTTGTCAGAATTAATCATCTTCTCTTTTCTGTGATATTTCACTTTTCTGAAACACACACACAAATATATTTAATGCTTCATAGCATTGAAGGTTTCTGATCCGCTTACCAGGAAGGAAACATACTTTTTTTTTTTTCTGCCATTCCACATCTGATCACACACATCATGGAAAATCCCTTGATTTATTAGCAACTCTGCTTATGAAGCAAAATCACTGATGAAGAAAGATAGAACCCAATGCATAGCCCCTCATGAGACATACTTAACGAGACAACTTAAGGTTGATGTTCCACCATGTATTCATGATTAATAGATGAGGACCCAAGTTCTGTAATAAGGCATTCAAACCCACATGTAGTTCAAACCAAGCAATACCACATCCAAAGACACATCAGCATGTGATTCAGCAGCATTATTATTTAGAACATGTTTGTATTGTCTTCTGATAACCCATAGGCCTATCTAAGACCTTAATCATCATGCTGTTATTTAATACAAACATCTATTTTTAAACACTGATTAAGCCTTTTTCAAAATTACAGATTAATGTAACAATTACAATAGAAACAGCAATAACAATGTTTAATAAAAGGATGACACCCTACACAACATTATTTAATTAAGCACATTTTGTTTATATATCATCTCTATCTGGGAAATGTCAAAGAATGTAGCCTACCATTATTATTCTTAATAAAAACTGATAATAAATTTAATGAACTGAATGGAATGAACTAAATGGAATGAACTGGGGTGCGTTTCCCGAAAGCATCGTTACCCAACTATGTTCGCAAGTTCCGTTGTTATCAGTATAGTTCAACGACTCTGTGTTTCCTGAAGACGTTGTCCATGTGTTCCATTCAAGTGATCCATTCCAATCATTTAATTATGATTTGCAATATCTCCTACAAAAATGCCTTTGAAGGACCTTTTCTCCCAGGTAGAGGCAAGTCGGTCAGTAGAAACATAATTAATTTTAGTTGAATGCGTTTTTTTATTTTTTATCTATTTCAGCACATCTTTTCAACATCTTCAAGTATGTGAATACACTAAAGTTGAACTGCCCTTTGACATTTTCTCTCTGAAGAATTTGTGCAAATTGATAGGCACTATGGGCTTTTAAAAGAAATCAATAAAAGCTATGCAGGGTTTCTGCTATTCAACGTGTCCTTTCAAGCACTGAAAATATATTGTGCTATTCTTTTCCATAACTGAACAAGTACGGATGGGGAAACCAATGACCCATCTTACACATATCATGATTAAATATGCTAATTAAATATTTCATGCATGGACAACGTAATGGGTAATTTAGCGCTTGACTTCCCCCATCCCTATTGACATAAGTGATGCACAGAAAAGACAAGAACTTTATTCATTTCTCATACGCACATCATGTTTGCTTTTTATCAACATGGTGATGATGCATAACCAAGGACATAGTGGTAACATGAAGCTTTGTCCTTTGTTGGATGCAAATCCCAGGATTATGGGTAGACCTGATGATCAGGGGACAAAAATGAACACGTCATGTCAAACGTGTCGGATGTGATTATTGATATGTAGCCAAATACACACACACGTAAATCACTTGACCATGCCTCACCAGCACTCACTGTAATTACCTCGACACTCTCCGGAGGAGCGCAAGAGGTCTTAGGTCATTTCCTTCATACATAGTTAGACAGAATCAAGTGATGTAACATACAATTATGTGGGAGTATGTTTGAAAGGGACAAGAGAGAGAGTTAACACATTAGCTGCACTTTCATAGATTTAGGTCCTTTCCTGTAGGCCGAATGGGTAAAATAGCCTTAAAAGAGAAGATTGGTCAGTTTATGTCTGTCTGCAAGTGTGAATAAGAAAGTCTGGGCATAATAGCAGAGTTAGCTAATAACAAGCACATTATAATTAGCGCATTATCCTCAGCGGGGTGGCTGTAATCTTTAGTCATTTCCTGTGTGATCCATAGATTACACACATAGGTAATACTGCCTGAAAATCCATTCAAATTGAATATATTAGTAAAAAGTGTGTTTCCATTAATTTGTGTGTGAGTGCATCGCCAAAGTCTGGCTTGAAAGAGACAGAGTGAGAGTTAAGTACAAGAAAAAAAAAGGAGAGAGAGATAAAGAGAGAGAGAAGATAGAACAGAATATAATGTGACAGGCTTTATCCTCTACCTTCAGCAGTAAAATAATGAAATGATAACTGAGTGCAATGCACCTCTTGGGCATTTTGCTTAATGCAGATCTGATGTGAATCTGATGTATAATGTAAGTGTAATCTCGACATGATGTAAATCACTGAAGCACAGGAACAGTGAAGGACTTGAGGAAGTGGCATTGGGTGGATGCATATTAAATGTTAATCAGCTGACACATCGAGATACTGGGGCGTTCTGCAAAATGTTACCTACAAGTCAAAGACAATAGAAGATTATATTATACACAATTGCTCTGTCAAGTCAAGTCAAAGTTTATTCAGAGCACATTTAAAACCTTGAATTCAAAGGAGAAAATAAAGTAAAATGGGTAAAAAAAGAACAAAAGAAAAAGAATAAAGAAATGCACTGTGACAAGCTCGATGAAAATATACAAGACAAGTGAGAAAAATGTCTGTACTTAAAAATATTTAGTAAAAAACTACAGAGGTTGAAAGTTTTGTAGCAGAGGCCACACATTTGTAGCACAAGTAAAAGGACAGACTAAATCCAGGAGAACTGCGGCAACGTCTCCAAGACGCTTGAAGAAACCTGCAAAGCTACCTGAAAAACTGCAAGTGTGCCTAGGACAAAAGCTGGACACCAAATATTGATTTGATTTAGTTAGTAGAAGATAATTGATAAATAAAATCTATTTATAACATTATTTTTGAAAGCATTCTCCCTTTCACTTTTCACAGTGTAGCTTTGCAGGTAGGTTTCTTCAAGCATCTTGGAGACATTGCCACAGTTCTTCTAGATTTATGTCTCCGGTTTCTTAAAGGTGGGGTACGTGATTTCCAAAACGGCCAGCAGATTTTGAAAATACACAACTCAAAAGGTCCTACCTCCTTTCCTCCAACGCTGGACCTAACTCCACCCACTCGAAGAACATGGACGCGCAATCATGCACGAGCGAAAACTCAGATGCGCGAGACTCAGCCCTGGCATCTGTACAGCGGTCTTCTATTCAAAGCAGGATTCATAGCAATGTGCTTTGAGCATGCGCACGAAGGGTTCACGGCACGTGCGCGAGGGGGGTGGGGGTATGGTACGTCCGTTTCATTGACGGACCGTTTCATTGACGGCTAAAATCACTATAGTTTGCTAACGATAGTCCCGCAACATATTTTCATGTCTGACAACTGGTGAATGTAATTGCTGAAGGGAATTGGCTTATAATTTACCTTACATCTGCTATGAACGCATTGTTTTCTTTTGGTTATATGTGAACATCTTTTTGGCATCTTGGAAGTTGTGATAAACATCGGCGCATATCCTGTGACGTAGGCGCTAGCGATGACTTATAATGACGTCTAACGGAGGCGTAGTGGTGTCCCATTTCTTAGGGGAATATTTTCACCCCTACGCCTTGCCACTCTGTTTCAAGGGTCAAGGGGAAGGCGAAGCGTTAGGGGTAGGGGAAGGCGAAGGGGTAAGGGGTAGAATTGGGATTGGGCCTTACTGTCCAATGATTCTAGGTGGTCTTGGAAATGATTGGCTGGAGTTTGAGTCCTGCACGTTCCACAGATGAATAAATTGCTTAATTTCATTTCAGTGCTTCTAACTCAGTGGCTGTAAGTGGGTTATGAATAGGATTTCAAGTGATTTTGAAAAAAATGGACAAAAAAAGAAACACATACCCCACCTTTAATGTAATCACAGACAGACTCTGTCATGATCTGGTTATCCACTAGAGGGCAATCCACCCCGGCCTGTTGTCATTCCCTCATAGACAACATCTCCCATAACCCGTTATTGTGCCATAACCTTGTTTAGCTCACCCTTTACAAGCCTCGTCATGTTTAGCTCACCCTTTATAAGTCTGGTCAATTCAGTCATTCACAGCTAAGTCTTGTTTGTTTCACTGCAATTCTAGCCATAGTATCTCCCGTTTCCTGTTCTTTTGATTTTCTGTCTGTTCCTTGGATTTCCCTGTCTGCCTCCACCTTGTACTCAGTTTATGTTTGGATTGTGTGTTTGTGTATGAACTTCGACTGTTCTGACTTCGATTGTGGATTACCCTTATGATAAACTCCTGCATTACAGCCTTCGTGTCTCCGTGCAGTTTGTGACAGACTCGATGATGGTGAGATCAGATCTCTGTGTGGAGCATACCGGCTGTTGTCAGACTGTTGTCAGACTCCTTGTGCATACAAAAATCTCACTGCAGTATTACAATTAATACCAAAAGAAATGTTTGGAAATGTAAACAGATATTTCCTAATAACACATTACAGCAAAAGATATAAATAACTGTAGTTGGCTTGGTTCAAAACCATTTATTTATTTAAATACGAACATGTCTAAAACGTATGCATGCATGCATATATATATATATATATATATATATAAATATAATGTACACTGTGGGCCTCATTTATCAATCTAACATAGAAACGAGCACAGATCCGAGGGCAGAAATCATCTTGCGATAGGGTTCACGTGTGATTTGAGATACATTCGCCAAACCCATCGTACGAATAATTGTACTTTGGTAAATGTGGTGGCTAAAAACAATCGTCATTAGAATATCACGCCCCTAAAAATTCATGGTTTAGAAGCCTCCCCCCTAGAGTTTACGACATGTAGTTTACGACAAAAGTAGCCCGGCCAAGAAGATGAAGTAATCTCATGAAAGAAAAAAATTCTTACTCCAAAAAACAGCCGTTAACCTCGTAATTGCAAACAATAATATTTCTTTATATGTATATTAAATACCGGTAAATAAAACGAAACATTTACAAACATAATAAACAAGCGTATACCATATACTGCTTGTCGCACAGTTTTTTTCTTCTTTTGTTAATCTGTTAATTAAGTGTATTTTGTGTAGTCCTATTTATTTTATTCATTTTATATAGTTCATTTTATTATGCGCAGCATGTGCGTAATGTGACGATGTGTGAATCCTTGTGTTGTATATGCTAGAGCATCTAAAACTAAACCCCTAAAAAAACATATTTTGAAAGGGTCACAGACATCTATAATTTTAATTTGTCATCGAGTCGTTTAACGTTTAATGATCGATTAATGAGCTTCAGGCAAATAATCTAAATGAGGAAAGTGCTCTCATTACAGTTCTCCAACAGTTTTACTACGCTGCGTTCAAATTCACGCTAATTCAAAAACATGTGTACTTGCAACTTGCTTTATCACAAACAAAACAATTGACTCCAACAGAGGCGTGAGATCCTAGAAGGCATGGTAGACTGTGGCCATGCAACTTGCTTTATCACAAACAAAACAATTGACTCCAACTAAAACTAAGTCATTTGATTATAAAATATTTAACAAATTTTTAAATAAAGGGTGACAATGTCAATTTTCTTTGGTCGGACATCACTTTTAGCCACAACTATGTTCTGCAGAAATAGTAATGCAACATGCTATTCTGAACATAGCCTAAAACTGCTTCCATCTCACATGGCCACAGTCTACCATGCCTTCTAGGATCTCACGCCTCTGTTTTATCTACAGGATATTGGTTCTGTAAGACGATTACATCCATGGCAGGCAAAAGGTCTAGTAGACACACTGGACAATTATTGAACAGAAATTAAATCCCCTAAGATTGTTATGGGGTCAGCAGAGGAAACTGTAAAATATGTTTTTGAAAAAAAAAAATAAGCTGCATATCACATACTGACAGATTCCACTGCCAAATGTCCATTTCTGGGGCCCCAAGAAGGCAATAATGTATTTATACTGTCTCAGCAATTGGTCTATGCCAATGTGAGAAC
Source organism: Semotilus atromaculatus (assembly GCA_031834385.1). Classification (NCBI taxonomy): domain Eukaryota; kingdom Metazoa; phylum Chordata; class Actinopteri; order Cypriniformes; family Leuciscidae; genus Semotilus; species Semotilus atromaculatus. Next base: position 7,795,731 of record JAULUF010000001.1, read on the forward strand.
AAGGTTTCTTCAGATCGTTGTTTGCAGAGCAGATTATGAAAGCTTTTTATATAAGTTAATGCATTAGTCTCAAGGTTAGTCCAGGCCAATGTAAGTTTCTGCACAAAGTAATCTTTCTTTAAAGAGATTCACAGATAATCACACACACCTTCACCCAAAACTGAACCCTTCACACTGCAGCTGTGTCTGAATGCATTGATGCCCTGACACATGCCAGGACTATAACATTAGAGACGTCCAAATGAATATTCAGCGACTATTTCTTTCTTATTTCTTGGTAAAAAAAATAAATTAATAGAAAATTAGTGTTAATTAGTGTATAAATCAATTATATATCAAATGAATTTAAATGAAATAAAAGAAAATAAAAGTCTTAAAAAAAAAATAAAAAAAAACATGAAGACAAAAAATGCTGACCTTCATAAATCAGCCAGAATGAGGTTGTTATTGTCATGATCGCTAGTGGAGAATTGAGTGGACCCAAATGCAGCAACATGATAGTCAGGGCAGTCCAAAGAATCATCATCCATGCAAGAGTCGTAATCCAGATAATCAGAATCGTAGTCATGCATTTCAGTGTCGAAAACCATTTAATCCATCAGGTAACAAAATAATACAAACAAGAACCGAAACGAGAACAAACCTTGAACTTGACGTGTGACATAATACAATGACTCCATGACATGAACTAACGCAGACATAAACGGGAACAGCTGGGTGCAATCAAGTGATGGGAACAAACAAGGATTCTGGGAAATGTGGTTCTAAAGTGAATGGATACGGGAAGGAAGGGACCTCTAGTGGACACCCAGTGAAAACACAACCAGACACTGATGCTTTCCCTCCATTTACCAAGGAGGCAGTGCATATTTTAGCAGATAAGCAGATTTCAAAGACTCTTGTTTTCATTAAAGATGTGTTCCTTATTGACTAAATAATTACACACCAATGTAATTGATAATTAGTGTTAGTGAGTGTGAGTCACACATGGAAGGAAAACAGTAGGCTATATCTCAGTGAAGAGTATATCTAAGCATCTGTCGAAAGACACACGTCTGCCCTGAGGTTCTGGATAAAAGCATATCCGATCACTCCCAGATGCTCTTTCAAATAGGCCCAAATATGAATCAAAGAAAAACAACATCCCTTGCTTTCCAAAAGCAGTCTTATTATAACACCCCACCAAATCTCCTGCATTTGACTTCACATCACAGAACAATCACTCCATTTAATGTTGTTTTCATTGATCCAATAGCCCACCCCCACACTCAAGACACACTCGTACGGCAGCACAAACACACATTCATCCACTTTGCTGTCACACTAATTCCGTCATCAGACGCCTTATATGTCCATAGAGATCCCTTATCATTCATCCATAAATTATCTCCTTCTGCTTTCTTTCTTGACATAACAGAACATCTTACTGGGTGTCTTCTCCCCAGCTTAGAACCCACTGGACTTTCATTATTGGTAAAAGCTTTTTCTTTGTAATACAGATCAACGCTGATGGCAGGATGTAAACAGTGATGCATTGGGAGTTTGACAAAGTGTTTGCTTTTATTTTCAAAGCTTGGAAGCTTTTAAAAGTTTGGGGTCTGTAAGATTTTAATTTTTTTATTTGCATTTATTTAACCAAAAAGGCTGTAAAACATTAATATTGTGTATTCATTTCCATTTAAATAACTGTTTTCTATTCTAATATTTTAAAATGTAATTTATTCCTGTGCAAAGCTGAATTTTCAGCATCATTACTCCAGTCTTTATTGTCAAATGATCTGTCAGGAATCATTCTAAAATGCGGATTTGCTGCTCAAGAAATATTTCTTATTATTATCAATGTAAAACATTTTTGTGGAAACCGTGGTACATTTTTTCAGGATTCTTTGATAAATAGAAGCATGCTTCTATTCAAACCACCAATATAATAACAAAAAAATGACTTCCCTACATTTTGGTGGTTTTATTTGGTGGAAATTATTCTACCATTCGAAAATAGCATAGACAACAGACCAAACTAAAACTAAACAAGAACAGACCAATCTTTGGGCATCATGCTGTGTGCTGAGACAGAAGACATGTTTGGCAAATACATCTGATCGCATTCGGAAAGAAGTGTTTAGTGACAAAGTGTTTTTGAGTGGAGCCAAAGTAATATGCCTGAGGGAAAGAGTTTTCGCCTTAGATGCTTTCTGAAATTCACAAATCTTTTAAAAGACTTTAAAGTCCACCTGGAGTCCAGCACAAAAGCATAACTTCCATTATCCATTGCTGAGTTTACAAGAGCAGGTCTACAGTAGGGACACTGGCATGGGTTTGATCTTGGGCTGATCAGTAATTCATTATTCATGATATTAGTCAAAATACTTTACAGAGAGAGAAAGAGAGAGAGATGCAAAACATAGTATTTATTTGCAAGAAAAATAATCTTGCAAATAAATTATTTAGCGGACACAAGGATCCGCTATACTGTAAAATGCCAGAAAGTGTCTCCAGATTAATGGTGTCTCAGTATTCGCATTCTTTCTTCTCAGTGTGCGTCAGCATGATATCTATGCTTTCTATTTTGCTGGACTCATTTACAAGCATCGTGGGGGATCATTAGGCATTAACATTTGCAGTCTTTTAGTGACTCTATATCAATTATTTTGCATTTGAGGAAGAAATATCTGGAAAACAAATGCAATTTTGTTGCCAAATACCCAGATTAGAAGAGCATTAAAAACTGATTGTAACATATTTCATATTCTTTTATTTCTACAAATGAGCCTATTTCTGATAAAACTCATTATAATGTGTAGCATCTAACATTGCCATGAACAACCAATCAATAATTAGAATGATTTAGATCTTGGGACAACATAACCTACTAAAGTAATTCATTTCGTCATGTTTTAAGTAAGTAATACAATCAGATTAATTAAGAGACTGCTCCAATTTATTCCCAATCGTTTGTGTTTCACAAAAATGAACCGATTCATAAGCGTATTTAGCTTTGAATTTTTTTAGTTTCTTTGTTTTGCTAAAGTCAATTCGCTCAAGATTCAAGCTTCACTGGTCCCAATTGCTTTGTCTAATTTTGAATTCACTTAAAATAACTCATAAGAGTCTTTTTCTCAAGAATGAATAATTCTTGAGAATTATTCAGGCCCTACAGAAGGGTTCCTCAAATCTGGCCCTGGAGAGTTTAGCTCCAACCCTAATCAAACAAACCTGATCAAGCTAATCAATGTCTACAGAGTTACAGGTAGGCCAAGGTGAGTTTGATCAGGGTTTGAGTTAGACTCTGGACCGGATTTGAGGAACATAGTTCGAATTACATAGTTCGAATGTCCCCCCCAAAGGGACATAAATATCAGTTTTGGGGGGGGTCAGATAATTTTTCTGATATTGTGAAAATATATAATTACAGTTACAATACAAGTCAACTCCTATTTTCACTGTTGGAACATTTTAATGTAAAGCGATTTCAGACACCCCTATTGTGGACCGTACCATTTTAACCACCGTGGCTAGAAGCAACGGAGATAGAGAACGGGTTGACGTGCATGCATAAATGTAATATTTCATGAAATAGGCAATAGGCTTCCTGTAAAGGTATTAGTTCTCTTTTGGATAATAACAATGAGCAGGGCTGGACTGGCCATCGGGCATACCGGGCATTTTCCCGGTGGGCCGACGAGCTTTTTTGGGCCGATACATCTCATACTTAAAAAAAATAAATTATATAGAGGTCCGTGTACTTTTTGATCATTTCATTTCCTGGTTGGAATGGAATAACGAGAAATGAAAACAGGCTCGTTTATTCGTTTTTTTGTTTAGTTTAAAAAACGAAAAATTAGATTTTGGCTCGATTTTTCATTTTTCGTTTGTGGTTTACAAATCGGTTTATGGGTTCGATATTTCATTCGCACACATGGGCGGCGCTGAAACACCCCTTTCATCTGATTGGTCAAACCGCTCCGCCTTCAGTACGAGCTTATCTTACTGTTAGGCAGAATAAGAGTCAGTACGAGTGCGGCACTGACAAATGCACTGACTTTAATAAAATAATGTCTGAAACCACCACTCACTGTTAACTACGCACAATATTTGACGCAGAAATATGTTGCTGGTCACCTAATTCGTGCTGCTGCGACCCGATTAATGTAGCTATTTACCATTCATAAAACAGTGCAAATATTGTATAGGCTACAGTCTTTTATTTACATCAAAAGGCAGGTAGGCGTGTGTGACACATGTTTAAATATGTTTGTTAATTGAATAGTAAGTTTATATTTATGAATGTCATGTGTTGCCTACTCAGTTCACATGAAAAGAAAGAGACAGAAAAGAAAGAAGTAGAATCATTAAACGTACAACAATACTGACTAAATTAGCAAGTTTTAAAGGTAGGCTATGCCGTGCTCTTCAAACGACATGATTTTGATGTAGTTTGTAGTTTTTGGGAAGACGAACGCATATCTTACAAAGGTTCCAGTTCTGTATAGTTTGTAGCCTAATGCTTGTTATGCTTTCTATCTATCTATCTATCTATCTATCTATCTATCTATCTATCTATCTATCTGTCTGTCTGTCTGTCTGTCTGTCTGTCTGTCTGTCTGTCTGACTACTGTCTAAAAACTTTATTAGCCTACTGTAAAATTAGCTGTCTTAAAAATGCGGATTGATCAGTGCACAGTTATTCCAGACGCCCCCCGGTGCTATTCGTATTGGAATTGTGTAATCACAGATCATGAACAGATGCTTTACACAACAAGGGCAGCCTATATTCCCATTGGGTTGTTGGGTTTTCATATTTTATGGGAACTTTAGACATAATGATTTTTATACTGTACAAACTGTGTCATCCCCTAACTCTCTAATGTAACATCATTTCATCTACGGACATGTTATGGACATATTATCATGGTAGCCACAGTTCAGCCTATTATTGTTTTTTTTTATTTCCACTTCCTTTTTATCCAAAGAGACGGAACTATTTGCACTGTATTTATTAATGGGAAATAGCTAGCCTATACCATGCTAAAATAATCCTGTCATATAGGCCTACTGTGGCTCACATTAATCGGGTCGCAGCAGCACGAATTAGGTGACCAGCAACATATTTCTGCGTCAAATATTGTGCGTAGTTAACAGTGAGTGGTGGTTTCAGACATTATTTTATTAAAGTCAGTGCATTTGTCAGTGCCGCACTCGTACTGACTTATTCTGCCTAACAGTAGGTGTGTTCGACATCGGCTGCGGCTGGATGTAAGCGATCGGCGAGAGTAGCCGCGTGCAGCCGGGGAGGAGCTGCAAACGGAGACGTGAAGTCGGACACTTCTGGTTCCCGTAGTGACCGCTCACGTGGTGTTTGCATACTTTATCACAGCTGAAGTGAAATAAATGCAATATTTGCTAAATACACAGATGTTTCAGTGGCATTTTCATTCAATACTTTATGTACTGCTTCATACAGCGTCTGTTTGAACAAGAATAAAGTTCACCATAAGCCTACAGCTAGCCTACTATCAATGAAGTGGAATCGACGTTTTTTAATCAGTTTTATTTGGATAAACATGTCACAATATAACATTGCAACAACATGAAAAGAGTGCTTACTGTTATAAAAAATGATTTGTGAGCTGTAGAGGAACTAAAGGTGGTCGAATAAACACGAAACACACGTGATCGTTGTCATGCGGTGAATCCGGCCAATCGTGGAACAGCTGTGTCGTCATCAGCGCTCGTGCAGCCCAGAGCAGCCGCTCTTCAGAAGCTGCGCTGGCTGAGTTCTCCGGCTACTCTCGAATCGCTCTCGCGTTACTTTGATGGCATACGTCACAGTCACGTGGCGTCGGCGCTGTATCAAGTCGGACAAAATTTCTAACCGGCATGCACTGCTTCAAGTCAGCCGCCGATCGTTCTGCGCAGAGCTGCATGAAGTCGAACAAGCCTAGTAAGATAAGCTCGTACTGAAGGCGGAGCGGTTTGACCAATCAGATGAAAGGGGTGTTTCAGCGCCGCCCATGTGTGCGAATGAAATATCGAACCCATAAACCGATTTGTAAACCACAAACGAAAAATGAAAAATTGAGCTAAAATCTAACTTTTCGTTTTTTAAACTAAACAAAAAAACGAAACGAGCCTGTTTTCATTTCTCGTTAATCCATTCCAAACAGGAAATGAAATGATCAAAAAGTACACGGACCTATCGAATTTTTTTGAACGGTCCATAGCAGAACTAGGCTACTTTCTGAACACAGGATATGAGAAGGAACCCATTAACCAGTTACGTATTATTTCCACATCTGCATATTGGACGATTACGCATTTTAGAGTATGAGACCGTTTGTAAACAATGTTTTCCGCCGAAATAAACGCTCGATGCAGTTTCCATCAAAATAAAAGATAATGTGTTTATCCCTTTCATGTATAGAAATTAGTTCTAATTAGGCTATTACTGTCATGTGATTAATATTATAACTATGATTAATTATGTAGTAGTGTAATGTAGACAGACACTATATCACAACTAAAAGAGTTTTGAGTTTTTCTTTGTTCAATTTGCACACTGAATATTGGTTGGAGCACTTAATTTTGAACTCTCAAATTGCACCAGATTGATGAATTGTCACCAATTGATGACAAAATTTTCTTACAGGGGAGCATGCCCCCGAACACCCCTAGAGGGACAGAGGTACACTGGCAGAAGAAGTGAAGGAGCAGCACCCCTCAATTATGGTGGGGCCTAATTCGCACCCTGTTGAGGAACTCTGTCCTACATGTTTCATTCACTATGTGTTCCGTTCACATTGGGGGAGGAATACATGTGCGTTAACTATAGTCATATATCGTTTTTTTTTTTTTAAACTAGCCTATATAATTATTCGTGCTGCGCATAAACATCTTGTCACTTTATCTTTCTTGAATTGAGCAACTACGCGGAAAGCCCGACAACGAGAGATGAAGGAAGGTCAGAAGAGGCACTAGCAGACCGAAGATTTATCTCCCATGTGATCTATAACATCCTGAGCTCTGAGTGTTTATCTGATCAATACCGAGCGCTCGCCAATCGTGCATTATAGAACATCCATAACTCCATGTATACCCCCGAAAGCTTACCACCAGCACAACAGGGTAAATTTTTTTGCCCCGGACCTTCTGCGTTCCCCTTCTGATCTACGATGTTTGGAACCTAATACTGTCTCTAATTGGAGCGGATGGAGGGGGCGGAAAATGCCATCAGCAGCCTAAATGAGATATAATTACAGCTGATATCCAGAAATAGCCAATCTGTCAATCTGCATACTTGCCTCTGTGAGATGGAGGAAAGGTAGATGGGGGCACAAAAAAAAAGGTAGGTAAAAGCGATCAATTAATTATATTGCCCACAAGAATACGGCAGAGAATCGAAAAGAGAAGAAAGGATGAACCCAATCCTACAAAGCCATTGAAATTGTTCCGGACTGTGGAGCGCTGCTGCCCTCTGTAGGTCATGATCAAGAGCCGTGGCACTGTGGACCACGTGGATGAGCACTGGAATAAAGTGTAACACTGTGTACCTTTTTCAACAGCCGTGCTTCTGTAAGCATTTTTCCTATTCGGTTTTTATTCGTTTTGACAGATTTATGCTAAATCTTTAACTAAAAGGTTGAAGCAATGAACCAAATCATTCAACCAGCTCTGATATTTATCATAATATTACACTTTTAATATGTAATAAGAGAATCTTAACAAAAGAGAATTTTAACAAAAAATTATTTAAACATTTACAATGAATATAAGTTTTCATACTGTTCTAATCTGTAAAGGCTTTATTAACATACACTGCTTAGCTCTTTTACCATGGTTTATGTTCTGTAATGGTGACTTCTCTGGTTGGTGGATCTCAGGATTACAGGTGTTTGTTCTTTAGTGGGAGTTTGACTCATTTAACTTTTTTTTTCTTTTAAAAATGAATCTGAAATCACACTGAAGCAGGCATCTTTCATCTCTTAACAATCTCAAAGCTCATGGTATCGTTCTCAAAAGGTTTACGTTATCTAAAAATTCTTATCTCTATGAAGTAAATGAAAGGGATTTTTAATTCCAGAAGCTCACTGTTGCACACTATTGGAAACAGCGGGGACATAACTGATTCATGGAAAATCAACAGATGAAGGAGGAGCAGATAAAAGCAAAATTATCAACCCTTCTCTTATTCCTTCGGTCCATTCCCTCATTTGTCTTTTCCAGATCTGCACTGATTGCCCCATTACATTCAGAACACACATGTGCACTCAACCCACACAAATCCACCCAAAGCACATTATGTTGTTTTCACAGCAGGCCAATCGCATTTGCAGAATTTTAATTTTACAGAGGATCATACATCTTTGTGACATTTGTATTTCCCTGGCTATAACAGTATAAGAACTGTTTTGATGAGTGTAAAATAATGTCACCACGTTCCTTGAGTGTGCATAAATGAATAGCTAAGTGAATAAGTAAGTTTATGCACATATTCGATCAAAATGTCGACCAGTGAATGAACAGAGGGAGTTATGAAAAGCACACGTTTTGCATGCACTTATGAGACATTAAACCCCCAAGGTGCTTTTTAAAAGCGGTGCAATATTTTTCCCTCATAGTTTCATATGCGTTTGCTTGGCCCAGAGCAGGGAGCTAATGAAGCTTGTCATCTGGAAACATTAAAAATCATCTAACCTGAACCTAGCTGTAACATGAACTGTATGCATGTATATTAACCAGCCCCATAGTGTAAATCAAAATGAGTTGAGCTCCCTAGCGAGTCCTCTGATGTAAATGCAATCTGAACCACAAAAAAATACACACTAAATCAGCATCGAGCAAAGTAACGCACGAGAAAGAAAGTCCATGGTATTTAACATGATAGAAACAGCATGTAATTTTCATTGCTATTAATGCACTGGATTGCCAATGAATTGCACTGCATGGGTTCTTCATAGTCACTGGCAGTTCTATTATATTATCATGACGGCAATAAAGTCAGCATGAAACAGAACTTGGACTATTTGCACTGAACTTTGGGACGAACTTCCATTTTGAAATAACTAATTTATTTCCATGTATTTTCACTTCATGAAACGCTCTTAAAGAAGATAAAAAAATATGGACATTTTTCAGAGACAGGAGAAGAGATATTGTGATGATCACTGGCTAACCGGCTAACTCACATTATTAAGTGTAGTTCTGAAAAACTGTAAAGAGTTAGTTCTGCTAATCAGCAGTGGGCCCACTATTACCTACAATTGTGTCCATTGATGCAGATTATCTGCTGTACTTACTACTTTGAGTCATGATAAAGGATGGAGCATGATTTGTTTTACAGACTAATGTAACATCAGTCATTCGTGTTAGTGCTCGGCTAACGTATGCGCTGTTATTGATACAGTTAATGATACAGTTCCCACATCTGCACCGCAATACATATCAGTTTGTTGATGGACATGCACTTGTTAATGCTGATGGTGAGGAATTACAGTTGCAACATCTCATAATGTACATCAAACTGAGTAGTGTATCACTCAGAAACGTCCTGCTCAAGTCGTCAGATTGATTATGGTAAAATCGACACCATCGTTACTGTCTTTACAGTGTGTACAGTCACTGAGCTTTAGGAAGCCTCAGGGCTGAAATTCAGCTATGGTAATGCGTGTTTTGTTTACGACATGCGATGTAATTAGTAGACCAATCACAACAGACTGGGCCATCTGGCCAATCAGAGCAGAGTAGCTTGTGGAAAGGAGGCATTTAGAGAGACTGAATCATCGGACGAGTCATTTGAGAATCATTGAAAAATGTAGTGATGTGCAATATATATTATGAGAAAATGAAAGTATTTTTTGGCCTTTGATGCGTGTAAACCTGTAGGAGACAAAATTAGGAATTAAAATAGCATAATAGGGGCACATAAATCATAAAAGATTAGGAGGGCACATGAATTAAAAAGAAAAATAATGATGTGCATGGATAAATCATTTATAATAAATACTGCAATAAAAAATAAAAAAAAAATGATTTGTCCATTTTGATTTCATGGTGACTTTATTACCTGATGGTTGAAAGTGGCGGATGAGGTTGCTTTTTCATAGATTTGAATTTAGGAAATATTTTGTGAGACTGGAAACATTTCTCATGAAGCACACCTGACAAGGTATAATAATGTGTGATGGCATGTTGCTACTCTAAATTCCATTATTCTTCTTGGAAAGATGCAGCCAGGTGTCAGTAAGAGGAAAAATAGAGATCGTTTGCTGCAGTCATGACAAATCCTTTTCACCTCTGGAGACTCCTTCTCTAGAGACGACGCTGACTTCGGTGCACTTAAGTGGGGGAAACGGGGAAGCATCAGAGAAAACCACTAGGCAGAGATATCATGCAGGTCGCTGAAGATAGCAACTAAATGAAAGTGAACCCAAACGCAATACAGTTATTGCAAATCCCACATTTGAATGAACTACAGGTGTCAACCACTGACAGAGTGAGACATGGCTGATTCTTCAAATGCTTGTCTTCCCTTGGCTACATGGTGTTATTTCTCAGAGGTTTCTTTCATAGCTCGTTTTACTTAATGGTGTTCTTAGTCATGTTTCATTTAGGTATCAACTTTGTCGCAGATGTCTCCTAAAATTCCTAAAAGAAAGGAATGAGATGAACGTCTGCACCACATTTCAACAGTGACGTACTGTTTCCATGCTGCTTAATATTCAATGCCAAGGCAAAATAAATTATATTTAGCATGAGCTGATTTGATTGTGAGTTGGGCTTCTGATGTAGCACTAAATAAAAGCAGGGAAAGTCTTTTAATTGAGTTCTGCACGCAAGCTGTACACAAAAATAACATACAGTAGTACAACGCACAAGCGTAGTGCCATGTATGAACAAATGATTATGAGTTGTTTTTTTTTTGTGAATCCGAAACATACAGCGCGACCGGTGTAGTCCAACTCATAAATCAAATATTCTTATGAGCCAGACCTGTTTAGTGTGATTAACAAACAAATGACTGTTAATCACGGTAATGGCACGAAAATACTATTAAAACTTAATTTTGAGAAAATATTTTGTATTACAATTTGCTAATCTTTATATTAAATGGCTACAGTGAATGACAGCCGTCTGCGGTCTCCCGGTGGCTTACATTATTGTCTGTTTAGTGTTAGGGATTAATTTACAGCAAAACAAAAGAAAACATTGCTCTCATGTCCGAAAACATTGTTGTTGTCTTACATTTCATAATAAACTCAGACAAGCTCAGTACCGACTTGCTTGCCGTCAGTTTATTTCCGTGAATTGAAGAGTGTGCAAATGATTGTGGGTGATTTAAGGCCGCTAAGGATACATCCGATGCGTCCTTCAAAACAGGCCGAATGAAGGACGCGAAACGAAGGCTGCCTTCCAAGGATCCTTCAAATTGAGATGGCTTTCAGCAACGTTTGATGACGTGGCAGAGAAACACCTTGAGGGTCCTATTTCAACGATCTGAAACGCAAGTATCAAACGCGAAACGCAGGTAACTTTGTGGGTGGATCTCGGGCGCTGTTGCTATTACACCGGCGGGATGAATGACTCTTGCGCCCGATGCAAATCTAAAGTGGGTTGGTCTGAGTTAGCTACATTACTCATAGGTGTGGTTTGGGCGTAACGTGGAATAAACCAATCAGAGTGTCATCTCACATTCCCTTTAAAAGCAGGCGCGCTTGTTCCATGGCGGATTGCTATTATAATGGCGGATTTGCCAGGCGCACGCCAGAAGCGGTTCACAGCCGAGGAGACCAACGTTCTCGTCAGGGCCGTGAAAGACAGAGAAGTGACATTGTATGGGGATGGGAGAAACCCACACAAATTAGCTTCGGTTTTTTCACATCTTTTTCATTTTTTCACATCTTCATAGAAACCACAATGATTTCCCTCGTGTGGTAATATTTTTCCTTGTAATTATGTATGATTTGCAAAAATGGGAACTGCTGCGTCTGTGTAAATGAGAGAAGCAAAGTGTATGCACTTTGTGCACACGCAACATTATGGCCAAGTATGCGCCCTTAAAACATCATCTGAATAACACGCCACTGACTTTAGACTAGGTTTTTCCTGGTCTGTGGTGGAATTGTTTTCTGAAACTGCAAAATAGCACCAGGGAACGTTTGCGCTGGAACACGCCTCCTCGTTTTTAACCGCCCCCGGAAGCGCAAGTTCATTCCCTAATTTACCGACATGCAAAATAGGAATGATACATGCAACGGTGTACAAAGTCGGTTGCACTAGGTGCACGATAGGGCCCTATATGTTTTTTTGTAGTGAATCATAAGCGTGACCAGACAGTGTAGGTTTGAGTTCTTCACTGAACTGAATCCGTTATTGAATCAACATCTAAATTCACTTACTGATCTGCAAGTTAACACCATTTTCAGTGATGTCTGTATCAAAACTTCTGTTTTAATAAATGAAGGAATAGCACTATTCCCATAGCCCTGTATTACAGGTAAACTGACATTTGATCAAACTTTATTTTGGGCAACAACATTTTTTTTGTTGTTGTAAAATTGGATACAAATAATTTTCATTTAGGTGATCTACAGTATATATTCTGGCTTCAAAATAGCTAAATTGACTGTGATTCACTGTAACCCCAACTGGTGTGATGGTATACAATAAGTTTCTGCTCTACATCATTGTTGTCAGACATAAAAGAGCAATCCAACCACTCACTGTCTCCTGACCACCCAATCACAAAACACATCCCTCTTTTGTCAGGCAATTTCCTTCGGGATGTTGAAAACTTCCCTGCCTGATTAAAGAACAAAAGGAAATGGTGAATTATTTTTAGATGTGGAATGGGTTCTCGCAAAGATGAGTTTAATCAATTGTAATTAATTCTCCTGGTTATGAGCAGTGGAGCCTGACGAGTCAAAGAAGGGGTTGAGGATATTGAACTCCATTGAAAACCCATTAACACCTAATAAGTGAAAGGAAGTGGAAAAACTATGGTGAGATTTGAAAGGGGACTAATGTGAGAATCTAAATTGCTGTTCTCCTTAGACAGATCTGGAACTTGAAGGCTCACCTTTGCTCACGCCTTCATCAAGAATGATTGTTCTAGAAGAGAAAGAGAGGTTAATAGACTAATGCTTATGCCTCTGTCTTCAGGTTGGTCTCATTCTGTCAGTCTGTCGTCTGCTTTGAAAACTCTGGACAGCGCAGGCTCAGCTAATTATCAAACATTTATTCTGTCTTTCAGGCTGAACAAAGACGAGTCGGTCCACGCGGTCCACGCACACCACCTTCAAAAACATCCTGACCTTGCCTTCACTTGACTTTCCATTAATTCGTTTTGTTTCAAAATGGGAGGGATGCAGACAGACAATAGCACTTGAGAAATAATTAGGAACTCTCAAAGATGCTAATCAGATTCCATATGAAGTGTCTCTATAACTCTGGGCTTACAGCAGTATTTCACAAACATCCCACTGAAAAGGAATGACTGCTAAGGGCAGGTGTGAGGTGCTGCATATCAACTTGAGAGAATGGAAAGTTTTTGAGAAAGCAATTGATGGCATCTCATCAAAAAGTTCTCTAAAGCTCTTCTCTGCTCCCACACAACACTCCCTGAACTTCTAACGTCACTCTGAAAATATGTTGACTTCAGTGGCATTCCGTTTCCTCCCCATACAAGTGGAGGATATTGACATTATTGTTAATCATAAAATGTTATTTTTATCTAGATGGATGGATGGATGGATGGATGGATGGATGGATGGATGGATGGATGGATGGATGGATAGGTGGGTTAGATGGATGGATGGATGGATGGATGGATGGATGGATGGATGGATAGGTGGGTGAGATAGATAGATAGATAGATAGATAGATAGATAGATAGATAGATAGATAGATAGATAGATAGATAGATAGATAGATAGATAGATGGATGGATGGATGGATGGATGGATGGATGGATGGATGGATAGGTGGGTTAGATGGATGGATGGATGGATGGATGGATGGATGGATGGATGGATGGATGGATGGATAGGTGGGTGAGATAGATAGATAGATAGATAGATAGATAGATAGATAGATAGATAGATAGATAGATAGATAGATAGATAGATAGATAGATAGATTGATTGATTGAAAGAAAGTATGTTGTGTGCCCATTGACGTGGGCTTTAGAGAGTTCACGCCCTGTGCAATGCCTGCTATGGAACATGAAAGGTCAAGATGAAAATTGTTGCGCACCCTTTTCATGACATTATTTAAGCCTTTTATTCATATAACAAGAAGAGAAGGAAAGTAGGGGAATAAGAAATGACTCAGTCTGGGTTCCTGTGAGCCAGCAGCTCTTGTCATGAGCACTTGTTGTGCTACCTCGTGCTGTGTTACTTTTTTCTTCTTCTTTGTTTTCAACAGCTTGCATGTTCCTGTCTTTGAGATCTCTGATACATTAAAGAGTGAATGTAAAATAGAATGATATTGATTAATATATGGATAAAGCTTGAAAGAGACAGCGTAATCAGGGACAGATTCAATACTTGTGAGAGGGCCTTTGAATGTTGTACGGCATCAAATACATGCTTTAAAAGATGGATAACCATACACGCACGCTTTTAAAGATGGATAACAATTATGTCTTTTTTATTTATTTATTTAATTAATTTTTTTTTATCTGATGAACTGATGGCGAGATTTGTTATTATCACCAATCTGAAATGACTTTGTATGTTGTATGTTATGTGAGCGCCATCTAGTGGTGAGATGATCTTCATCTTAGGCGCCAAAGGACTTGCCAAGCCACAGAAGGTCCTGGCCAATTTAATACACTATAAAAGGTTTTATACTTGGGAAAGGGTATATCCTACAGATTCTAATTAAAATGTCCTCTTTATATTCCGTTGAAATACACATGAATCACCAGAATTAAAAGGAACAGCTCTGGCCTCTTTACGATAACTGGCACAGCTGATCAGTGGCACAAACGGGTGTTAAATCACCATATAGCTCTCTCTTAATGAAATATTAATTCAATCTCCTTCCTCGTCTCACTCATTCACATCCTTGAGGTCACCAGTCCTCATAAATCAAAATCTCTCCTCAGATTCTTTTTTTTTTTTTTTTGGCCCATCAATGCATCAGCTTAATTCTCTTTCTTTTCATGCATAAAGGACAGATTTGTCCACTGTAGACTTCCTTCTGACAAACCTCTTCTCCCATAATGTCCTGACAGGATCCCGTGATTGATGACACTTTTAATGACTAAGCAACAGAGGGATTTACTGTCCGATTAATGTTTTATTAAAATGCATTACACCTGTGCAAGAGTGGCTTGTTTCAAAGAAATGAATCTTGGCTCTGAAATGAAAACTGAAATTAATCAACGTGACATTTACTTAAAGGGAAATCCCATGAGTATATGTATTACGTATGAATCTGCAGTACATTTTGTCCTCATGTAGTTGCACTGATTTGTATGTTAATGCTGTAGAGATATTTTTTAATTTATTTTACACAGAAATACTCTACTTGTCAAATAATAGCTCATATAATAGCCTACTCACCATACTTCATAAAACGTATTAGAAATGAATCTATAATTATATATATTCACAGTCCTTGCCATATTCACAGGAGGCTATATTTTGCATTCTATGAAACTGTATTGTATTACTAAAAGTGCTTTATAAATAAATTAGAATAGAATAGAATAGAATAGAATAGAATAGAATAGAATAGAATAGAATAGAATGTTAAAATGCTCAGGCATCATGTTTAGCATTTATAAGGGTAAATATTAACTGTTGGTCATTATTTCATGTTTTTCATAATGATACTTATTTTCAACAGTTGGCTCATAAATGTTATTATTATTATTATTATTACAGATGGTCTTCCTTTCGGAGTCACATCCTGGGCCTACCCGGTCAGAAGTGACCGGAGACCTAAAAATGAAACTTCCTCCATCCCAGTAAAACCAATGCAATTTATTTTTGTTCTATAATATTTATTCTTTTTAATTTTGCATTTTGAGAGAATGTGATTGAATTTATTCATATTTATGCAATATTTATGGTCTATTTTTGCCATTGAAATGAATGTTAAAAAAAATGTATATATATATAAAAAAAAAAAGATTAGCACATGATCATTTTTATCAAGCTCGTATATTTAAGTTCAGTAATTTCACTTAAATGACAGTGAAAATTACCTATTAATTTTCATTTAAGTGAAATTACTGACCTTAAATATACGAGCTTAATAAAAATGATCATTCTAGAAGAAAAATTCAGATGGCACTTAGGGGCTTTTGCATCTGAACTCTTCATATATATATATATATATATATATATATATATATATATAGGCCTATATATATATATACAGTACTGTGCAAAAGTTTTAGGCAGGTAAGATTTTTTAAGTTTTTAAAAGAAGTCTCTTCTGCTCACCAAGGCTGCAATTATTTGATAAAAAATATTAAAAAAAACAGTAATATTGTGAAATATTATTACAATTTAAAACAGCGGTTTTCTATGTGACTATACAGTAAAGTGTAATTTATTCCTGTGATCAAAGCTGAATTTTCATCATCATTACTCCAGTCTTCAGTGTCACATGATCCTTCAGAAATCATTCTAATATGATGATTTGATGCTCAAAAAACATTCATTATTATTTTCAATGTTGAAAACAGTTGTGTACAATTGATGAATCTTTGATGAATAGAAAGTTCAAAAGAACAGCGTTTATTTAAAATAGAATATTTTCTAACATTATAAATGTCTTTACTGTAACTTTTGATCAGTTTAACTCATCCTTTGAGTTGGATGAATAAAAGTATTGATTTATTATCTTTCTTTCCCCCAAAAATAACATTTAAATTCTTACTGACCCCAAACTTTTGAAGGGTAGAGTTTAATGTTACAAAAGCTTTAGATTTCAGATAAATGCTGTTCTTTTTTTAGTTTCTATTCATCATAGCATCATGAAATAAAAATGTAAAAACTGTTTTTAACACTGATAATAATCATAAATGTTTCTTGAGCATCAAATCATCATATTAGAATGATTTTTGAAGGATCATGTGACACTGAAGACTGGAGTAATGATGCTGTAAATTCAGCTTTGATCACAGGAATAAATTACACTTCACTATATATTCACATAGAAAACCGCTGTTTTAAATTGTAATAATATTTCACAATATTATTGTTTTTTTTGTATTTTTTATCAAATAATTGCAGCCTTGGTGAGCAGAAGAGACTTCTTTTAAAAACTTAAAAAATCTTACCTGCCTAAAACTTTTGCACAGTACTGTATATATATATATATATATATATATATATATATATATATATAACATACAAAATTAAACAGAATGTATAGTTGTTGAATGCTTTGAAAGTTGTTGAATGATATGAATATATAGATTATAATCTTAAATATTTCTTAAAATTGCCTAATAAAATGTAATTCTAAAATTAATAATTTAGTGTAATATTTTATAATATATTATACAGTAATTATATTCCCATATTTACAGGATATTTCATAAAGTATTCCTTAATCAATACTCCAATAGTGTTCTATTTGATTAAAAATTGAATTTGGGCAAATAAGCTTTTATTATGAAAAATGAACACGCGCTTCCTGGAATCGTCATGAAGCGTCACTAACCTGCTGAATTGTTTTTCTGCGGTGTACGGTCCTCTGACACACAATGATCAGCTGAAGTTACAGCGACCGATAAAGAACAAGTTTAAGTCAAGTACACTGGAGTGAGTTTGAATGATTTAAGCCTGTATTTCTGTTTATATAAGACATGTTGATGTTGTTGTTATGTTAACTGATCATCTATCTGTTCCTACAGCAGCATGTCAGACCCTAAAACAGCTGGAGCTGATCCTGGATCAGTGGTGTCAGACCCTCAACACTCCCAAAAGCTTCTAAGGGTCCTTCGGTCTTTAAGACAAGATGATTGTTTTCAAGATGCAGTGCTGGTTTTGGAAGGTGAACAGATTCCTGTTCAGAAAAACATTCTGGCTGCTGCTAGCCCATACATCAGGTATGAGAAAAAGCGTGAAGCTAGGGTACATTTGCATGAAATGAGATCAGATCAGATCAGTAGAGCTGGTATGTCTGCTCAGACATGTAGCAGACCCTTGAGCAATGTGTCATATGGGTGTGCCACACAGCCTCACCTTGCCTGTTGCATGGGTCAATTAAAGCAATAGTTCACCCAAAAAAACGAAAAGAAAAGTAATTTACACACCCATTTACAAACTTGAAAGGTGAGATTTTGATGAATATCGCAGTCAGTCTTTTTTAAGCATTGACAATGACTGGTGACTAAACCCCCAAAAGGACACAAAATCACCACAAAAGAACTGAGTTCTATTTGTAGCTTTTCTTGAAACATCCATGTGATTTTATGAATACGTGCCAATGTTAATTTAGTACTAAAATAACAAAAATGATAATAACTAAAACCTAATAATAACTATACAGACATATTTTCAAAAGATGATAATAAAAATGACTAAAACACATGACAGAATAGCCTAACTAAAAACTATAACAGAAAATATAAAAGTAACATCTAATTCAAAATATTAACAAAAACTATAATGGTATATCAATGATAACACTAGGCTACTATAACCTTTGAGATGCATGAATTTTTTTTTTTTTGACAATTCTGTTACAAAAGTAAAAAAAAATTCTGTCATGTACAAAATAGCATTTCAATATAAGCAAATAGTTCACAATACTGTCATGTAAAACAAAACCGGTACTTGCACATCTCAAATCAGCCAACTGAAAAGTTTGAAAACGTTGTAGGGTATTTGATGTAGTGCAACTCTCCAAGATATTAAGTCAGTCCTTTTATTAGATCCACAGTGAATGAACTCATGTTGCTACATGTTTGCAGGACCAAATTAAATTACAACCCACCAAAGGAGGATGGATCTGTATACAAAATCGAGTTGCAAGGGATCTCGATCACGACCATGAGGCAGATATTGGACTATGTTTTCAGTGGGGAGGTAATTATATTACTTTATTATACTACATGCATGTTTCCGCAGTCATTAAATACCTGGACCCTTTAAAATGATGATTTCTAGGCCTGGAAAAGTCTTACTAAAACTTAAAAACTTTATATTTAATGTCAGAGTGCCGTTACTATAAAATTCATTATAAATCAGTTAACTCCCTTCGAATCAATTATAAATAAAATCAGCTGGAAAGGTTATGGAAAAGTAATAGAAATTCATTAGTCGTGTTAATTTTAATAAAATGTTTGTTGGCAACTTCTTTTCACGATTAAGACAAGACAACAACAAAAAAAACGTATTATCCAGAAATAATATTTTAAGGAAATAAAAACCTCTATGTGATTATCAGTTTAACTATAATACACCATGACATAAATATAACAATGTTTTCATTTACTAAAATAGACCAAAATTCCCAGACTTTTAGACAACTAAACCTTGACTAAACAAAATACTGGATGCTGTAGCCAGGTTGATTAAATATGATAAAAGTTAAAAAAGTAAATATGACAGGACTAAGGCTACATAAAAATAGCTGACAAAATGAACACTATTCATTACCGGTAGTTAAAACCTGAAGTATATGAATGTATGTCACAAACTATTGGATTTCCATTGTCATATTGTCAGTGCTTCTCTAGCTGGCTGATTGTTGCGATGGTGTCAATACTTTTCTCTTTTCTAGATTACTCTAAGTGAAGACACTATCCAGGATGTGGTCCAGGCTGCTGATCTTCTTCTCCTCACTGATCTTAAATCTCTGTGCTGTCAGTTCCTGGAAAGCTGCATTACTGCAGAGAACTGCATTGGCATTCGGGTCTTCTCTTTGCATTACTGCCTGCACCACGTCTACCACGTGGCCACAGAGTTCCTGCAGACGCATTTTCGAGACGTGGCCAACACAGAGGAGTTCCTTGAGCAGCCGCCCGATCGCCTGTGTGAGCTGCTGTCCATAGAGAAGCTCAACGTGGGGAATGAAAAGCACGTGCTGGAGGCCGTGGTCCGCTGGCTCGACCATGACATTGAAGCTCGGAGAGTGAGTGGAACAGTTGTTTCTGGAGAGTTCCATGTGCACAGGCATAGACAAACTTTAAACATGAATAATTAAATAATTATAATTTCATATGTATATTGTGGAAAGTAATGCTGGAATTTATGGATTTATTATTGTAAATGAGAAGCATATTTAGGTCATGATTGTCAGTTGTTTGTGAAATAAATCTGCTGTAAAATGGCGAGATATTATATATTTATGATTAAAAATAATCTCATTATGATTAAAAAGAATTAATTAATTAATACATTTACAGATGATAAATAGAATATAAAAGTATGTTTTTAACGAACATACAGCATTTATTTAGTATAGTAGGGATGCACCGATGTGAAAATATATCGGCCGATAACCGATATATTGGCCGATAAATCAAGTTTCCAAATTTTTTGATAATTTTTGAGAGCCTGATTACAAAAACAGCACACAATTATAATGATGTTCTCATAATTTTATGTAGCCGATATGACAGACTTGCACTGAACCGTATCTTCCTTTTTTGAATTGATTCCAATCATATTTCAAGCAATTCAAAACCATCATGGCGAACAGCTCGCATCTGAAGTGTCTCAGCTAAAGGAAATAATCTATTATTTTTCGGCTTTAATATATCGGCCAAATTTTCTTATTGGGCCGTTAACGATAACATTAAAAATGAACATATATCGACCGATACCGATACGGTGACCGATATATCGTTAAATAGGATGCATTTTTTCCAGGTCCATATGAAAGAAGTGATGTCTGCGGTCTGGGTTCAAGGCCTGGACCAGTGCTACCTCCAGGAGCAGATGCTCGGAGACTCCCTGATGAGGGAGGTCATAAGGAATTGTTGTATGGACTCGCTGCGAGGAGCAATGCAGCACGGGGAGGCGCTGCTTGCTGCATTTAAACCCCGTGGCTACTCCGAGTGTATCGTCACAGTAGGCGGTGAGGAGAGGACGTGAGTATGAACATGCTCAAAAAATAAAACTAGATCATGAAATTATGCAAGGATAGGTTTGTAAGAAGTTTTTCCCCTGAATTCCTTTGTGTTTCTGATGTAGCTCTCGGAAGCCCACGGCAGCGGCTCGTTGCATGTGTCCACTTTATGACCGAAGCAGGCAGCTCTGGATTGACCTGAAGCCAATGAATGAGAGGCGAATTGGTCACGGGGTTGTGTCAGCAGGTTTGTACTAGCTCAGCGTTGTGAGAGAATAAAGCTTACACTCTTCTGTTATTTGTTAAGGTATTTAGTTTTAGTTATCTGAACTCTAAGACTTATGATTATGAATAATGACACAATTGTAAACAAAATATTCCTCTGATCTATACTACTATTTAAAAGTTTGGGGTCAGTGGTAAGTTTTTTATTTATTTATTTTTAAATGAAGGGATACTTTTATTCAGCAGGGATGCATTAAATTGACCAAAAGTGACAGTAAAGACATTTATATTGATACAAAATATTTCCATTTCAAATAAATGCTGTTTTGGTTACCTTTCTGTTCATCGGAAAAATGCGTCACTGTTTTCACAAAAATATTAAGCAGCACAAACTGTTTCAAAATTGATAATAATACAAAAAAAATGTTGAAGGATTTTTGAAGGATCATGTGACACTGAAGAATCTGGAGTAATGGCTGCTAGAAAATCTGATTTGAAATCACAGGTTTTTACTGTATTTTTGATAAATTAAAAGCTGTCTTGATCCGCATAAGAGACTTCTTTTTAAAATATAAAAAACAAAAAAATCACGCCAACCGCTTAATTTTCAGTCATTAACTTATACAGACGAAGTAATAGCTTAAATGTTCCTGATTCCGTCTGCTATTTGTTGTAGCATGCGGTCTGAAAAAGTTATAGAACACCCTTGTGTCTTGTGTTTAGTGCATCCACAGCAATATAAATCCATCATATGCTCTCCTTAGCATTTTCCAAAAAATAAAACTGTAAATGGTATTAGTCTTCATATGACTGAGTTCTGACTTGTTGCGCGGAGTTCATCCTGAGGATTATTATGCTTTGAATACTTACATATATAATCACTGTTAGTACTTATATATAATTAACTGATAATCTGCCTGTCCAAACAGAGGGGTTCCTGTTTGCAGTAGGAGGAATGGATGAGAATAAAACTGTCTTGAGCAGTGGAGAGAAATATGACCCAGAGACCAACAGCTGGACCCAAATCCCACCAATGATGCAGGTATTCCTCTTAGAGATATGCTCCATTATTGACTTGTTGGTGGGTTGTCTGAACGCCTAGTTAAGTAGTCTGTCTTATGGAAACCCTATAGTAGGCTCATTAAAGGATTAGTTCACTTTTAAAAAAACTTTTGCTGATAATTTACTCACCCCCATGTCATCCAAGATGTCCATGTCTTTCTTTCTTCAGTCGAAAAGAAATTAAGGTTTTTGATGAAAACATTCCAGGATTTTTCTCCACATAATGGACTTCAATGGACCCCAAACGGTTCAAGGTCCAAATGACAGTTTCAGTGCAGTTTCAAATGGCTTTAAACGATACCAGACGATGAATAAGGGTCTTATCTAGCGAAACAATCGGTAATTTAAAAAATTAATAAAAATGTTTAAGTATTATAAGCACAAATGCTCGGCTTGCTCTGTTCTGTGATGCGCGTTCGTGACTCACGTAATACGCAATTACGTTGAAAAGGTAAATAATAGTTTAGGAATGACCTAAGGCTTAAAATATGACCTAAGGCACACAGGCTTAAAATATGAATTTCTCTATTTTAATCTATTCTCAGTTTAATGAACCAATGTCACTTCTTAAATCCAAAGAATTGATTTTAGCCTATGCTGTTTTCAGTTGATGAATAAACAAAACTTTGTAGCCCCTCCAAATTATGAGATAATATTTAAAATATCTATATGGCGTTTTTTTCCCCCCATGGTATCGATGTCAAAATTGTGGCCAGTAAAAATGCTGAGTGACTATAACTTTAGAAAACCACTACAACCTGTAATAATATAGGAATGTACCAACTGGGGTTCCCTGTATAGTATATCAAACTTTTAATATTTTTTTGTAGAATTAGCCATGTACTGTACTGTACCTGATACATAGCGCAATTAATCAATATTGAATGGAATTGAATCGAAATCGGAATTGAATTGAATCGCATGCTTGCGAATCTAAATCAAATTGTGAAATTTCGTCCCCTTGGAATTATAAGGTTCTATCTGACATTTTTGTCAAAATGGAGTTATTCACATATTCTTATTCTGACAACTTATTTACATTATGTGATGTGTTTTGTACATTTAGGGTCCCTGTTATTTTTATGTTTGAAAGAAACTTGTTCCCCATACACATTTTCCTATATGTAATGCAAAAACTTTGAAGCTCAATATCTCAAAACTGCTCAGAACGCAGATAGAACCTTATAATTCCAAGGGGACGATTTGTCAATACAAAATGTTTGGTGATCGTGCAACATCAAACCACATTTACAGTATCAAAGTCATGCATCAGAGGTGAATATATGCAGGTTATAAAGCTTTTTAGGTTTCTTCTCATCGTGCAAGCTCATGTTATCACTTTGAGAAAACAATGAAAAACAGATCAAATGAAAATGTTTACAGATGACTGTACTATTTACCTTAAATAATGCTGTGTGAACCATTCATGTTAAATATGGTCTAAAAATAGTTTAGAAGGAGATATGGAAAAGAATGGAATTTTGAAATGGACAATGTGTCATCATAAAAGATCATTATGATGCCGTTCTTACAAGGAACCACTGGGTGTCAGTATTGTAATATTGTATTTTCTTGTCTGCCCAGGCCAGACAGCACTTCGCCATGGCGGAGCTGGATGGGATGATCTATGTTTTGGGTGGAGAGAACGAGGACACTGAGGTCCTTCTCACGATGGAGGTGTTTGACCCCCATTGTAACACCTGGAGAACACAACCAAAAATGACCACAGTGCGCAAGGTGAGATTTAGCTCCTTTTTTATTGCACAAATCCACACTGCAATACTTTCTCATACTTTTGCCTCTCTATTCCTCAGTTCGGTAGCTGTGCCACCATGAAAAAGAGACTGTACGTGATGGGCGGCGGATCATACGGGAAGATTTATGACTCTGTGGAGTGCTACGACCCCAAAACCCAACAGTGGACAACAGTCTGCCCTCTTAAGGAGAGGAGGTAATGTCTACACGAGGATGTTTACTATTATCTCTTAGAAAATGCTTTCCAAAGCAACTTACAAACACTGGCTTTTTAGTCTGTTCATGTAGAATGGCAATAAGTATTCATGATCAACAAGTTAACACGATAAAGTCATTATGGAATATTGCCACATTTATTATAAATTATTTATCCATGGAGATTCATGTGCCCTTGTTATCTAGAGCCAGTCACATGCAAATGTATTTGCCCTTGTGACATCACAGATCCTGCAATATCAGGCAGTTTTTTGGAACTTGATTAAAAAATTCTTTATAATGAGGGGGACTTTTTAAGCTATGAAACTTATGGGATGTTTTAATGGTACAAAGACCTCTTATATGTCAAAAGATCAAGGCAAATGTGATTTCTCATGTCATGACCACTTTAACATTTTTGTGTAAGGGTCTGTTTTTTTATAGAACAGCAAGTGTTTCACTGTGCCCTAGCAATTTGTTACAAAACATTATTTCAACTGTAAAAGAGGGTAACCAGGTTTTCAAAAAGCAGAAACTGGAAAAGCAGAAACAGCAGAAATATCATTCAGCATAACTAGAGTTCAATATGCGCAAATTCTGGATGCTTAAGGCAGTATGCTTTGTAGATGTGAATTTAGAGAATGTGTTTCCCATCCTGTGTATGACGCAGAGAAATGTCATAAGTTAAACAGATTACATTTTAAAAGGCAAAGACAGCACATCTTCATTAGGGTCTAACAACTATGAAAACCGAGAGACGCCCTACAATCTGTGATGTCTTACAGATGTGTCTTTAGTACAATAGTAGTCAAGGGACCTATCAGTCTAACCCATATAACTGGGAACACTTGATCACCATCTGGAGGAACATAAATAGTCATTTTTCTTGGTGTTCTTGTCTTGTTTGGAGTATATTTTTGTCCATAGCTCTGTTCTCTGTTACAAAACCTAATGGGCTGCCTTGTGCCTTCTAAGGCAGCATCCGAACCGTCACGAAACCTCATAAGCAACTTCAAGATTTGGGACTCTGCATTGGCAGTAACTCTGCATGTAGCACTTGGCAAAGAACACTTGATTCACAATTGATTTCAATAGAGTTTAATTTTGTCTTGTCGCTATTGGGAACCCATTGGGGTCAGTAAGATATTAAAAAAATTTAAAGAAATTAATACTTTTATTCTGCAGGGATGCATTAAACTGATGAATTTTACACAAAAAAATATGCTTCAAATAATACTGTTCTTTTGAGCTTACCATTCATCAAAGAATCCTGAAAACAGGGTTCGTACGGGTGCTTGAAATCCTTGAAAATGCTTGAATTTTGATGTTGTGTTTTCAAGGTTTGAAAAGTGCTTAAATTTTGGATAAAATGCTTGAAAGTGCTTGAAATTGTAACGGTTTCTTGCACAACAAATACCTATCTGACTGAATATTTCGTTTATTAAATGGTGAAATAAATCGTTTGCTGCGGCCCGAGCGCGCTTGTTCCCGCGCCCCCCGCAGCGTTGGCCTGGTTTCACACTCAACTTGATTCTATCGAATCCTGGTGCGTCTGCGTGCATCTTACGTCATCACAAACGTGCACGCCGCATGATAGAAAGCAGAACGCGGGTCAATATATGCTGTTTTTTTATTAATTTGGTGTTATTATGCGCAGCTGAGTGAACAACACAGGTTTACTGTGTGTCGCATTTGGCTTTCTGCGAATTGCAAACGCAGGAGACAGTGGATTTCCAATAATTTGTTGGCCTGAGTCCACGCGCTATGTGTGTGCGAAATCGCGAATACACTGCAGACTCACACTCTCGCTCGTATCCAAGGTAAATCATCACCACTCACTTACATGGGTTTTATTAACTTAATACATCATAATCAGCTAAAACGCATGCGCAGGTCACTTTACTAATTGCGCACCCGAGTCCGTGATTCTTTCACATTAACGCGAACCGCGGCCCGGTTCAGGAGCAGCCGAACTCAGAGCATCTCCTCCAGGTAGTCTCGGATTCGGTACCTGAGGCAAAATTACTAAATATGCAGCGCAAATTATATATTTCTAACACTGAACCAGCTGATAAAATATTCATTTGATTCGATCCGTGAACTTGACACTCAAATGAACCGATCGCATTTTACTGATGCAAAAGACGCGCGCGCGCACACACTGAGAGGGAGCGCGGTGTGTCAGTGTGTACCGGCTGTGGTAAATAATGACGCAGTTACATTACAGGTGTGTATAATTTAAACTACTTAGTCAACATTAACAGTAGCTGCTGTTCGGTTTTCATACTGCTCTCCTTCTAGTCACTTCTGAACGTCTCTTGATAAAGCTCCAGGTGACGGGTTGCCGGATATCACAAAAAGAGCAAAACAACCCCCTTAAAAACGTAGTATAAGCAGACATAATAGTATTGCTAATATTATCCTACCAAATTAAAAGGTAGTAACTAATTTATTATGAATAGAATAGTTCAATATAAAATATTTAGATATTATAAACTGATTGATGAGGTAAAGCAATAACATGAGATTGAAAAATTATTCAGCAACACTTTATTTAAAGTGTAATTGCACCTATGAGTTGTATTTAATATCAGTCAGTTGGGGGAAGTTCTTCTCAAAGTTGATGAGTGTCTTTTGTTCACTACATTCAGCTATCAAAATAGTTTACCAAATAAATTATTTGCCAAATAAAAGAAAGTCAAACAGGGAGAAGAACTTTTCATTTCTAAAGTATTTGGGTTTATTTAGTATACAAAGCCATTTATGAATATAAATGAATATTTTGAGAATAACTACATATATAAATAACTATATCGTGAAATATATCGTTACCGTGAAATAAAATTAATCATACTGTGAAACAGAATTTTGGTCATACCGCCCACCCCTGCTCAAAGGATCAAATCCTCCAACAACATTTTGAAAAATAAAACCTGTGTTTTGCTTCAATTTCTGATCCATCTGCTATTACGAAACACAATTTTGGCTGTTTATTGCATATTATCTCTTTTAATGTGGAAAAAACGCTAAATAATAATTTTTTCTATGTATTGTTATGTAATTTACGGTGGTGTAAGCTGCTGGAAAAAGCTTTAAAATGGACCTTGAAAGTGCTTGAAAAGTGCTTGAATTTGACCTTGGAAAAGGTGTACGAACCCTGTGAAAAGAATCAGTTTCCACAATAATATTAAGCAGCAACTGTTTTCAACAGTGTTAATAATAAGTGTTTTTTGAATACCGAATCAGCATATTAGAATGATTTCTGAAGGATCGTGTGACACACTGAAGACTGGATGAATGACTGTTAAAATTTTTGCTTTGCCATCACAACAATAGAATATCTTACAATAGAAAATAGTTATTTTAAATTACTAATATTTCACAATATTTTACTGTATTTTGACCAAATAAATGCAGCCTTTGTGAGCTATATTCTTAGCGCAAGGTATATTTTACCTATCTTTGCTAATTGACAGTGTGATTTATGCACTATTCTTTGTTGAGAATAGGTCTGCTAGAAATTGCAGTGATTTTAAACTTGGTTTTCCTCAGATTTGGGGCAGTAGCATGTGGCATTGGACAAGAGCTCTACGTTTTTGGTGGCGTGCGGAACAGAGACGCCGACAATCCTGAGTCCAGTCAGATGACCATCTGCAAGTCTGAGTTCTTCCATGATGAGCTAAAAAGGTGAACTCTTTAATGCAACACTCATACAGAGCAGGACCAATATGTATTGTGAAAAGTGCTATACAAATATGTGAAAATAAAAGTAAATGTCCTCCCTTGCCCTCAGGTGGGTACTCTTAGATGACCAAACCCTTTGCATACAAGCCACATCATCTTTTGTGTATGGAGCCGTTCCCATTGGTGCCAGTATATATGTGGTTGGAGAACTTGACACTGGTAAGCTGATAAGGACTTATAATCGCACTTTATCCTCTATCTACGTCTTTTTTTATTCAGATATCTTCAAATTCAGTCCTTGAGAAGGTCAAAAAATGGTGCAGTGATAACTTCTTCATTCAAGCTACAACCACTGCATGTTTAAATGTGCAAATTTGCAAGGGCCAAAAATCAGTACACACAAGCTACTTTGAAAAGTTACAAGCAACTAATGTATTATAGGTGGGTAAATTAAGTCAAGCTAACATTTTGATTAAGTAGTTATGTACACTAAACTATTAATATTATTAAGAAGGCATGCTTTTTTTTAAAATCAGGCTTATTAGAGTTAAAGGGCCGTTGGTGTGTGAATGGGTGAATGTGAGGCAATATGTAAAGCGCTTTGGTGGCCATTGGGTCTGTGAAAGGGCTATATAAATGCAGTCCATTTACTATTTACCATTTGAAACTAAAACCATAAAAAAACATTGAAATAAACTTTTTTATTTCAGCGAGTTGCCATTGAAAAATTTCTCATTCTCATTTAGTTTAACTTGATGCACTAAAATATCTAAAACTAAAACCGAAATAAAATTAATTAAAAAAAAAAAACTATAGGTATGTAAAAAGAAAAACATTAATAAAAAATATTTAAAAAATATTAATATAACCTATAACAGTATCTCAATTATATTAAAATAACAGTTTTAAATGACTAATTATTTATCATAAGAATCAGACCAGTATTTATTTCTCTCAGAATCAATGATAATCAAAATCACACTTTTTTCAACAATTACAACAAATTACTGTATATAATACACTTTTTAAATGAAATAGATTTATTATCAAACAATTATTAACAGAATTATTTAAATATACATTATAATAATATAACAATGTATTGTATTACAATACAAAGTGACACTTTTTTGATTTTCTGGAAATACTACTGAATGATGAGTCAAATGAATTTAATCTTTTTATAACCAGGTTATTGATATCAACTGCTTAAATTGAACAGATTTGCTAAAAATGAGCCACATTTTGCAATTGTACTTGCTTGTTCAGTTATAATGCTCCACACACAATAAAACATGACAAATGTTATTAGAGCAATATTTTGTTTGCAGGTACCAATTTTGACTATGTCCGGGAGTTCCGCAGAAGTACGGGTACCTGGCACTCCACCAGACCCCTCATGCCCTCTGACCTGAGTAAGATCAGCTGTGCCGCCCTACGCATCGCCAACTGTAAGCTGTTCCGCCTGCAGCTCCATCAGGGACAGTTCCAGATCCGGGTTCCAGCCACATAAACAACCGGCATCCTCACCAATGACTGTATGTCACTCATCCGTCACCTGCTGGGAAGGAGGAAGGAGGATGCAGGGGATTGTTGGATTACATTGGCTACGGATGAGGTTTGGTTATAATGTGAGAAAGCTTGAATGAATTGTCCTGTTTTTATGTTTGATTCCTTTTCTTAGAGGATAAATTATACATCCTTTTTGGTCCTTTTTTTTACATGGAAATGTTGTTACATTAGATGGGACCTGTTTCATTTGAATAGTTTTACGGTGTGTTTTACCTGGCAGTTGTTGTAGCTTGTTATTTGACGCAAACATTTTTGAACATTGGTGAAGGAGGTCAAAATTGCCTATTTTATACCATCTTAAATGTGGGTTCGGTAAGGGAACAAATCAAGAACTAACCAGGGCTTAGTGGTATGTTAGTATCAAGCACAATTATGTTGCTAATGTAAGTGTCTGTGTAGCTACTGTACAATCTTGTGTTAGATTATTCAAACAATATAAGTCTTAATATTAGACCTTTCAGAGTGATTAATCTCATTCTATTGCAGTTAATTAGATTAATATCGAATTTTAAATTTGCCTTTATGTGCATATATTTATCATTTTTTAAATATATATATATATATATATATATATACCATAGACTGATATATACACACACACACACACAATAATATAATATGCATACGTTTGCTAAATGCCTTCTCTCTTTAAAGGCCTCTTTATTAATGCAATAAAGTATTTAACCTGGTCCAGGATGAATTTCAATCTTGTTGAACTTCACTGACTAGTAAATTTAATGTTAAATTAGTTCAATGAATGCCGTTAAACATTGAATTAGTCCCAAAAGTTAGCCTTAGTTAATATGCTAATTAAGACGTGTTTTCTGATCGGAGGTTCTTGGATAAGAATATCACATGTTTACATTTTAGACTAATTCATATGCGTTTTATTGTCGAAATAAAACCTGAAGCTGGTGGATCTTTGCCTTTTTATGTGTGATGGTCTTCCTGTCTACTGATCAAATTTTGCCGTTGGTCTTGTATCTAGGGATTCAAAACACCACAGCATGTCAGAAATAGATGCAAGTTGCTGGTCTCACCCTTATGTGGCGAGATGTATTTTGTGAATGACCTCTGAACTGGCTTTCCTGTCAGTGTGGATGGTTTTGGCATCTGGTGACCCCATTTGTTCTGTGCATGATTCAGCTGCTGCTGTCTGTTCTAATTGAAGGGACGAACATTGCATATTCACCACTATAGAAATGCACACCAATAGCTGGAATAAATACCAGACTTTCACACACTAGACTCTAACATTTTTCCAAATTTATACGAAAGAGGAATATAGACGAAAGAAAATATTTACAGGACCAAGTTGTGGTGTCTGCACCAATGTAGTCACTGGTCACTAGATTGAAGATTTTCATTGACCAACAATGTTTGTGTAAGTTGTTCTTTCTGTATCATCACAAAAAGTGCTGTTGTTATTGACAACTAATATAAAATTGTACTTGCAGAATGCAGAATATACCAACTATGCATGATATGTATTGTGTGTTCCTTGCCAAGATTTCACACACAATACATGCTCATGAAAACGGTCAACCCACTCACTTTACTATAAACATTGTCATGACTCCAGTTGCACAAAACACTAAAACACTTGTCTGCCAGAACGTTGTGATTAATAAAATGTTGCATAATGTTTATGCAAAGTGGTGTTCTGGTATAAAAGGGAAATTTTCACTGTGGAATTTTCACACCTTTTTTTTGTGATGGTTTGGAGTGTGAGTCAGGCTTAAATTTGTCTCTAAAGTACAGTAATGTTGAAATCTGCCTCGTAATAAAATCTCTTGCAGAAGTCTGTGTTGTTTCTTATATGTGGTTTAAGAGGGAATTTAAATATATCAAAAAAGTGATATATATATATATATATATATATATTAATATATATATATATTTAAGATTTTTGCATTGTTTAATTATCATGAAATGCCACAATTTAATTTAAAACAAAATCGCATTATTATATGCAAAAAAAATATATTATTTACATTTTCAGTTATTTACATTTTTTGTTTTTGTTTTGGGAATAACTTTCTACAAAAAATATATATATACATATCGGTAAACTCAAAAGTAAAACGTCTGGAGGCAGTATTTTACACTGTAAAAAAATTACGTTGAGCTAACTTAAAAAAAAAAATAAGGCAACCTACCGCATTCAACTTTTTAAGTTAACTCATTTGCAACAGTTAAAATCAACTTAAATACTTTTGTTCATCTAATGAGTACCAGGTAATCTTCTGAACTTAAAATTTCTTGTCAAGACAACTAAAAAAAACAAGTTGTGCCATCTTGAAAAAATAAGGTATCGCACTCAACTTTTTAAAGTTAGCTTAACTAATTTGGTCCAGTTAAAGGCAACTTAAAAACTTTTGTTCATCTAATCAGTAAAAGGTCTTTTTAACTTTAAATGTCTTGTCAAAACACCCAAAAAATGTGTAGCAATGCAAGCAAGGGAAATGTGCTTAATGGCATGGCATGAAAATAATGTCAGAATGCCAATAGGCTTTTTTTTTTTTTTCATTAAAAAAGGATGCATTTTATCATGGATTCTATTTTTTCTATTCTATTATCTGATTCTATTCTATTATCAATTTGATAATAGAAATTAAATAATTTATTTATAATACTATTTTTTCTTTTGATTTTATGCATTTTACGCTTAAATGCAATGCACTGCTTTCACACCAGCCCTCACATTGACACTTTGAACAGTAACATTCATATGGTTTTTCTACTTCTTCCTATTTAGTATTGATTCCTCTGTTATATTAAAAATTAGCAAGAGGCATTCCATCAAGAAGGTGAATGTGACGGTTGGTATTTGAGTGAGCATAGCACCCGTTCACTTAGTACACAAGTAATAATAACGTCTCGTAAAACTGAAACACGGCCGGGAATTTAGTCTCTTGTAAGCAAGTCTTGATTGTTGCATAACTCTGGTATGTTACCAAAGTGGATTTTTTTAGTGGTGTAATGGGTGCCATCATAAGTTGTGTCTATGAACATGTTTGGTCTCGTGTGTATGAATAAACAGTACGGGCAGGCATTGGATTAACAGGATTACTGAAGATAAACAGGATGGGGTAAATTCACTCAAACTGGGCCGCTCACATGACAGGACTTAAATTTAACCAGAGGTCTTGTGACTGTGACACTGATGCTGCTCAGACAGGCATGCTGGGTCTTGCTGGACATCCTAAAGTCCTTTGTGACCTCAGACTGCAAAATATATGAAAAAGGGCAGGTGTCGATTTCTAGACATAAAAAAAATCAACATTGAAGTTATGTGGGTTTTGAAGGTCTTCTATGTGTAATCCAGGGTTTCTTATTGTTAACTATTTCTTACTAGCTAAAATCATTAAAAAAAATAATAATAAAAAAATGTGAAATATTATAAATAATGAAATTATAAATATTGGAAAAAAAAATATTAACGGAAATAAAATAAGTTTGCTTTTTTTATTTTTTTATTTACAGTTAATATTTATTTTATTTTGTAATAAAGTAATGTAATGAATTGTAATGAATTTTTTTGTGATAAACTTAAAATGTAGAAAACTCAAAAACGCACACTGAAATGACTAAAAATTTACAAAATATAATTCTAAATATTAACAAAAAGTATAATAGTGTATCAATAATACTAAAATGACACTGGTGTGCTCCACTTTAGTTGACAAAATTCATATTTTCTTTTCTTTATTTTATTTTAAGAAAACAAAACTATTTTGGGTCTATTTTGGATTTATTTTTATGTCCAGGTCACATTTCACCCCAAAATATAAATGCATTCATGCATGCCACTTCTGAGCTGCAATAAATATCTGTAAATATACCTTAAGATTTTTCAGAGATCTTCAGACAATTCAGATGCAGCTTCCGAAAAGAAATCATGGCTGAATCAAATAAAAATGTACTTCTAAAGCTACTTTTTGTAATGTCTATTTGATGTTTTTCTCATTTAACACAAGACTTTGTCTTTTGGGGGTAGTTTCTGACAACCCCATTTAAAAAATATATATATTTTGATTATAATGTTTTTGTTTTCTTACTGTGTAATACAATATTACACCAAAATATTTAAATAAACCCAACATACAAAATAATGAGAAATCACAATTGAGGATAATGATGGGGTAAACCGAGGCATAATTGTGGGGGAAATGTGCTTCAAAATTCATGGTACTTAATGGTTATAACTTATAAAATAGATTTTGCATGAAGTAAAATACTTTTTACAAAATCCACTATATAGACTGAAAAAAAGGTTCCTTGCATACAAGACGGGTTTCCTGTAAAGGCCACATCATCAAAGAAACAAACAACCACAGACAGCTGTTTCACTTTCAGCTTAAGTTTACAGCATGTGACTGAGTGTTGCATATACGGTCCAAACAAGTGACTTTTTGGAATCCATTGGTCAGATTGAGGAATGCGAATGTGACAGGGAAAAGGCCAGATTATATTTGGGGTGCATGCAAAACTCATTTGGATGCAAGTCTGTGAGATGTATGATTTCCACATTCTGACACCTCTTGTATCAACCCATGTTCGCACACACCATAAACAAAAGACTTCCTCCTTTACATTTGTTTTGATTTGTGAATGACTTTGTATGATCTGCTCGGCCTGATTCACTTCCTCGTCGAGAGGCTGGTCAGGAGGTATGCAGTTTGTTTGATTGTGGAAGTCAAGTGATGCTGTTTGCCTTTCTTACTCACCATTTTGGTTGCTTACACAGCACAACGTTACCACATATTCCCAGCAGGGATGTGATGCCTTCATCCCAGTAACTGTGAACAAGCCGTCAGTGAAAAGGCAGGGCAGTGTGTGAATGTTTAGATCTTTCTCCTGGGATTAATCAGGCTGGTATCAGTCCTTGAGGTGGTGATCTCATTATCTGCACGGACTCCACAGACCGCACACATTTCATATATCAGCAGAACACACGGTGTAAGATA
Source organism: Semotilus atromaculatus (assembly GCA_031834385.1). Taxonomy (NCBI): domain Eukaryota; kingdom Metazoa; phylum Chordata; class Actinopteri; order Cypriniformes; family Leuciscidae; genus Semotilus; species Semotilus atromaculatus. The sequence continues at coordinate 7,830,230 of JAULUF010000001.1, forward strand.
TGACAGTCCCACCCTCTCCAAGTATGTCATCAGGAATGAGTGTGTTTTGTCCAAACCTGTTGACTACTAATTTCCATTGAAAGTGAATTTCTTAAGAATGTTTCATCCACGTTTTTTGAATATAACTAAAACACGAAATTTTACTATGGAAAACACTGACACGGATATTCCTGGGAAAGAATGCCATACGGTCTTTGACTGACGTGGGTAAATGATGACGTATTGTTCATTTGGTGATATAATCGAATCATGTTTATATTTTAAATTTGAAATAATGATTTTCTTTAATATTTTATTTCAGTCTACTAAACAACATTCACATCTAAATGATGGACTTTATTTCTATATAAAATGTAAAAAATAAAATAGAAAAAAACCCACATTTTATGCTATTTTCAATTAATTTGAATAGCGCTTTTCATCATACACATCGGTTCAGATCAGCTTTACAGAAAATGAGAGGTTATCATCAGAGTACCTGTCTAAGTTATGCATTTCAAAATGTACAAATCACAGTTAGCTGAAAACTAATTTATACAATGTAATAATTTAAGGCAGAAATAATGAGCTGATTGAAGTAATGAAAACTTGTTTGTATTTAAGACACAAACGGAGTAAAAGTATTTTTAAATTCATTGACTGTAGGCAGATTCACATAGCAAGTGCCACAAAAGTCCATACCATTCAGATGAAATAAAAAATATACAAAAATAAAATTTTGGGGTATAAAATTTAAAAAATAAATAAAAATACACTGTAAAAAAAACTGTTATTTTTACTGTTAAAAATACACTGTTATCTTTTTGCATGGGTTTTTTTTAGTTTAACTAACTTATTTCGATAAGTTGAGGACAAGAAAACTTAACATTTCTTGTTGTCTGGACAATTTAGTTATCTCTACACAAAAAAATAAGTTGAAATAACTAAATTGCTAAAATATTTTTTACAGTGTACTATGGGGTTGATAAAAACTGATTGCGCTAGAGCACTGTAGTCTGTGACAGAATGAGAGTGCAGATAAGAGTCTCACTTCCCTTTAACTTGCTGATACAAAAGGCCATTTCATAAGTCTGCATCTGAGCACTGGTGCATTTCTAGTGAAGGATTTTACCACTTGAATTTGGAAGTGTATGAACAAACACTATCTCTGTTGGAGTTGGTCATCTGCTCCGCACTGCCTCGGCTCATTCTGATAAAATATGTTGTCACTAATGCGTTAGGAAAGATTACAAGCACAATAACAATGTTGTCAGAGGCGGGGGAGTGCTCGTTTTTGTGACTGAGTCTTTGTTTAGAGTACGGGTGGCCCTGCTTGCTTCGGCCTCCCAAGAAATCTTGTGCACTTAATGCGGAATGAGAGAGAGTGGTCAGAAGTACTATCCCAGTTGAATAAATATCTAACTCAAATGACCAAATGTGGGCCTATTTATTTTCAGACATTGCTCTTTAAGTCAAACAAAAGTCGGACGGAGGGCTGTGAACTGCAACACAATGAGGGAAATTTTAATTTTGCATAGTGTCAAGCTCCATTACTTTCAAGACTATTCTAAATTATGACACATTTTGTGAATTCTCTTCTAATCTTCTCCAGACTAATATATATATATTTTTTTTTATTATTGTAATAGGTGTTGAGTACAAGAGAATACACCACAGCATTATGGTATTTTGAACTATAAAATAAAGACAGATTTAAACCAAAAGTTAAAAAAGTTTTTTTAACTTTTTAAAAAACAGGCAAGTTGTCACACATATTTTATGTTTATACATTTTATACAGTTAATTAACTACAATTTAAGTTGGCAGAAACAATGCTTTGATTTTTTTATTTTATTTTATGTTTCCTTTTCTATTTTAATTGTTTTATTTGTGCAGTTTAAACAAGACTCCTGAAAAGCTGTTTAAAAAGCATGTAACAAATTTTTAATACCAATATATAAGATATTTTTCTAATTTCCAGAAGATATATGAAATCATCTTTCCCATATATATTTGATGTCTTATTCTTTAAAACAATCAGACAAAAAAAAAACATTTAGGTGACTTTTTGTCGGTTGCCCATCCCCCCAAAATCAATTTTTTTATTGAGTTGAACTGGTTATATATTACAAAAGCTTGTGAACCACAGGACAGATGGCTCATCTTCAGCAACAAAGAAGCCTTACAGAATTAATGTGTACAGAAAATAACAGTATGACATAAACCTTGTGTCCTCTATGGCAAGCTGTTTTGATATTTATTCTTTTACATTAAAGCTGCAGTCCATTACTTTGTGTTCAAAATGTACTTAATTTATATAATAAGCGAGTACATCATAAATACGTTTTCCAAACCGTATTTTGTCTTACCCTGAATCACGGTACAACTAATAAGGGTTTCTGACTATTCAGACTGGTTCGGGTCGTACCGCTGCGGAGTAGCCCAATGTGACTCACATAAACAGAGAGACGTAGCTCCGGTTACAATGTTCTTCCGCAAGACGTACAGTTCTTTTTATTAACCGCTAGACGTTAAGGACTGCAGCTTTTATAGGCTACTTTTTGAAATAACTAATAAGTATCCAATTATAGCGAATAATATGTTTTAAAATTGTATTTTTTCTAGTTATACTCTAATAAATAATGGATTAAAACCAACCCAATTTGGGTAATTTATTAAGTTAAATGTTTCACCCAACATGCTGGGCTGTCTTATTTAACTATTTTTGAACATTACTATATTGCTGGGTTAAAATTAACCTAAATTGGAAGGTTGGATGTTAAAAAAATACATGCAAAATTACAGAACACAGGCAACTGTAATAATCAAAAGGAACATTTATTAATAAGCACGCCCAGGGATGGACAAAAAGAGTAAAAACAATGTGTATGTGAGTGAGAAAAAGTGCAGAAAAGAATGAAAAACTGAACAGTGATGCTTTAAGGTGAAACGAAATTTCTGTCTACATTTTTTATATTTAATTATTTATTTTTTCTCCCACAAACGAACACACTAATGCTACAGCCAAAACCATCAGACTGAGTACACTGTGCAGCCAAGAAACACACAGATTTAACGGCTGTAATAAACACAAAAAGTTGAAAATCAACTATTGTAGTGATTTTACTCTCCATAAGCGCTTTAGATTTCTTCTTTTTTGCCACATTCCTGTCATAAGCGCAGCGAGCACTGATATGCTAATTTTAGGTGACGCTTTTTCAGTTTCAGTTCCCGCTCACCATGCCACCAGTCCCAATTTAAAAGAACATGTTCCTCGCTGCAGATTTGTAAAGTTCTCTATCTCTGCTTTGACTAGTTTTATTTTATTTTTCACTCATATTCCTGTCACAAGTGCTGCAAACACAGATAGGCAAAGTGGTATCGGCACATATTAAACAATTAATAACCAAAATTGGGTCAAATCAATCCAGCTTCCTTACCCAAAAGTCTTTGGGTTGAAAATAAATAACCCAGAGTTTTTAAGAGTAGGCTATATACTATTCATATTCATTAGACAATCTGAAGATACTCATAAAATTGCAAAGATTTGCAATTTTTTACCAACAACAATGGTAGGCCTATAGTTTGTCACTTTTGGGATAGTGAGCAGCAGTAAGGAAATAAGTACTAACAATAAATAAATAAAATAATTTAACAACAACTAACCACTTGGCCTAGTTGAAAAGTAGTGAAACTGAAAAGGTAGGCTACCATTAATAATTGAAATGCATACCAGTAATTTAAGTATTTGCAATGTAAAATCGATATTAGTTAGATATAAGAAATAATTGTTAAAACGGTCTGCCATATCCCCCCTTTTATTTTCTCCATTTTGCGCGAGAGAAGGGAAGTGCGCGCTCCCTATCAAACAGAAACGCGCATCCGTTCGCCTCCCCATTGACGTCACTCCGCTATCACATGAACGAGCTTGGACCAATCCACACACAGCCCTGTCGAAGCACTCGGTTCCTCCACCGAGATAGGGAGGAAAAAAAGACAGAAAAGGGAACCATGACTCCGAGCATCTGAAGAACAAATAAAATACGGCGAATTGAACACATTGTGGATATTGTACCTGGCTATTGTTTCATAGTTGGTGCGGGAAGACTGGAATAATATGCAGTGGAGAGAGGCGGAATGGATACGGCAATGGCCCGAACATATTGAATAGCTTGCGTCGCGCAAAGGAAAGACATTATACTTTATCGAACCTTCCTCATCTTGACGGGCTTTAATGGCTTCAATCCTCGCCGTCACCGACCCTTGTCTTTTCCGTACCACTGTTGAGGTCGAATCACGGTGAATCGCGTGAGCCTCTATATGCCAAACACGGGAACGACCATTATTCGGCCTCGAAATCAAAAGACAGCCACCTGATCTGATCCAACGCCGTCTATTTTCGCTGAGGGGAATCATGGATTTTAACGGGAGCGGTGGGGGAAATGAGCTGCACAACAATCAGTTTTACCCGTTCGAAGAGAGCAAGCCTCTGCTGGGGGAAATGTCCGCGCCGCAACCGGAGGGGAATAATAATCACAAAGCGGGGCCCTGCAGCAAGAGGAGCCTTTTACACAGCAGCAGCGGCATGAGATACAAATTGCTCCAGGAGGGGGACATCCAGGTGTGCGTGGTCAAACATCCTCGGACCTTCCTCAGTAAAATCCTCACCTCCAAATTTTTACGGAGGTGGGAGCCACACCACCTCACCTTGACGGACAGCAGCCTGGTCTCTGCCACGGTAAGAACCTCTCTGCAGGGCTTGCTTTTAATGGCCATATTTGAAACGGTTTCATATTGTGCTCAGGATTGTAATAAGGCTAACTTACATGTTCTACTCAATATATAGCTAAAGTAGTGAGTGCATAAAATATTGTACGTGCATAATGGTAATTCTGAGACCAGCAGTAAACCAAAATAAATTTTTATAGTAGGCTATAGTTTACTTGACTACCTCAGTACAACAATACAAAACATTAATCAAAATACAAATGAATTCTTTCAAATAAATGGATGGGTTTGTTAGATTGTGTGTATTTAGGTAGCCTATGGAAGATGTCTTTAAAAAGAAAAATACGTTTTTTGCATATATTAAAATTTTTGAATGACATGTACGCGGAACCAATATTACATTAACAAATAGTTCTTTTTTTTAGCATACTATCCAACAGCATGCCAAAAACAACATCGTTTCTAGAAAATTTAATTTAGGGAAACTTTTACTCGTATTAATCAAACAAAATGTGTCTTATTCAGCGGATGTATTTCGAAATAGATCTGGAAACACCGTGACGTCATAATAACAAAAAGTTAACAGCTTCCTTTTCGTTGTTTCCCATTTTCTGGGTTTATAATGTGATTTGATTGGGGTCATTCCATGACACGTGTACCTATTTAATTTGAAAATGTTTTTAAAGTAAAAAAAATTTCAGAAAAGTAAGGGTAAGTAGGCTAGTTGCATTGCGCGACCTCCAGCGAAATCTAACATTTTAAAATGTATATTAAAATTAAGGTCATACCACTATAAGGTGTTTTTAGAAATATAAGGTGTGTTTAGAATGAGCATTTAATCCAATTGATATTTCTATAGATGTTTTCAATTAGCTGTTATTTACTGTTCAAAATCATACAAAGATTACTTTGACAAGATGACAAGAACAACTTGCCTTTAAAGAGTTCACGTCATGGGAAGGATGATGAAATTATGACGGTTTGTTTATTTTACTAATTCTACATCATTTCATGTAGGAGTGTTTCGATGGTAACATGGTTTACGCACAACTTTTAATTTCCATTCCAATCTGAATTCCCATGTTTGTTGATATCAAGGAGAAGGTGCTGGCTATAAAAACAAACAGTAAATGTTGGTGTCAGCTAGGCCTATTCATTGTTAAAGTCATGCAAGTTATAATTTAAGAAATGAATTGTCATTTCGAAATACCATGATCAGAGTCCAGTGTATTGGAGAATTAATCATAAATAAAGGTTAAGACCCAAATAAATAGACACATGGGACCCCATCCCCCCATGACTCTCTCCAGAACGACTTTTATCAGGAACATTTACTTTATTACAATGTTTGTGAACCTCTGATTTTTTCTTCTTGAAGGATTTGGAGCTACTATGTCCTGTATGCAGTCATGAAGTTTTTTTTTTTTTTTTTTTTTTTTTTGGTCAGCAGAGTTACTAAAATAATATGTGAGCCTTTTCCAGGTGCATGATCCTCATCATCTCATCTGCATCGCATGAGCTGTTCAGTTTTGTCAGATAAAGTGGTGTTGAGATGCCTTATACAGTTAAATGTTTCAGAATTAAACTATTGTCAGCGGAGATGATGAATTAAGTATTTATAACATTTAGTCACATTTTGACTACCGGTGTCATGTATCCTGTTATTCTTGTTATTTTTCTTGCTAATGTTTTGTTTGGTCTCTGCTGAATTTAAACCTCTTGATCTGATGATGCTTAGATATTTGAAAACATAACTGCATACATCTTAATTGTTGCTCAAGAGGCCTGTCAATGGAAAGTAGTGTCACGGTCACAATGGATTTACCCACCTGGGAGATTTCTGGGAATCCCCCCCCCCCAAAAAAAAACAAAGTTAGGTTGCATGTGGACTGGAGAGGACAGTCATTTTTTACCCTCTGCCTGTTTCAGATGAGTAAGCCGTATCTCAGATATGCCAACGAAGTCTCACAGAGTCTCTTAGTTCAGGACATCCTGACAGCCTGCTCATTGGAGCCGTCATCAAATGGCTGATTAAATTAAAGGTTTACATTTTACAGCGATATTTCATCGTTCTGATATGATCAAATTAGCCGTTGACTTCTTCCTGAAATGAATGCTTCAGAATGAATTAGATTGCTTGTTTAACAACGGTCTGACTGTCGGATGAAGCTCAGCCGCTGACACTGAGAGGCCCTTGGGATTTCTGAGGCTAGCTGAGATTAACCCAAGCCAAACACAGACCGTATGTTTATGTTTGCCCGTTTTGCAGAGATTCATGTTTGAAAGTGTAAAAAAAAAAAGAGATAAAAAGTTGGGATACTTTTTGTACTTTGACAGTCCTGTCACTCAGTATTGGTTTTCTCCTAGTTTCAAGGTCTCTAATAGATGTTTAGCTAGTGACCCGTGTTCAGTTGACCGTAGCTAATGGAGGTAGTTGTCTGTGGCTAATGTTCTCTCTTGGCAAAGACTAGCCTGTTTGTGATTCTAGTGTGCATCGAACCATTGTGCTTCAGAAAGGGGTCAGTATATCTACAGAAAGGCCTTATTGTTGATGTTAAGCATATCAATTGTTCGATTTATATGGTTTGGTTTCCTCACCTGGTGTTTAATCCTGCACAAACCGTGCCAGGGTGTCATTTGGGTTGAAATTGCATTATCTCGCTCAGATGTTCTTAAAATATTTGACCTCGCTTGCCTCGTAGATGTAGCACATGACGCCTGTTTGATGATAAGTGCATTAATTTCCCTGAAGAGGCCGACTTTTTCCCACTATCTTCTCGAGAGCTCCTGTGTTAAGGAAAGACTAAACATTTGGCGTTTTGATAGCTCACTTTCGATAAGTGTAGTCAGCTCTGTGGAAAATGATCACACTAGAAGATATGAAAGATGTGACTCACCCCTGTTTCTAAGCTCTCGGATGTCTAAATCATATTTGTATTACAGCATGCCATTATAAATACTTCCTGTCACTCATTTGTTAAAAAGGCATCAAAAGCCCTACCTCTAAAGGCACATTTATGCCGATGCCCTCAAGCACACCATTTTATTTGTGTAGCAGGGTATAGTTGCTGTTCAAGTTAGATCCTGTTAATTAGATGAAATACCAGATGAGACAACAGCCCGTATAGACCATAACACATCCTTTGAATAAACATTGCACAGTTAGGTAGGTGAGACTGTTTTTTTGTAGTCCCATGGTTTGCCATTTTGTGATCGGGTTAGATGCTGAACACCTGGGTACGGTACATTTGAAATGCTATTCTGGTTGTCTTAACAACAAGCATGTTGTTAACATGCTTGAGGGCATGTTAACAAACTCACATCAAACCACATTTTGAGCAAAGCTGATGACTAAAGCTGAACAAGTCTGGTTGTGATGAGTTCAGCTAAATACGACTAGGTCAGGGGAAATAAACAAGTTACACTTATAACAAACCATTTAAACGGTTCTGTTGGGCTTTCTGCTGTAAACAAACAGAGCTATGGTGATGACTGGGCACATAAACTATTGTGGCTCCGTGAGATCCCCTCGGCTACCATCCAAATATGCTCTGTAATTGAGATGTAGGAGCTGCCTTTGTTTTTGTAGCACAGAAAAGCCATTAGGAGGACATTTTCAAACACTGGCAGGGTTTATTGTTTTGCATGTACTGAGTTGTTTGTGTCTTTCTTGATATTGTAGACATCTTTCATTATTGTTGCTGTAAGGATGGATGGATGGAACCCGGTTGGTAGATGAAATATTTTTGTAGATATTTGCATTTGAGAGCAAGACTTATGCGGCTTTGTCTGTGGCCATCCACATGATCAGCTTCAGGGCAGTTTGAAGGCATTTGGAATGGGATTCCCAACGTTTTTAACAGTTTTTAGCTAACAGTGTCATATTGGTGTAGTGAGTACTTGAACAACTTTGAAAATTTGTTCTTAATATACAAGTTTGGGCGTTGAAAAATGTTTTGCTCAAAAATGTAGAAAAGAAAACCAGTTATATTGTGAAATATTAGGCCATTAATATTCATTTATTTATTGCATCGTAATATATTTTACCATGTTGTTTATTCCTGTGATAGCAAAGCCGAATTTTCAGTCATATGATCCTTCAGAATTCATTCTAATATGCTGATTTGGTGCACATTTTTTTATCAATGTGAAAACCGTTGTGCTGCTTAATATTTGGGAATATTGATATTTTTTAGTTTTAGTTTTTTTGGATTATTTGGTGAATAGAAAAATAAATAACCTGCAAAGGTTGTGTGTTTTTCTAGTTGTTTTTCATTAAGAATAATAATGAACCCACCATTCAAGCAATAGCCGCCTCTAATTTCGTAAGGGAAAGAAAAATGCGCACGTCCGCACGGGCATTCATAATGGTGTGTGAGCAGAGCAAGTGTTTTCAGTTCATTCCTATGGAAGTTGAGCTTACAATGCATTTTATTTTCACTTAATTAGAAAAATAATTTTAAAAAATTTAAAAGTGAGGTGCAAAAGAGGGATAAACTCAGTCTCCCAGAACACCTCCCCCCACCCCCAGTTATACCAGTATTACCGGTGTTGTCACATGTCGATTAACCGGTGAGAGAATTTCCTCACTGTCACATCCCTAATCTGTTGTACTGTACTAAAACAAAATTTCACTCTGACTGCATTGGGTTTATAGGTGCAGATCCAGCAGAGACCCTCAGAGTAAACAAAGGGTTGGCTATTACTCATGTAGTGTGTAATTAGATGTATCATGATATCAGTTCTGCCGATTATGTGTGAGCTTTTTTATCTGCTCAGCTGCTGGCTGTTGAGGTTTTAAAACAGAACTGACGTTGCCACATCCGTAATGTAGAGACTCGCCATCAAGTTTCCTTTTGTCGCATAAACCATCTCAGATCATCAAATTTGTGGTTAGGCTGACGCATGAATGGATGATGGTATTCTAAAATTCAGCCCACCAAAAGAAAAACTGGTTTGTTCCTAGTACTCCCTAGATTGACGCATGGTGGAATTACAGCCAAAACTGGTTTAGAATACATATTTCACTTTAACTTTATTTTGGCTAATGCATTGTACTTTGCATGCCACAGTCATTTGCATCATACTGAGAATTTCTTTGGATTAGATTTCACAAGAGACGTGTTTTTGTTTTTAACCATATCCAAGTCTAAGTGTCACATATATGGATGCAAATGTGTGCGCTAGATTTACATTATGGCGTTAATTGAAGCCAGCTGTCTTTGGGATTTTAGTGTTGTATAGAGCCCATAGGCATGCAGTCATACCCGTCTGTACAGTAATTGAGTTCCTCCTTTGGTTTTGGTGTTTTTTAGATGCACAGGAACTAGAAAAAGTAAACTTGTATGGTTGGCTCTACTGGTTGGAGACTTTTTTTCTTTTCTGTTTTCCTGGCTTGCTTTGGCTTCCTCCTCCTGGCCTGCCATGGTTTGCTGTTAATATATCATGGGTGAAGAGTTTAACTGGAAGAAGCCATGTTTACTTTGGGAGAGAGCACATTGTTGCAGGTTTTACATGCCCATGCTGTAAAAAAAAATATATTTACACAAATTTGCATGGGCTTGAGCAGTTTTGCAATCAACCTTTTATGATGGAAGTATTTTGTTTTTTTTTACTTTGGCTTGACTATCCATGTTTTTGTTTGTTTGTTTGTTTGTATTGAATATCAATGATCATGAGAAATGCTTCTTGAGGTCCCAATATTAGAATTAGGGGTCTAACATCTAGGGCTGCACAATTAATTGAATTTTAATCACGATCACAATTTTAGCTTTCCACGATCAAATATGCGTGATCGAGCGATATTTAAAATGCGTCATTCCGTTCATAGAACAAATAACGTCAAATAACAATGACTCTGAATTTTATTCACCGACATCAGGATGTTGTCAGTGGTACCATGAGAGCTGTGGAGAGGATAATGGTATCTGTGAGGAAGATGGTTATATCTGCAAAGACTGCCTCTGTAGAAAATGCAGCAAAATATCTAACTGGCCTGACTAGGTCATGTGACCTATCATGTGGGTATAGCTACAGGAAATGTTGTGCTGAAGTGTGTTTGTGTTTTGTTTAGTTTTTTTTGTGTTTTGTTTTTAGATTAGAAGGAATGTAGCACAATATGGATGTGGAAGCAGTTATAATTAGCCTATGTGAAAATAAAATTTGTTTTGGTTAAAATCAACAAATAATCGTGATAATTAATCGTGATCTCGATATTGATGATAAAAATCATGATTATCATTTTGGCCATAATCGTGCAGCCCTAGTAACATCGTTATATCGAGATATTATGATATAAAAATGTGACTATGAATCGATGATGTAAACGTTACTGTATGATTTGCGATTTTAATCCAAGGCTCAGTTTACTGTATTTATAAGGTATAATTCACCCAAAAAAGTCAATTGTCATAATGACATGTACTCACCCTCATGTTGTTTCAAACCTATAAGATTTACATTCAACTTCCAAACACAAATGGGGATATTTTTTATGAAACTTGAGAGCAATTTCTGTCCCTCCATTTAAAGTCCATTCCTTTAAAACGTAAAATATCAAAAGAATGTTAAGGCATGGTAAAAATAAATGGTCTAATCTTCAGTCTTCTGAAGAGACACGATGGCTTAGGCTATACGATGAACAGATTAACAACGACGCGCATACTGTAATAAACACGGAATTTTAAAGGCTTGTGTGATGTGTGAAAACAAGAGGAGAGTGAGTAAATGCTGAATTAAAATTTTACTAACCATTTTTCATGGTCCTGCCATTCTATAATCCACAATATGGTGTGCCCTAGCAACACATTTGGCCGCAACTGTAGTCACAACATAGTATGGCATATTGTATTACATATACATTAGTGGTCAAGTCAACTATTATTGTTTTTTTAAATGTCTGATATTGATATTGATTTCTAGAGAGCAAGATGGCCAAAATATGTTATTAGCCTATAGGCTAATGCAGTTTAATTAAAGACTTTAAGATGTTTTTTATATATATATATATATATATATATATTGAATATAAATTCAATACAAATTTGAATATAGAAAGTTTGCATCATCCATTGACCTTACTCAGTAGATTAGATTTTGATACGAGTGAGCGCTAACACTAAAGTTGTGCCGATAGACGAAGGTATCGTGTATCGACAAAAGTCAGGGATATCGCTGATTAGGCTCTTAGTTAAGACAATAATTGGATTGTTTTCTCATTAATGTGTTAAATGAATAGGCCCTATTATTAATTTAATATTTGGACCAACAATTCATGTGCCTTCCCTAATTTCATAACAACATCACCATATAACCACACTTGTGAGGATTGAGGACTCCTAAAAGATGTTCTTACAACTGACTACAAAATCCCACATCCCACATCAAAATTTAATCTATTCACAAATTGTCAAGTGTGCTTGTTATAAAAGAGATGCATCATTCTTATATAGTTGTTGTTTAAAGGTGCCCTAGAATGTGAAATTGAATTTATTTTGGCATAGTTAAATAACAAGAGTTCAGTACATGGACATGACATACAGTGAGTCTCAAGCACCATTGTTTTCTCCTTCTTACTTAAATCTAGTTTTTGAAAAACACCCCAGAAAAATAAGCGAATCTCCACATAACACCGACTGTGACGCAACAGTCGGGATCATTAATATGTACGACTCCAAAAATTTGCATATGCCAGCCCATGTTCAATGACAGGCGGAACTGCGCAGCCGAAGCATGGCAGTTGTTCAGTGTTTGGATGTACAAATTAACACAAAGGTATTTAGTTCCTTCATCCGAGCCTCTGAAGAAACAATGGGTTAATTTTATTTTCTCTGGAAATTTCCAAACATTTCACCGACGAGACTGTTTCCTTAACTTGGGCCAATACAGAGCTGGCCTCGATGAACGTGAAAATATATCGATCGAGCTACCAAGCAACACTTTCTGATAATTGTTCAAGTTCAGACAGGTAATCTTTCTCTCAAAATCGTTCAATACTGTATTTACATCATCGTGTTTGCATTGGTGAAAGCATTAGAGAGAGTGCAGAAACTATGTTGCAATGATAAGATCTTTATTCTCGCGATCAACACACTGTCATCTGTTTGCTCAATGCTCATCAAGGCAACATTTTATGTGATGGGAATAGATCTAAATACTTTAAAAACATCTCACGATTCGTTAATCTCGATAGCTGTAATAGTAAAAACGTATAATGTCTGTAGTAAAAGTATTCGAGAGAGTTTCACATGTAATACGTAGCTATTTCATATGCAAGCATGTCAGCCAATCACAGCAGTGGCCGGTTACACACAGCAGACACGCCCCTTCAAACAGAGCGTTCACATCAGAGGCTAAAATCAGGCTAGGAAAAATGCCTTTTATTTCTAAATTATGGCTATTTTTGATCTAAAAAACATACTAACATTATAAGGGCAACCCAGAAAACATTATACAATAAAAATAAAAACCATTCTAGGGCACCTTTAAGTTGAAATGGCATCGTAGTTCGTAGGGCTGTCACTTTTGTGAAAAAATCCTGTTCGATTTTTGAGACATAAGTGTTCATTGAATCGATTGTAAAATCAATTTTCCATGTCTAAAGACTTTTCCATTTTCAACGCCAAATATAGGCAAATCCACGGACAACTAACAGGCATTAGGAGCGTAAGGAACGTAAAGAGGGCGCTTGAGACGCCCACAAGTCAGCAATATTTCTGATGATTTAATGGCGTGTAGTTTCGTGCACAATGACAAACAGGAGTGCAACATTTTCAAAAAACAATAAGCAGAGTGGACTGCCATAACATCAATGTAAAACATTACTGCAGGCTTCTTCATGGCTGTGTTTACGATTAGAAATGTCAAACTAATTTCGCCTACGTAGGTGATTGTAGCCAGAATCTGTATGAGACTGTTTGAATACTGCTGTTGCTGTTATGTGTTTGTCAGAGCCTGCAGACATTTCAGTGTGTCGCGCGTTCGCTGCGGGCGTATCGTGACGAGCTGGACGCGCTCCGAGAGAAAGCTGTTAAAATCGACTCCCTATTTTCATTTTCGAAACTTGTGTTGGTTGGTCCGATCGATTGTGTAATCGATTTTCGAATGTAAAGTGACAGCCCTAGTAGTTCGTCAGCATTTGGTTTTGTTTCCACAGCACACAAACAAAACATTTAATGACACTAATAACACTGATTACAATCACAGATTATTCTAATAATAATAATAATGTCACTAAAATTATATAGGCCTAATAAGTCTTTAGTTCTGAACAAAGAATGAATCAGTCATCTGAAAATCCAAAGCAGCTTCAAACACAGACTTTAAAAATAAAAAACTTCTTTAACAAGAAATATTGATTCTTCTAATTTTTTTCAGTGTCATTAATGTGTGGTCCACATTTAAGCCAGTGAAGTAGGCGACCATTATCAGCTTGTTGAGGTAAATGCATCTCGTCGTCTCTGAGAGAATGCGCCGTTAAGGCAGCGACAGATGCCAAATGCTTGGTTAGTTTTTGCTTTTCCTTTCAGGGAATTAAGTGAGCGTGTTTAAATGCACATGTGCTTTTTTTAACCCGATTATGCTTAAGTCGACAATGCATGTGATGTGGTCATGTAAACGCGTTAACCCGTTTTCCTTAATGGCTTAAGCATAAACCGATTGACACAGTTAGGTTTTTGCCCCTTACCCTGATTTCTCCCACCATGTAAACACATTAATCTTCTTTTAGGCTGATTGAAGTGCGCATACGCATATGCGCGTGATAGAGCGAGCTTTTCGCGGCAGCTATAGGAAGGAGGAATTATATCTCAAACGCAGACTCTTTCTTGACCCAAGATATAAAAATGTGTTCTCATCTCGTGCAGAACTACAGTCAAAATGCTGCATCTGTAATTGCATGAGAGGATAATATGTGTTCGTAAGTTTCCCGCTGACATGTTGAAATACTCTTCGGTTTTATTTAACAACACAACAGCCATATGCCTAATAAATGGTATACTCTTGAGTCAGATACACAAATGAAGCAATTAAATGAGTAAAGAAAAAGAAACAAGAAGATAAATAAGCAAATAAATGATCTAATAAGTAAACTATTGTTTACCCCTCCCCCCGCACGATAATATCGTGTTTCGCCGAGCTCACAGGCTGACGATTGGACAATATGACTATGGAGCATATCGCCCAACACTAGCATTTTAGTCTGCCATTAGAATAGTTATTTGCTGATATGATCATCTCAAATTGTCTGATTTGTCTGTCTATCGCAATATACATATATTATATTGGCCACTCAGCTCTTTATATCAATATCAGAAGCTGAGAAATGGGTGCTTTCGCTGTGCTTCCTCATGGTTTAGTAGGTGCAACGCTGATGGGAGCTCTCCAAGATCAGTTTGTCAGTTATAGAGATGCCACCTGAACACACTGATGTTTTTCTCTACATCGTTTTCCATCTGGATCTCCCTGGTAACAAAAAAAAAACTTATGTCTCTATTTCATCTCTTTGTTTCCATGGCAACATAGCAATGGTGAGAGGAGAGCTATTGAAGTCCTCCTTAAAGAAAAATTGCACCATGAAAAACTGGCTGAATGAGACGAAGGAAGAAGAATCAGAGGACTTCTTGAGAGAGAGAGAGAGAGAGAGAGAGAGAGAAAGAGAAAGAGGACAGTGACAAAGATAAGCAGATAGAACATCAAGCTCACCGCAAGTTGCCGTCACTTCGTCATACAGGATATTGTAGATATGACAGACTTTTATGTGTATACAGTGTGTGTATATATATATATATATATATATATATATATATATAAAAAACTAAAGACTTTAACCTGATTTGATTTTTATGAGAGACAAATAGACTTCATTAGTTTTCTGGGTTTCTGCCATTTCTGGCCATTTGTTTTGCTTCACGTGCTCCACCCAACACAAGCCTGCTAGCAGATTTTTTTATTGATTTCTTGAAAAATTTGATATCATTGAATAGATACTTATCACACCGACCCTTTAATAGTAAGATAAATCAGCCCTCTTGAATCTGCAAAGGAGGGAGCAGGACCTCCGTTGCAGAACAGCCAGTTGCTCTATCACCTAAGAGTGGGGGATGTAAATAAAAGACAGAGCTGTTTTATTCGGATATACAAAGACGAGCTGCCTGTTTGTTTAAGCGAGCGAGAGACGCAGAGAGAATGAGTCAAAGAAAGCTCTGCTTGAACTGGGTGGCTGACACAAATACAGGAACTGTGGTTTGGTTTGAGTCTAGAGGGAGAGCAGCGCAGATAAAGCAATAGCCTGTTTGTGCAAAGAAGCCGAGGGAGGGCGGCGCTAATAACGGAAGAGCCTGTTGCCGGGCTGCAAAGAAGGGAGGGCGGCTAATAAAGGAAGAGCTGCAGTGTGCTATTGTAGAGGGAAGGAGATTGGGAACAGCCTGTTGACATTTGAGGTCATGTGATCACCAACACTTCAGTCAGGAGTGGAACTGAAAAATGAGCTGGCTCGTGTGTGACAAAAAAATTAAATGAAGAAGATCGTTATGAAGGGGATCCTTAAATTCTCTGTAAATTTGTGGCCCAAATGGAGAACCAAATGTATAAAGAGTTGTTCATAATCTGTTGTCCGCAATCTATGTCCACTGGCATAGATAAGATGATGCAACGTTACCAGAAAATATCCCAATGCATCCAACTTTGAGCAGCCAAACTCCAAGTTCAAATAGTTTCGACTTGTATTTCTAATTAGATATTGTGTAAAGTAATTATAACAAGTATGAAATCTGTGTTAATCTTGTGTTATTCTCATTTGCACGATTCACAATGTTACAAATAAAACAATAAGAACCCTGTCATGCTGAAATCCATAATGTAGGCTGTGCATTGTGACTAGCAACACAAAACTTCAACCAAGTTTGCTACTGACCTTTAAAACAATTTGAAACAATCATTATGTGGGGGACGTTGCCTCAAATATTTGTACGTCAAGAGTTGTACAATGCAACTATGAAGGTGTAGAGTGACATTCAAAGGGCAGTCATCATATTATTAACATTTGATTTTCTATGCAAAGTAATAAATAATAGAACCAACCACCCTTCCATGACAATATCTGTAGAGCTTTCTTTAAGGTGGTCAATGCGGTATGTCAAGTTCGCCCTGAGAGGTGTTACGTTTTCTGCAAATATGAACGTGTCTCTTCCTGTCTCTGTAGCCCACAGGATACATGGAGGCCCATCTGTCTTACAGCACTATAGAGGACCTGCAGCTGTTGTCCTGGGACAATGCCCCCAAATACTGTGTCCAGCTTAGCTTCCCTGGAGGGACAGTCCTCCTGCAGGTATCTACAGCCCCCTCTCAGTTTCATCACACTCATGTTGCGATTACGCTCTGACTCATTTTGTGAATGTTTGTGTGCACTCACAGGCTGCTAACAGCTACCTGCGGGACCAGTGGTTTCACTCTATACAGTGGAAGGTAAGGTCACACGTCTAGGAAGTTTAGATTTGCAAAAAGCATTGATGTAATGACATTTTGCATGGTTTTAGGGAGAGTATAATGTTATCAGAGTATGTATGTGGGTGTTTCTTCCACTACTTAA
The DNA here is from genome assembly GCA_031834385.1 of Semotilus atromaculatus. NCBI lineage: Eukaryota > Metazoa > Chordata > Actinopteri > Cypriniformes > Leuciscidae > Semotilus > Semotilus atromaculatus. Next base: position 7,847,523 of record JAULUF010000001.1, read on the forward strand.
TTACACATTCAGTACCTCAGCTGTGGCTTCAATTCCACTGTGAACAATTTTGCCCCCGATAAAGATTTATCAAAAGTTAATACTTGTCAGTTAATAAGAGCATGTTTGATTTGAAATATGAGGGGTGATATGTAAAGGAAACAACAAATATCACTTAGTCTTAGCAAGACAAAGAAATATTTCCACACTTCGTTTTTGGAAGTAAAAAATTAAATGGTCTTAAACCATTTGAATATTATTGTGAGAAATAATTTTATAATTTTCTAAAAAATGTTCTACCTTTGCTTCAACAATATATATATATATATATATATATATATATATATATATATATAATATGTGTGAGTGAATGTATATGTCTCGATTTTTCTCCTGCACTGCCACCAACACATATTTGTAGATGTGGTGGAAATGTTCAAGATTTTAAAAAATGCATTTATTTCTACTACATTGATAGAGACTTTTGGACATTTGCTAGTATGACAAATACTAGTAGACAAATTAAACTAGTAGGGAGAATGCGAAAAATGTGTTTTAATTATTATTATTTTTTAATGCCTGTTGTTGAAAAAACATCCATACACGAGGCCAATAAAATGGAACACAATAAGAACTTAAATCTTAAACCTAAATCCCCAAACCTGAATATCACACCTCATTTCTGGGAAAATTCACAACATACAGTAGTTCACAGCGTAAAGTAGTATATAACCACTGTTGCATTATGGCGGTAAAATGTGTCCTGGTTTCATAACTGTTGGTCACATTGTTAAAAGGCAGGTGTGTGTAATCTGGGTTATCTGATTCATATGCAGAAAAAGATCTACAAGTACCGCAAGGTTCTGAATAACCCGAGCCGCTGGGACGTGGTTCTGAAGGAGATCAGGGCCCTGGTGGACATGGCCCTCACCTCACCCCTGCAGGACGAATCCATCCATCAGGCACCACTGCACATTATCTCCACCCTGCTTGCTGAGGTACGACACACACGTTTACATGCCTGTCTAACTAGTGAGGTAAGATTCATTATAAATTTGCTTAGAATTGAGTGTTTCTTTGAAGCAAAGCTAGTTAATTGTGCTTGCATGCATTACTATTATTGCTTGTATGTCTGCCCAAAATTTTTATGTGTAACACGTTATGGATAATGATCTTATTGATAAGTGAACTATTACTTTTTTTAAGCAATTATATTGACAAATTTCACCTAATGGACAAAACTAAACAGGCAACAAAACAGATTTATATTGGATTATTGTGTGATATTTTTATGTACAATTAAATTATGAAATTACAATTAAAAGAGAAAATACCTTTCATTTGTACAATATTTAGTTGTTTTAAACATGGTTATTTTCTATATTCTATACATAAAATAATTTCTTCAAAAACTGATACATTGTACTTTTGATAACAGATCGATTATACTAGAAAAAATTGGGATCAGTGAGGTTTCTTTAAATAAATTAACCATTTATTTCCGAAAGGATTAAATTTGGTTAAATGAATCAAAAGTGACAGTAAAGACATTTTCACAAATAAACAGGCACAAAAAAAAACAAAAAAAAAAAGATTTGACAGAGCCAAGTTACCACATGTAGGGAACAGAATACCATATAAACTTTGCAGTTGGCTCCTAATTTAGGGCTATAAGGGATTAGATAGCAACCGTAAAATAACTTTTTTGTGTATTTAAATAGTCCCTTTGTGTTTGGGGGCATCAAATTTGTCAAATGTTTGATCGTTCAGCCAGTTTCCCCTTAAAGTAAAGCTGGCATCTTTCTTTTAGAATTCGAGCAGCATTCTGCTTTCCTTTGGTTATGAGTGTCATCTGTGAATTGAGGTGCTAGTTGCCACTCATTTTGAGTCTGCAGTATGTTCAGGTTAAGTTACCTCTGGTTGCCCTTGTAGCTGTGGTTAATTGAGCTTTTTTTCTTTTTTTACATGGCAACACTACACAACTGCTCCAGAGCAAAGATCTCCTTTTCCTCAGAGTGTTTGCAGAAATGAAAACATTGGCTGCATCTGTACTTTGATTTGCAGATTAATATTATGTCTTTTAATATCCACTATACCAATCATAAAAAAAAATTAAGTTCTAAAAATAGATCTCTCACCCCTGGGTCAAAGGCTGAATCCCTGAATCACACAGGCTTTCCCAAGAAGGCATTAACATTTTAAAAATAGGGTTTGCTGGTTTTTGAGTCACTTAACTGTGTCATCACTGCCCAATGAGTTCTCAACAGTGCATTCATGTCATTTCCTTCCCAGAACACTAACCTCAGCGCTCAAGACCATGAGAACATCATTGTGGTGAGTGGGGGCTGCTTCTTTACAGAGAAAATACTAAAAGACATTCACACAATAGTGTTGAACTCCATTGCTAACAAAGGCAGGGTTACGTGATGTGTCTTAAGGCTCAGTGAAACCTGCTCTAGAATAAAATTAATTTGAAAATGTAGTGTACTGCCATAGAGACAAGACATGCATGCACATATGTGCTGGACTAGCCTCTGAAGGTTATGCACTTCCTGAAAATGTGGATGAAAAGCAACAAGACTGTACATGTCTGTGGGGAAGGTGACTAATGGTTAGAATCTGTCTGTAGGCCATCGCACCCCTGCTGGAGAATAACCACCCTCCCCCCGACCTGTGTGAATTCTTCTGCAAGGTAAATGTGATGATTCTGGCTATTCTTCAGGTGGACAGATGAGTTTAGTATTGTAAACCTGAAATAGTATTTTATTTTTTAATCTTTCAGTTTTTTTTTTTTTTACTGTTTAAAATCTTTTAGCTTGTGTTCAATACATTTCAAATAAAAGAGAAAATGGTCATAAAGTATTTAAGTAAATGTATCAAAGGTGATGACCATAAATACCATAAATGACCATAATTTAGAATGTAAAAAAAAAATTCAAATACATGCTGTTCTTTTGCACTTTTTATTCTGGAGAAAAAGTAGCATGGTTTCCACAAAAAAATTAAGCAACGCAACTGTTTTCAACATTGATAGTAATAAGAAATGTTTCTTGAGCAGGAAATTAGCATATTCGAATGATTTCTGAAGGATTGTGACACACTGAAGAGTGTAAGGATGCTGAAAATTCAGCTTTGCCATCACAGAAATAAATAATTTTTTTTAAATAGTTTTAAAACAGTTACTTGTAATTGTAATTTCACAATATTACTTTTTAGTGCATGTTTGATAAAGTAACAGCATAAGAGAAATCATTAAATCATTTAAAAAAAACATTGTACCAACCCCAAACTTCTGTGGTATCATCATCTGATATCAACACTTTACCAAGTCATTTTTTTTTAATTAGGGGATTAATGATTCTGATGATTAAGAATAATATATGTATTAATCAAGATTGTTTTTTATTGTGTTCCTCTATGCAGCACTGTAGGGAGCGTCCTCGGTCAATGGTGGTGATTGAAGTGTTCACTCCTGTGGTTCAGAGAATCCTCAAACACAACATGGTGGGTGTGCGCACTACGCCAGATGTGCTCTCGAATTCACGCGTCACAGCACCATCATTGACTGACTCTCCTGGTCTTTTCTTCTCGATCCAGGACTTTGGGAAATGCCCCAGACTCCGTCTCTTTACTCAGGAGTATATTTTGGCTCTGAATGAACTAAACGCTGGCATGGAAGTGGTCAAGAAGTTCATTCACAGGTGAGTGACATCCCCCCCCTTCACACATCACTTTTCCTGCAGGCTAGGGATGTGACGGTGAGGAAATTTTCCCACTGGTTAATCGACATGCGGCAATTCGGGAGCGGCTATTGCTTGAATGGTTGGTTCATTATTATTCTTAATGAAAAACACAATTAACCCTTTGCAGGTTCCCTATTATCACTGGGTTTAAATCCAAAATATTGCCAAATAGGTGCTTTTACTGCTGATGATTTATGCTGCGACTTTTTAATTTCAATTGTAGTGTCTAACTGAACTAAATTATTTGTATTACTATAAAAAATCTAAACGAACGTGGGGGGCGGTGCCACGGTGGGAAAGTGATGTAATCGGTGTTGCGGCTGAACACTGGTAACACTGACTATTGCAGGCAAAACTGTAGTTAAGAAAACATGTGACCTTACCCGATGCAATCCGGCAAGCGATAAAAGCTTGGGATCTTGTTGCATCGCGCCTGGTTAGGACACAATGCTACCTCATCCTGACTCCCCCTCACTTACGTACAAAGAACAGGCCTTCATATGTACACAAACTGTAATGTCCTTTTATCTATCAGACTGTGTCATTTTAATGGTCTGTTTAGGACCAAGCCCTGGGCTTATTTCCTGTTACAGCTTTGTTTTCTTTTAGCTGTCATTTTGTGTGCGTTAGCACAGGAGCTGTGCTAACCTGACCTTTTCTTACATGTATTATTACAGCATGCACGGTCCCACCGTACAGTGCCCTCATCCTCGGGTTCTCCCCAATCTTGTGGCGGTGTGCCTTGCTGCCATCTACTCTTGCTACGAAGAGTTCATCAACAGGTGCGTTCGATTCACTTGTTTTCCAACCCATGTGATGTGATGTAATGTACCCCTGGGACCTGGGCTCAAAACATTTCTCTGAATCCTAATTGCCGTCTCAACGGCACCATATTGTATGTGCCGGTTCTTAAATCGTCTTAAAATAATCACACTTTAGTTTCCAACTGCTTTTATTGGTCTGTGTCAAACAACAACGACATGGCTGTAGTGACATTTTTGGTCTCAGCTGTCCTGTTTGTGTCATCACTTTGAGCCTCTGTGTCACGGTGCACCCACCTAGGAGGAATAAGGAACTATTTGCAAAAGTTTCCATGATTCACAATTTACTCAAGAGAGGGAGATGTCAAAGCTCACTCCCCAGGCTTCTTTGCACTGCCCCATCTCTGTTTTTTTTTGTTTTTTTTGCTATCGGTTCTCTCTTTCACTCTCCAATGGCCTTTCGTCAAATTTCCGTAACTACTGTAAAGTTCATGGATATTTTAGATGCACATTTACACGGTTTCATCCTGTTTCATTTGTCCTTCAAGAATCAGATGTCCAATAGTTACTTGTTAGTCAAATAGTCAAATATGGCAATTTTGATGAAAAGGGCCCAAAACTCTATAATAATGATATTACATTCAAATTTATTAAAGTGTTTTTCTTTTTCAACTAATGGACAGTGAAAGGTGATTGACCTATTGAAAATGTTGACTGTCAACCAGAGGTTTTCTAGGTAGAATTAGAGGCTTCCTTCAGAAAAATTAAGAAAATCTTACCAACCTCAAACTTTTTAACAGTAGTGTGTATATAATACAAATAATAGTTTAATTCATGGAAAGTGGCTTATGTATTATCTTTCTCTTTCTGTTAGTCGGGACAACTCTCCCAGTCTCAAGGAAATCCGAAACGGTTGTCAGCAGCAAAGTGATAGAAAACCGCCCATGCCTTTGCGGCTGCTGCGGCCCGAGCCGCCCACGCCACCCTTGACCACCACCCTGTCTCCACCCCCGGCCCTGCCCCTTTCACCCCCACCTTCCATCGTCAATTCCAGCGAGATCCTAGTAGAGCTGGAGCGCAACAACAACACTGCTAACACACTGCGCAAGGCCCCTGCAGAGGGCGACAGCGAGCCCAACCTGATCGACTGTCTACTGGTCAGCCCTGCGCTCAACGCCCTGTCCATTCAGCTGCCTGCCCACGCCGACAGAGTGCTGGGCTGTTTCGCCCTCATCCTCAAGATGCTGTAAGTATGCCGTCATTGAAACTTTGTTTTATTATTCCGCTCTAATTATACATGTTTCCGTCCTGTCTTAAGATGTTCCTCTAGGCTGTAATGGCTGTCAGACCTGCTCACATGGTAGAGGTAAATGCTGGCCTCATCACAGGATCTCAAATAAATAATGCTACTTGATAAAGCTTGCCAAAGTACATTCTAGTGGTAATTTAATGAAGTTAAACTACCATCTACCAGATAGCTACACTACAAGTTACTAACAAGTAGCTACCACATTGAGCTATCTCATAATTTGGCAGCTGGTATATTATGCTGCTGTCACTTTAAGAACTGACGCACAGATTCAGTATACTGTTACACATGCATTTCTCAACTCTGTACGTATGTTCACTTAAAACACAACTGACTGTGTTGACGAGGATACTCGCACACCGGCATTTGTGATTATTTTGTGTGTATTTGACTGTTTAAGCACAAAAAAGTACTCTATTTTATACCAAGGCGGCTTTAGATGTGCGCACTTTGGGTGTAAACACAAAATCTGCGGGAATGAGTAAAATGATGCACAATCCCATGCCGAAATTCAAGCCCTGGAACACCAATCATATTCATCCAGAACAAATGAAATGAGTGAGTGAGGGGAGGCAGGTTTGCGTGTAACTCACTGTCGGAGAGAGAGAGAGAAAGCGCAGCTGGTATCGTCTATCTATTCTGCGTAAAATGAGTATTGGAAGTGAACGTTCCAGTGCTGCCAATGCTTCTGAGAGCGCCGTTTAGAGGAATCTGTAAATCTGTGCTCCACGCTTTCCTCTTAACAACAAAATAAACATGCAACTAAAATGACGGCAGTGAGAAAACCGCAGTTAAGAAAGCACCTGATCTGAAGCTCTGCAATTCGATGTCACGTTTATTTAATATACCACTTTGTACAATATATTGCTATAAAGCAAGCAGCTTTACAGTATTAAACATGAAGAAGCATTGCTAGTATCGCTTTCTGACATTACTCACATCTGACATTAATGGACTGAACAGAAGGAACCGCAGAACATTTCCACTTTAAAGATGGTGGAGCCTCAGCGCACTAGTGTGTAATTGCCACGAACCAATGAAGGTTTGAAAATCATTACTAGGCGGAGCAAACTTTTCTGAAAAGTTTGGTTTGGCAAGCTGTTTCGAACTCCCATAACAAACTGCAAACGAACGTTGTTTTGGCCTGATGTTATCCGAAATTATGTCACATTGGTTTTACTTGAAGTAAATCGGGACCTTTAGTCTATTTAGTGTAAATGTATGTGTTCCAAATGTGACTACATTTATTTGACCTAAATCTTTTACCAAAAAGAAAAACCACATGCTGTGAAAATAATTGCTAAATATATTTTTGATACAGTTCAAATGAATTGCCTGGTCAAAATGATTTGGTACAACAAATTGTCCTAACCACCTAATTTTCTAAAATGGATTGGGCATCATTGCGCTATTTGAGCGACAGGGAGAAAGAGTAAGGGCAATTCAACGCTTTATTGTGCAACACTGCTGTTTGTTGGAATAATTAGCTTACAGAAAAACACAGAAAAATGTAGTGTATCAATGCTACTTTTAGTTAGTTACTCTTTAACACTGCTAATCGTCCCACTTGGTGTATGAATGAATATTTCGGTATATAAAAAAGCAGACTCAACTATAATCACAGGGAGGAGTGACCATAAACCTGTCTGCATATTTATAACAGATTCATTGAACGGAATCCATTTTTAGCCTTTACCTCCTTTATCTGATCTTATTATGAACCATCCGGTTGCAGATCACAGCAGGGCCAAAGAGGTTTCAGCTTTTACTGGCCAATCTTACATAAGGTTCTTATTTTCTCCAGTTCTCGCTCTTCCTGCCTCTGAATCTCTAATTTCTCCTCTGGCCTTTTCTCTCTGCAGATCGGACTACGATGACTGGAGACCAACACTGGCCACCCTGCTTCAACCCATCCCCTTCCCGAAAGAGTAAGGGCATTTACTCCCTTCCCATCCTGCTCACAGTTGCTTTCTTTGTAACTGGTTGCATGACGTCTGTTTTAACTCTTTACTTGGGCCACACAATTAGAAATTGAATAGATAATACTGAAAACGATTATAGCTGCTGCAATTTAGCTGCACTCCCATCACGTTTGTTGCTATTTACTGTAGAACTTGGTTTTTGCACACCATTGCAGTGGCGAATTGGATTAGAATTTGATGAAATTATTATTAGACATGCAGTAACAGCAATTAATGAGCACATTTTAGCCAGTCTGATCAATCATCTGACACTCAAAAAGATGAAAAGTTGAAAAGCATCTGTAGTCATTGGATGCCACACAGCGCACTCGATGCTTGATTAGTGTATAATTGATAAAAAAAATGAATACACATTTTTTTATGCTCCAAACAACACCTATGCAAAGTTTAAAATGCATATTACACTACTGTTCAAAAGTTTGGGGTCAGTAAGCATTTTATTTATTTTTTTATTATTGTTTTATTTAACAAGGATGCATTAAATTGATCAAAAGGGACTGTAAAGACATTTTATAATGTTATTTAAGCTTTATAATCCTCAAAGAATCCTGAAAAAAAATGATCATGATTTCCACAAAAATATCAAGCAGCACAACTATTTTCAACATTGATGATGATAAGAAATTATTCTTGAGAATGATTTCTGACGGATCATGTGACACTGAAGACCGGAGTTAATGACTTCTGAATTTAGCTTTGCCACAGAAATAACAAATAAATGACAATTTAAAATAGAAACCCATCTATTTTAAATTGTAACCGTATTTCACAATATTGCTATTTTAACTGTATTTTTATTTAAATGAATGCAGCCTTGACATCGTTTTGACCCCAAAGTTTTGGACGGTAGCGTATGTGCAATTTTAATTCATGTTTTGAATGTGTAGCCTACATAACGATACCAGGGGTTCTCTGTGTACGTGCGGTGGGCTGGTCTCTTGAGGAACGGCGTGCAGGGGAGAGCACTGACGTGAGCGAGCCGCAGCAGGGCTCTGCAGTGGGATTGTGGGTATTGGTTGAGGCGTTTCTGGTCCTTTGTGGCTCCTGTAATTGGCCCTGCAGGACAGAGCACATCATTACAGGTCTTCTGCAGAGCCCTGCAGTTGCCACAGGTGGGGCGCTCACCTGCGCTCGTACGCCACGTCGAGCTTTCAGCCTTCATTAGAAAACAACAGCATCCCAGAGCTCACATGCAAAACATTTGATGAAGTCCTCCCAGACACACATGCACAACACTTTAGATGACTTGAAATTGTATCATTGTGCGTGTTAAGGCAAGCACGTCTACATGTAGACTCAGAAAGCAACTTGTGTAATTATGTGGAATGACGACACCCTCTTTTTTTTGTGTACTTGAGTTAACTTAAGTCAATGTTTTTCTCTTTTTGCTCTCTCCTCTCCAGGGCCCTCGCACATGCCAAATTTACAAAGTAAGTGACATTGTGATATAATAAGTGACATTACCCTCCTACTGTATACAGAATTATTTAGAGAGATACTTAAATAAGGCTTTAAGATATGAAATGTCAGTGACTAGCAATTCCGTCGTCATTTATTCGCCCTCATGTTGTTCCAAATCGGTATGACTTTTTTTCTTCCTTTGAACATAAATTCTTCAAAATATCTTCTGTAATGTTCTGCTGAAAAAAAAGTTATACTGGTTTGGAACAACATGAAGGTGAGGAAATGATGATGGAATTTTCATTTTTTTCATTCATTCCTTTAGGGGTTTGAGTCATTATGATACTTAATGGGATAGTTTATACAAAAATAAAAATTCAGTCATCATTTTCTCACCTTTATTTAATTTCAAACCAGCATGACTTTCTAAAAAATTTAAAAAAGAATACAGGTTTGTTATAATTGTTTTCTGCAATTTCTTGCTAAGCGTTTAAGTAGGCATGTTTTGTCATCTAACATATCTGCTGTTTTATATTTTTTGTAACAGAGAGCTGAAATATGTCATTCAGAGGTTTGCTGAAGATCCCAGACAAGAGGTGAGACAGGAAAATGTTTGCAGAAAGGGTGTCGTTTAGTTTACAGGTTCAGTCGAATGCTTACACTGTAAATATAAATGTTGCTGCAATTAGTTATAACAACTTAAAATGTGTTGTGAGAACTGATATACTGCTATAACTGATATATCCAATTTAATTAAGCTAAACTAAAGTTAACTCCACTTAATATTTGAAGTCAAGCACAAACATATTTTTTAAGTTGAAACAACACATTATTTATTATTCTAATATTTAATTTTAAGTTGTGATAAATAATCATAGTAATAATTTTTTACAGTGTACTTAACATTTCCGCTATAGGCTTGGTTATGGTTTGTAAATACATGTGTGTGTGTGTGTGTGTGTCTCTCACACAGGTCCACTCCTGTTTGCTCAGCGTGCGCTCTGGTAAAGACGGGTGGTTCCAGCTCTACAGTCCAGGAGGCGTAGCTTGCGATGATGACGGAGAGTTGTTCGCTAGCATGGTATGAAAGTGTTTGTTTGAAATACGAGATGTCTAATTTAGTTTAGTCTGTGTCCTGCCACTATATCTACTTTAATGGTCCTCACAGGTCCACATCCTCATGGGCTCCTGCTACAAGACGAAGAAATTTCTACTGTCGCTGGCTGAAAATAAACTGGGACCCTGCATGCTCTTGGCCCTGCGGGGGAACCAGACCATGGTGGAGGTACAAATCACTAACTGTTGCTTTGAGATGAAATGTATTAAGGTATCCACCTAAGTAACATATTTTTGGCATTATGAATGGTTCAACCCAAAGGCTCCTCAAAACTGTAGAATGCTAGCATCTAAGACCTAAGCTGTTTGAAATTGCCCCCTATACCCTCATTCACTATTCCCTATTTTACTCCACTAATATAGGGGCTGATTTTGGACACAGTTTTGCTAGTGTCAGCTTTAAAGGGCATGACCAAAGATCGCCCACAGTCTGTTCACTGACCGGTTTTATCTGATTGGCAAACATTATGCAACTTCCTGAGAAACAAAGTTGTGTTTACAAGGTACTAATGAATGCTTCTGAGGAAGAAATAACGACTAGGCTTAGTAAACAAGATGTCCAGGTGGAGAATTGTATATTCCGCTTTCAATAATCTATATTTTAATGCAGACTGAAATTGTAAGCATGTTTTTGCTATTTTTTTCTCGTTTTGCATAAACTGTTGCAGTTGTGTGTTTCCCACAGCCATCTGTTGTTGTAGTATGATTAATTTCAGTTAAGCTCGCCCGTAAACAACATGAAAAAAACCAAAATAAACGTCAAAATAAAGTCTTAAGTTGGCAGTTCTAGCCCAGAATAAACAGTAAAGTAGACTAGTTAGTCAACACTCTTGATTACATTGTGGCCAACAATGTATCCTGGAACACAACATTGCATGTATCCTTTGTGTATTTGGCAATCCAAGAATGTGTTTAGTAGAGTTTCCACTTGTTAGTTTAACAACAAAATTCCACTGGAATCGACGGCGAGCGATAGGGTGCGGTCACATTTACCGTTGTTTTGCAAATTTTCGCGAGTGAAATCCAGTTGTTTCAGTAGGAATCCACACAATTGGGAACTTTGCTTGAGATTTTTTGCGAAAGATTTCACACAAATTTGTTGTGTTGCCCAACAAAGTGACTTCTGTGATTCATACATGGCTACGGGATTGACAGTAGACAAAATACCGTTTTGCTAATCTGACTGCACCTTTAGACAAGTGTGTCACATTAGGAACAGTTTCTGCAGCACATGGTTTCTGGAAAGTGGCCGTTAAGGGTTGTTGCCTCTGAAAAGGAGCTTTTTTTTTTTCAGTTACCCATTTCTGTGTGAATCCTGCCTAAGTGGCTCACTACATTATCTGTGAAGAATTCATGAAACTCCATAGAAACCTGCATGTAGGATAAAACATTCATCCCTGTGTTTGTGCCGTGCAGATCTTGTGTTTGATGCTGGAGTATAACATCATAGAGAACAAGGACACTCAGCTACAAATCATCTCCACCCTGGAGAGCACCCAGGTCGGTCTGCGCATGTACGAGCAGCTGTGCGACAGGCAGAGGGAGCTTAAAGAACTGGTGAGTGCACAAACCAATTTCACAAATCAACACCATGATATTTTCACCGCCACGTGCAATTTCGACAACACAGTGGCCGGGTCATTGTGCAGTCATTGCTGCCGTCACAGGCCGAGCTCCGACTGTTGGTTTAACGCAGTGCTCCCATTAACAGAATGACCCATTTACAAACTTCCTACGTATACAGTGCTGACTCTCAAGCACCACCTGTTGTTTGAACTAAAAGCTGCAGAACTAGTCATATCTTTCTCTCTGTTTAGCAAAGAAAAGGAGGTCCTACTCGACTCACTCTGCCGTCTAAATCTACGGTGAGTGTGTTTGTGTAAATTACAATGCGTGTATGTGCTTGCATCCATGCTGTTGTTTTCTCAGTTAAACGCGGTACCATAAATCTTTTCTCAAGGCTTTTTTCCTCCTCATATTTTTTTTTACTCTAGGATGCTGACTTGGCTCGCCTGCTGAGCTCCGGTTCCTTCGGCAATCTGGAGAACCTCAGCTTGGCGTTCACCAACGTCACCAGTGCCTGCGCCGAACAGCTCATCAAACTGCCATCCCTCAAACAGCTCAACCTGTGGTCCACCCAGGTCTCTGTTTACTTCTGCTCATTCCACAGTCCAATAGTTCCAGAGAATCTCTACTATTTTGTAACCGTCTAGCAAATGTGCTTTTGAACAAGGAGCTGTGTAAGTTTAGAATCGGGAAGCACCATTCCAATGCTAAATACAGTTCAGAAGCCTGACATAGAAGTCATGTGCTATGTCCGTGCTACGCGGGGCGGCAGTGGCTCAGTGGTTCATGTAGGTTGTCTACAAACCGTAAGGTCCATATAAATGCAGTCCATTTACTTTTTATGTCAGGCAGAAACCTTGTATCTCTCAGGCCCCGACTGTTAGAATTATAATGTTACAAATTTTTATGATCAGTATTATAATACTGTCACCTTAGTTTTACTGTCACCAATTTACTGTGCTTGCTGAATAAAAGTATCCTTTTTTTTTTTTTACGTTCTCAAATATTTTTTTACTTTTAATTGACTTGGTTTGTGTTTTCTGTTTTTCAGTTTGGAGATGCAGGGCTCCGTCTGCTCTCAGAGCATCTGGCCTGTCTGCAGGTTTTGAACTTGTGTGAGACTCCAGTCACGGACGCTGGCCTGCTCTCCCTCAGCTGTAAGAGCGCATTACACACATCTTATATCCAGCTACCTTCCAGCTAGTCCAAAATCATCCAAAAATGAAAATCCTGTCATGATTTACTCGCCCTCATGTCATTCCAGACCAGTATGACTTACTGTCTTCTGTGGAAAAATAAGAACACAATGTCCGAGCTTCTGTTTTTCATATGTAGTTACAAAAGTGGATGGTGATTTATACCGTCAAGCTCCAAAGTATCATAAAATGTGACTCATGCACTGTAGTCCAAGTCTTCTGAAACCACAGTCATTGTTCGCAGATAATTTTCCTCTCTGCCGTAGATCTCAAATGTCATATTTTTAGCGTAGCAATATAATTTTTTTTTAATATAAAAAAATATTTTTGGTTGTATGGGTCTAAGCATCTGAGTAAATGAGTAAAAAAAAAAAAATTACGAACTATCCATTTAACAAATGCAGTAAACAAACAAAAAAAAGTATGGTAAAGAGGCTTTAGTGTGTGTCCGGACTCCTAACACATTTATGGTAGGGATGTCCCGATCCGATCACGCGATCGGAAATCGGGCCCGATCACGTGGTTTCAGACTCGATCGGAATCGGACGTTACCTCCCGATCAGGACTCGGATATATGTAAATTAGGGGTGTAACGGCCTATTCGTAATTGAACCATTTCGGTACGAGGCTTCCGGTTCGGTACGCATACAAACCGAACGATTCCTAGGACCATTTTTCCTGCTGACAAAATCCGCGCTGGCGCGATCACCACAACGTTGCGCAACATCAAATGGCAAACGTAATGAAAGCGGAACGAAACTGCGCTACTCATTATATTGTGCTTAACGGACCATTTATCAGTTCGGACCAGCAACATCTGTGCAGCGCGAGATCAAGCGACACTGTGCTAAGAGATCCAGTGAAGAAAACATTTGAATTCGCCACTGAAGTAATAACATCGCTGCGAGATCTAGTGAGAAGCATTCACATTTCTCCGGTATAACCTAACGTTAGATCTCTACTAGATCAAACAGCGCTGACGTGGGAACCAGGAGAAAAATTGTGCCTTGAATGAACATGGATTTAATTTTGCACTTCAAAACTCAAATATTATATAAATATATATTTAAATGTTATTTTTAATGTGATTACCAAAACATTATTTGTTCATCCTTCAAAGATTTATAAACCTGAAAGTTTCAAGATGTAGGAAAACTCAAACTTATTTAAAAAAAAAATTTTCTTTTAATAAATAGGAAATGTCTCTGGCATTTCTTTCTTTTTGCTGTATCGTATCGAACCGAACCGTGAATTTTGTGAACTGTTACACCCCTAATGTATATTCTCATTTTTTTATACACTTTTAAAACACTTTTTATTTTTTGTTTACATGCCTGCCGGGTATTTTAAGTTGAGGTGATATTTGTTTTTATATTAGACTTTTTCTATATTTACTGTTGCACTAAAAAGTTAAGAAGTTATGTTATTTATTACTTGATTGTTCAAGCTACCTCATAGAAGTGCTCTGTTTGTTAACAGAGTTGTTAAATGTTAAAATAAGGTGAATTAAATAAAAAATAAGGAACATCCTGGATCTGTTTTTTCGCTTTTCTATTCTTTTTTTATGTATTATATAAGTATCGGATCGGGACTCGGTATCGGTAGATACTCAAAATCAAATGACTCGGACTCAGACTCGAGGGCAAAAAAACCTGATCGGGACATCCCTAATTTATGGTTTATATTAGTTAACATGTAGGACTACTAACTTATTTCATCTTTACCTTGCAGCTATGAAAAGCCTGTGCAGCCTGAATATGAACAGTACTAAACTCACTGCAGACACCTATGAGGACCTGAAGGTAAGAAACATCAAAAACATAAAATCTTACCGACCCTAAACTTTAATTAATGTTTATTTCCCCCAAAAATCAAAATGCTGTGATTCTGTGGTGCTTTCAAAAATCCATTTTATTTGAGCATTACAACCAGCACAAAACAGCAACTTTGACTTAATGTGAGTTTGGGGGTGTTGTTATCTGTTTGGTTGGCCAATAGCAAATGGGGGAGTGTTCAGAAAACAAGTTTGAACTGTATCTTCTTTCCCAATTCCATTTGGTGACACAAATGGTGCATAAATTACACATTCACCTTTAAATCGTATCATGCAGACAATTTTTTATTGCCTATGTGCACAATGTGATTTACACAAGTAAAACTGGTTCCTGGTTCAACAATAGATCAATCAATTGTACCCTTGACCCTAAAATCAGAGAATGATAGGGCCGATAGGAATGTTTTCCAGGAACGACAAAGCATGTTGAACCAGGAACATCACAGACAGCAACATAGTGTTGGCACAGATCCGGCCCACCTCTGGTACGTGTGGAATCCACGTGTACCAGATGTGAGCCGGATCTGGGCCAACACTATCTTCCTGTCTGGGATGTCACATTAATCATCTCAATATCTAAACCTCTCTCTGATCCTACCCACAGGCGAAACTACCCAATCTAAAGGAAGTGGACGTTCGCTACACAGAGGCGTGGTGAACACAATGCTCGAGGAGATTTATAGACACAGGAAATCGCTGACACATCATCCGAACACAACATAATCAAGAAACGAGGACTGTATTTATAGGAACATCATTCAAACGACAAGGACCTTCTTATAATATCATAAACGTTTAAGAATCATCTAGTCTCTCATCCAAATCCGAGGACGCTCTTTGTAGCGGCATCACAATGCAAGAATATGTCCCATGACATCATCAGACAGCACAGGAACCTTTCTAGCGACATCGCCTGGGGACTTTTTCTCGTTCTCGCCTTTATCTCAAACCCCCTCAGAGGAACCATGTCCCTCGTTTTAACCTATAACTGGCGTCTCTTTTTTGTCCCCATAGAAGACACAGTTGATTTCTCCCTTTCTCCTTGAACCACCTGGAGCCAATTCCCCTGTGGTACCAGCGTCTGGTGAAGGCCTGAGTAATCAGCCACATTCCAGGACAGTTTTGATATCACCTCCTTTGTGGAAAGCCAATTTCCACATCGTTTTTCTTTTCCTGCTCTTGTTAAATGTGTGCTTTGGTCCTGTCGGATCAAAATCTGTCATTTTTGCATCCTCACAGAGATTCCTTGTGTATAATGTGTCTGTTAACAATGTTCACTTCTTGACATGTTCATCTCTATATCTCTATCGCTCTGAAAATCATTTTTTATCAACTTGAATAATCATATTTTTCCATACACTGCTTTCATATGTGTGTTTGTAAAGAAAATCGACGTATCCCCATTTTTAATGCAAACATTTCAGGGGCTTCTCTCTCTCTCTCTCTCTCTCTCTCTCTCTCTCTCTCTCTCTCTCTCTCTCTCTCTCTCTCTCTCTCTCTCTCAAAAAAAGAGTTTTTGTTTGTCATTTTCTTTTCTTTTTTTTCTTCTCTCTCCTTTTTTAGCCACATTGTACAGTGTCATTTTTATTTCACACCCATATTTAAGTGAACGTCGTCCAGGAACGTAGTCTGGGACTACTTTGTATTTATGAGCCCCCTCCCCCCCTTCTGGTCCTTTTTTTCTTTTATTAAGTACTTTTGTCAAACGTACTGAACCAAGATGGTGCCTAAAACATTTTCTGTAAAAGATTGCATCACCTAGCAACTCTGAGGAAAGTCAGCTAAGTTGTACATAGAGACATTATGGACTTTTAAACCGATGAATAGGCTTTATTATTCTCTGTAAACTTTGCCTCTAGTGGTCAATAGGAGCCCACACAGAGTGTCCTGCCACAACGGTTGACAATGTTCCTCATATTTATATCAAATCGAGCCAAGATTTGTGCGATGTTATGCAGTTTAACCTTTTTATATTTCATTTTCTCGCTTTGTTTTGATTAACGTCTCTGCGAACGTATAGTTTATGACCACTGTAATGAGTTACATACAATATCTTGACTTGTAGAGAAATGAGACAGATCTTGTAGTAAAAAAAAATATCTCATGAAGACGGTCAGAAATAAAACAATCAATTTGCCGTCCTAACTCGAGTTTTTCATATGTTTACAAAGGCGTGTCTGTCTCCACTCCCACTTTAAACTATATCTAGATAGAGTCGCTGCCCCGTCCATGTGGCCGGTCTTGAAAGTAGCAGTTTTTGTAGGTCCTGCTTGGTGTGTGTGCATTCGATTTCACACAGATGTAGATGCCGTCCAGAGGGGGGCGTTCAGTACTGGGCACCTGCCATCTTGCATACTGTATAATGTACATATGAGTGTATATAATTTCCCATTTCTCTTTCTCTCATGTTTTTGGGAGACTCTTTGTTGCCTTCACTTTTTGAGATGCGTGTGTGCATATGGTCACCTAATTTTGTTCCCCTTCCTGCCCCCAGGCCAGAAGTGTACTGTTATTGCATTCAGGTCTTTTTTTCTTTTTCTTTTTTTTGTGTATGATATGTTTAATCCATTTTTGTTGCCTGTTTTGTTTGTTTACTTCTCTTTTTGCATGTTGCAATTTGATCATACGAATTTTAATATAAAGGGTAAAAGCACTAGCCCCCTTCAACCACTTACCATATGGATCAATACGTGTTTCTAAAAGTGAAAGATGGACAGTTTTCGTGCATGGAGTAAACCGATGGATTATATTGAGAATGTGTGTTATTAAGGTGCGTTCGTGAGTGGCTTGAAACTGTGCCACTCTGTACACTGCTGAAACTCAAGCCGTGGTAATGTGACTGACACTTTGTAATGGTCTTCAGTCCTAACAGTGGACCATTTTTCTCTGTGCGGGGAAGGATTAGGGGGGCTGGGTTTCCCCCAGCCTTCATTTTGTTAAAAAAGAAAGCCATCTTTAAACTGATGGCTAATCTATTGAGGTGGAAATCCAGTTTATACTTCAGTCAACTGTTTCCTGTTTAATTTGTAATATCCTGTGGAGCTCACTGTGCTATCTGTGTTTCCAATGTCTCAACATATAATGTCTCATTAATTTCAGCTTTTATTTTTTCTCTTTTCTTTGAAAATGTTGAATTGAGACTGAGTCTTAATATGATGTGGCTGGGGTCCTCGCGGCCCCTGCAGCACAGGCGTGTACATACAGAATGAACTACATTATCCATGACTCCTGGAGTTTTTTGCAGATAGAACTGCTGCCCTTATTTCTTCTGTGTTTTTCTGCTTCTATCTACAGCTGGGTTGCTGCTGCTGCTGCTGCTCTGTGGCTGTTGTAATGAGAACACACAACCTTCAACAGGAAAATAAGCCTAATATGTGAACCAGTTTCAATCAAAATAAACTGTCTGTGAATATGTTTCAAATAGAAAGCTTTCAAAGCTTTTTTTTATTGATGCATTTTTCCTGTACGTTCACTAGTTTAGCCATTTGTTTAAAAAAAAAATGGGGGGTTTCATATTCGCAACATATGCACCCGTTTTTTAACGTGATGTTATTTTGAGATGTAATTAGGAAGAAATGGAAATTCTGTTATCGGGTATCATTATGAACCAGAAAACATGAGCATGTGAACAAATGTGCATTTATTTTTAATACAAATATATATGCAGTTAAATGTATTTCTGCAATGAAGTCCACAGTCCATTGTGACAGTCAAGTCCATATTTACATTGACTGGTCGGCTAGTTCCTGGTGGTTAAGACTTGCTATTTACCTTACACCTGTTGACAAAACACATTTTTCATTACTGACTGGAATGAGGAAGTGGTGAAATTGTAGGTTGGACTGGTGTTACAGCTTTTATATCAGCAGTCTCAAGGTTAAAGGGACAGTTCACCCAAAAATGATGTGAAGTCATCACTTACTCACCCTCATGTTATAAACCTGTAAGACTTTCGTTCATGTTTGGAACGACGTGAGGGTGAGTAAATGATGACATCACATAATTTTTGGGTGAACTATCCCTTTTATGTTAATTAATCTTAAATTGTCTTTATTAAATCCAAGGTGCTAGTAATACAGCTTATTCTAATATAATCCTCCTGAATACATTAACATGACTGCTCACATTTCTATGGTCTGCCCAGTCACCCTACAGTAGTGCATTACACATATTTCAGGTGTTATATAAACGATGGTAAAAGTACTCAGAGCAACTTCTGCTCTATTTTCTATGTCTTCAGAAGCTGTATCTGTCTTTTTGGTGCTGAATCATTGTTCACATACACTAAATGAAAACCTGAGATTCGAACCTTATTTAACCTGATTAATGTCATTAACATATAAAAGCACCAATCAACAACCTAATCCTTTACTTGAGAACGGTGAGCGGCAAGAATTGCTTCGATTTTCAAATACTTGTACGCCGACACTGCCACTAGGAAAAGTGCGTACGTCTGCTTGGACTCCGGCGTTGTGCTGAGCACTTTTCCACGTCAAAAAAACGTTTATGAACGTTGGTGTGGATTTTAGCGTATGCACACACTAAGATCAAATCTGTGCACGTTTTATAAACAAGCAAGAAAGATACCAGTTTGTGTGTGTTTCTCACCTCTAACTGCTGTGTATGCACCAGAAGAGATCCGAGCTCTAGGTTTTCATTAAACCTGTTCTTCAGTGGGACAGACCGATACCCTAATAAAAAGACAAAAATAGCAGAAGTGAAATGCAACAGCTCAGAGATCTTTGGAGACTAAATAAAGAGGCTCAATATTATGAACGCTGCTAATATAATAATATAGTCAGTTCACTAAAAGAATGAAATATTTACAAGGCATATTGGTGGCTCAAATCCATTGGGTGGATTTACCTGAGCGAATACCTCTGATAGGAAAAGTGGCATGTGCAAGAAGCTTAGCATCAGAAAATGTGTCCTCCTCAGAAACCTCAAAGCGCAGGAAGGCCAGGTCCGGCTCATCTACTTGAAAGCATTTTGGTGGATTCATTGGGCCCAGCCACACTGGATACAGTCCATTATCCTCTGTGAAGGTACAGTACCAACATTCAACAACACTAAACTGTAATCTAAAACAAATGTTTCTCTCAATAACTCTTTTCCACTTCCTTACTGCACACAGTAGTCTTGAAACTGTAGTCATCTGCTTGACTTCCTGTGTACGGCCACAGCTCAACCCGCACAAAAGGACTGATGATGTGATCTGGATTGGGCAGATGCCTGGCTGCTATCACCTGAAGGGAACCAAAGAAAATTACATTTAGACATTTTTGGAATGACAAAGGTTATTAGCAAATGATGATGTCATTCCTATTCCTTTAAAGGGATCATTCAACCAAAAATGAAAATTCTGTCAATAATACCTTGCCCTAATGTCGTTCCACACCCATAAGACTTTTACTCATCAAAACACAAATAAAGATATGATTGAAGATGAACGAAAGTCTGGGTTTGGAAGAACACAAGGGTGAGTAACTGATGACAGAATTTTCATTTTTGTTGGAACTCGCCCTTTAACATTGCATTGTATCATCAGCCATCCTTCTAGAACTCCATAAAACTTTCAACTGAATCAACATGGTTATTTACTCTGATTCGGATGATTTGTTTAGGAGGCTTCTTCTTGGATGGATTTCGAATCCACTCTGGTTTCAGCACATAACCCGTGCCTCCATTCAGATTGAAGAGAGCACTGTTCAGCTGCATGAACTTATCTGAAGAGAGACGACATTAAGATTTATTAGACACCTTTATGGAGACCGGTTCTGAAGTTTAACAATCATAGAGCAGACATTAGTGTAAACTCTTCTTCTAAGGTCAAGTACAGTCATGGTGGAGAAATAACTTCACAAAAATCTTACAGGAAAGTCAAGATGTTTATAGCTAGCTGAATAATGAGTAATAATAGCACATGTGGTTAAAGGATAGTTCACCCAAAAATGAAAACTGTCATCATTTACTCACCCTCATGTTGTTCCAAACCTGTATGAGTTTCTTTCTTCTGTTGAACACAATCAGATATTTTGAAGAATGTCTGTAACCAGATAGTTCTTCCATAGAAAGAAAATCATACAGGTTTGGAACAACATGACGGTGAGTAAATGATGACAGTTTTCATTTTTGGGTGAACTATGCCTTTCATTTCAACTATGCCTTCCAAACGGAATTGTTAACATAGCCCTCTATCGCCCCCTGGAGTACAGAGGTTTGTTACTACCACATCATGAACATTCGAAACATTCAGTTGAATTACTTTTGTTATTTTCATTGTTTTTTGCATTTTTGGAGATCGAGGGCTTCTATACCCATTCACTTTCATTGTATCCAGCTTTTTTTCAAAGCGGAAGTAACCTAATTTCTGTGAGTGTGTGGAGACTTCCGATTAATTTGCCGCTATAGGTAAATAACTGGAAGAAACCACAAAATGCTGCAGATGTTAAATAATTTGTGCTTCAAAATAATATGTTTATGATTAGCCTACGATAATAAATTAAAATAATATAACAAGTAGCCGTTTGCAATATGAAGCAGCATAAGGGACTGTTTTTGTACAGCTAAAATAACTGGAAGCGGATGAGACAAGCCACAACACATTCAAGTTATACACACGTCAATTTTATATAAATTATATAATATATAGCCTATATATAAATTAATACATTTAATTCTGCAAGAACACAATAATTTATTAAACGTGACAGCAAAGACATTTACAATGTTCCAAAATAGGCTAGGCCTATATTTTAAATAAACGATGTGCTTTTGACCTTTCTATTCATCAAAGAATCCTGCAAAAATATATAATGTATTTTTATCAAATATTAAGGAGCACAACTGTTTTCACCATTGATAATAATAATAAAGTTTTCTTCACCCACAAATCAACATATTAGAATAATTTCTGAAGAATCATGTGACACTGAGGAGTGGAGAAATAGCTACTTAAAATTTAGCTTTGCCATTACAGGAATTAATGATAAAATATATTAAAATAGAAAACAGTTATTTTAAATAGTAATAATATTTCACAATATTACTGTTTTTACTGGGGATTTTTTGGTCAAATAAATGCAGCCTTGGTAAGCGTAAGAGATTTTTTTTTTCTTTCTCTCTCTCTCTCTTCTTTCACGTACCATTGGTTTGGAAGTTGAGAGCCACCATTTGGCAGCCTAATTTCCATGAAGGACAAGGGTCAAAGTTGGAAGAATCAACTCGCCCTCCCGAGGGATACACACGGGTGAGAGCTGTGCGGTTATACTCCAGAATGATGTCTGATTTCTCCACGGCAGTTTCATTCCCCTCTTTAGGAATCATGTTATCCTTGATGGAGCGAACCTCTTTGTAGTTGTATTTTTCTGACAGGTCATAAAAGTGCAGAATGGAATAATAAATGAAATAAAATGACCGGGTCACTCACCTCAAAACATTTCTGGAATGTTTTAAATGTGGCCTTGAAATTGTTTTGCTTAATGTTGATGTGTTTGTATCAAATTGTTCTGGAATGTTCTGGAAATGACATACCAAATGTACTCTTTTTGATAGATTGACAGTACACCACCATGTCTGAAATCTCAATAGCTATGTTGGTTTTGGACTCCATTTCTGATATTCTCTATTTTGAGAAGTAAGGGAGATATTGTCAGTGCACAGATATTCTATTATTCACATTTATCGGTCATCAAAACTATATAAATATATGAAGAAAAATATGACAGAATGACAGAAATTGAATGTGAGTTTGTGTGGCATCTCTAAAGACAGATATACGAACCGCTTTCTCCAAACTCTGCTCTCTTTGGATGATGTTGAGAATCACCTGGTACCATTCGTCCACCTGGTCCAAGATCTCACACGTGAACTCGGTTTGCCGATAATTCTCCTTGTTCGTTAGGGTCACCACGAGCTGTCTGGCATATTTGGCTTTGCGAGCTGAGGAGAACCCATTCAAATCAACAAGAAACAGAGTCTTAAGTTTATATTTTGTTAACCATAACAGGCTTTTTTTTCATAGGACATTGATTAATGAAAATAATTTTTCTTACAGTATCTGCTGAGAATTGGTGAGTTTTTTTTTATGCAAGTCTCAACTAAGCAAAGTGTGTGTGTACAATCAATTCACACAGGTGAGAAAGAAACTCTTACCAACATTACACTTAGAGATGTCCACCACACCTTTACACTGGACACCTAAGGGATTGTCTTCAGCAACCTGAAACCATCACTGAGCTCAATTCAAATATACAAACATGTATATACATACCTTTTGATCAATGTAATGCATCCTTGATGAATAAAGTATTCATTTGAATGGTATCATTGTTTCCACAAAAATGTTAAGCAGTAAAAATAATAATAATAATAATAATAATAATAATGATAATAGTAATAAAAATAAATGTTTCTTGAGTAATCAGCATTTTGGAATGATTTCCCGTTCCTGTCTCACCCTCTACGATTGTGGATTACCCTTTCAATAAAACATTTGGATCCTCAACCTTCTTGTCTCAGAACAATACGTGATAGATCATGTGACACTGAGGACTGGTGTAATGATGATAAAAATGGTCACAGGAATACATTATAAAAATAAAATAAAAAAATAGAAAATTATTTTAAGTTGTAATCTCATTTCACAATATTGATGATTTTACTGTATTTTTTATTTTTGATGCAATTAATGTAGCCTTGGTTAGCATAAGAGTCTTCTTTCAAAAACATTAAAAAAAAATTGTTTCCAAAGTTTTGACAGGTAATATATATATATATATATATATTACAGTAAAATATTAGATATATTCAGTATAATCAATAATTTTAATTAATAATTTTTTATATTATATAATTATTTTAGAAATATAATAAATACATAGTAATGAAAAAAATTTTTAAATAATTGAATATACTCAATATCAATTATTTAATTATTTTAGGCCATATATATATATATATATATATATATATATAGTCTATATATAGATATCATCAAATCAAAACTTTTATTACAGACTCAAAGTTCAAATCTTACAACAATACATATATATAACATGAAACTAAGTATAAGGTTACACATACTATTCTACATACCCTTAAAATGTAGGATATTATAAACGTATACAAAGTATCCAAATACTTTTTAGGGCCAAACATACCTCACTGTACAGCTCACTTTCATATGCGAGATCCTCCTGCAAAGGAAAAAGTTATCAACAGTTTGTATATGGTCACAATTGTTGTATCTCCTATGGGAATAATTGAAGTGGCTCTGTGGCTCTTCTCTCACCATATAGAAGCGCTCCACTAATTGTGGTGTTACAGGGTAGCGTAGTTTTATCTTGTCTTGTAAAAAATCCTCACGGAAACACCTGACCATGTCTTCAAGGCTACAAAACTCGTAGGTGTCTGACAGCACATACTTGCTGTCGTTTCTGCATATCAGATAGTGTTTTATATCCCCTTCAATTCTGAGTAACAAATTAACAAATTTAGATACAAACAGTGAAAAAAAAGTGTCTATGAGGATAGTAAGGAAATGAAAAGGAAAAAAAGTAAGGAACCTGATTGAAAGTGCAAAGGTGTCAGGCTCTTCTCTCTGTCTGATGAGGAAGGCTCCATCTCGAGGGATCCTCAGAAGATATTCTTCTGCTTCGGCTCGACTCAGGTCATTGTAAAACCACCTAAACACAACACAAACATCTCCAGATGTTTCTACTAGTTTCCGTGACCATTTTTTTAATGTCATTTAAATTTGTGTATTTTAAGATTTAATTTGAAATTCATGTTTTCTTCTTACCCCATTTGTTGGTGAGACTCATAATTGAGCCGAGGCAGGAAACTCGTAAGACACAAGTTTAATCCATCATACTCAATCGGATTTTGTCTATAATGCTCGATCAAGTCACACATATTTGGAAAACACTGCTTCTTTGTCAAGAAGAAGGACTTGTGACCATTTTCTGAGGACCAGAAGATTCTGTAGTGCTGAATTCTCCCGCTTGTCCTACCGAGAGCATACAGTATATTATTATTTCAATATTTTCTATTTGCATTATTTCTCTTTGTGAAAATGATCAGTCTAAGGAACATTTTAACAATATACAGTGGGGAAAATAATTGTTTGATCCCCTGCTGATTTTGTAAGTTTGCCCACTTACAAAGAAATGAAGGGTCTATCATTTTTATGGTAGGTTAATTTGAATGGATAGAGACAGAAAATCAACCTAAAAATCCAGAAAAACACATTATTTAAAGGTTGTAAATTGATTAGCATTTAATTGAGTGAAATAAGTATTTGATCCCCTAATTGACTAATCTCTGTTCCACATGGGAACTGTGGGAGGCAGAATTCTCTCTGGTTGGTATAGGGATCAAATACTTATTTCACTCGATTAAATGCTAATCAATTTACAACCTTTATATAATGTGTTTTCCTGGATTTTTAGGTTGATTTTCTGTCTCTATCCATTAAAATTAACCTACCATAAAATGATAGACCCTTCATTTCTTTGTAAGTGGGCAAACTTACAAAATCAGCAGAGGATCAAACAATTATTTTCCCCATTGTGTATATGTATAAATCTTAAAAATGCCTTTGTTAGACCACATTATCCAATCCTTTGTTGGATTCTGTATTATATGCAGTAAATTTTGTGGCACAGGTGTGGCATTCAATTAGGACCCAGCTTCAAACCTTTTAAAAAGAAATTTAAAAAAAGCGTTAGAGTAATGAAAGGATGTGCAGAGTACCAGATGGAGATACTGTAGGTTCCAATGAACGTGTCACTCTCTCGCACCAGAAACGTTCCATCTTTTCCATCCCTCCCTTTACAGAAATCATGCAGGAGTTTTTCAGCGGTTCCTCTGTCCCCGGCTAGCCGTCCATGAAACCAGGTCTTTAACAGGTACAGGTCTGAACTGTCCTGAATGTTTACAACAACAACAACAAAAGAGTTCATGAGTGAACAATTTCTCAAAGTGGCTTGTTTTTTAACAGGAGTTGAACTGACTGGTTTTTACAAAGACAATGATTGTAATCTTCTTGCCTTACCTCAGTACTGTCTTCCTCCCACTTCTCTTCTGAATAGTACAGCTTATTATCCAAGATCTCACAGTCATGCTTGTAAAACCTCTACATTAAAAAAAAATTATAAATGATCTGACTATGAATAAGGGACAGCAAAAAAAACAAAACAGATTGCATTTAAATGAATTGAAAACACCTTATCTATTGGATCCCAGATGCAAAGCTCGCCTTCCTTCTCCACTACAATATTTTCTTTAGCATTTCTTATCTGCGTTGAAATATGAAAATATGAAAAACTGTTCCATAAAACCTCATTCAGTTCTTATGACACTTATTTTTCAAATTGGTTAACGGAAAATAAAAATACAGATGTTTAAAACATACGCACCTTCTCTCTGTAAATGTTTCCGATTTTCTTGAAGCTGTCTAATTTTCTTTTCACAGCCGCGTTTCCCTTTTCTTCCTCCAGCTGTTCAGAGCAAATAAAATTACATACGACACACTGTATGTGCATTTATTCAGTTAGATATATGCTAGAAAGAGGACAGACATTAAAGGAGATCCCTAATGTCTAATCAGTTTGATCTTTCCATTTTCTGTCACACCCACATACAATGACAATGTCCATCAGTGTTTACACAAAAATACTGTAAATCAACAGGGTGAATATATAGGATTAATTAATTAAGTTTGCAAGTTCATCTACTGAATATCAGCTTTGAAAAAATAATCAGAGCTTGATGTAGTTTAAACATTAGGTTAGAGTGGTTTTTACATGAATGAGATAAGCAGCTGCTTTCATTTTAAGCTTTATTTAAGGAGGGTGTCGTGTTTTGTGAATACCTTATCAGTCCGATCGCTCTCTTTTATTTTTTGGTGCTGTTGGGGAGAAAAAATAGATAATCATGCACTGTAACAATGATGAAACAACAACAAAAAAATATTCTCAGTCTGCCACCACATCATGACACTGAAATCTTCATGAATCATGTTACATTGGAAACTGAAGCAGTTTTTCCTTTTAAAGTTGGTTCAATCACATGAACGGACAAATCTGAAGGGTTTTTTCTACCTTGAGGATGATCTTGCCCTTCAGCTGGTTTGGTGAAGGTAGATGATCTGCTTCTGGATCCAGTGGCTCAGTCAGGAGCTTGTCCTGGAAAACATCTCTTAACACCTGAGCCATCATTTTCTGTTGCTTGATATCACAGTGTTCTTCTATGGACAGCACCACAGGATACCTGCCAAATTAAAATCAGAGTGTTGAATGTTACATTCACAATGCACAGTGATAATATCATTAAATGTGTTTTGTTGTTGTTGATGACTAACTCGGATGTTATGAAAGCATGATCATTGATGGCCTTCACCGCATCCTTAAATTTTATCTTGGAGGTCATGGTCCGACCATGGTAGATGACAGGTTCAACTGGACCATTCCAGCAGTCCACTGCATTAAACACACACACAAAAAATATAACATAGGGCCTGATATAAAACAATATTAATTATAACCAGTTTTGGAGGTAACGCATTACGCAATAAAAAAAAATCATTACGTAATATTTTTTCCTACTATGGAAGTCAATGGCTACCGTCAACTGTTTGATTACCAATATTCTTTAGAATATTATCTTTTGTGTTCAACAGAAGAAAGAAACTCATACAGGTTTGGAACAACATAAGGGTGAGATTTTGGGTGAAATATCCCTTTAATGTTAAGAGATCATTTGTATGGTACACATAGCTCTAGGGGTCAGGAAATATTCCAAGTGGTCAGAAAATAATAATATGTGTTTTTAAAAGAAAGTGTAATTGTATGTAATATAGGCTTTGTTTACTGCATTAAACACTTACAAAAAAGAATTTCTAAGTAAAAAAACACCTGCAAGGGCTGGAAGAGAACGAGCCTCAGCCAGGTGAGTAAAAGTAACACAAAAGTAACGTAACATTACTTTCTGTAAAAAGTAAATGAGTAACGTAACTAGTTTATTTTTGGTTAATGCAATATTGTACATTACTTAGTTTTAAAAGTAACTTTCCTCTACACTGATTATAACCATATAATATTAAAGTTTCCAAACAACTAAAAATCTTGGTACCACTAAAATATAATTATTCAACATTAATCCTTAAATGCATATGAAGCAAAACTGGACTAAAAATATAAAGTTTAGTAAAAAATGTCTGAGAAACACACTGACACTCAACACAGCGGCAGCCCAGCCTCAGGCAGCGCACATAAGCTTCTGTTGAGGACACACTGCGCAGTTGATCTCCAGTCAAATATCTGTGGAAAAAAAGCAAAACACATTAAGTAACACCGGAAGCTCATCCTGACGAGGAGGAGCTGCATGTGTGTCATGAGCATGAAGAACAGCAGCACTGACGTGTTGTGAGAAGAGTTGATCCAGTAGTGAGACAGAGGATTGTTCATGTCCAGTGGGCGAATCTCTGAGAACCTCTCATCCCAAATTGAGTTTTCTTTGGAGAAGAGAAAACGGAGGAACTAGAAAGACAGAAAGTAATTGCATTGATTTGTTTAGGTGCAGAAAAATATTTATTTGGTGTGAGGAAGTCAAACTAAACAGATGTCTATAGCCTGTACCTCTCCAACAGTAAACTTTGGGTTATTGGACTTCATCATGGTGTCATCGATGAAGATGTTCATCAACTCTTGTACCTTATTAAAATCTTTGGCCCAGTCCTCCTACAGACAGAAAAAAAATGTAGTGCTCATTTTTAATGAAATATTAATTCTCAGCATTGATATAATAAAGGGAAATGTTTCTTGAGCACTAAATCAATAGGATTTCTGAAGGATCATGTGACACTGAAGACTGGAGTAATGATGCTGAATATTCACCTTTGTAATCACATGAGTAAAATACACTTTAAAATATATAAAATAGAAAACCGTTATTTTAAATTATAATATTTAATATTTCGCAGTATTCATAATATCAAATAAATACATAAGTGACTTAATTCAAATACATTAAACAAATCTTACTGACCCCAACATTTTGCACAGTAGGCTAGATAGATAAAAGATAACATACATTAGTCTTACCTTCTGTCTATATAAAAGAAAGTTTTGAAAATCATAGAGGGGAAGTACAGAAGATTCATGCCAATCAGTATTACTGCAGAGAAATACATAGAAAAAGTAAATATGGTTCTCATGGTACAATTAACTTGTTTATTTAAAGTAGAACAAGTCAAATTAAATTTCTCATGATATGGCCGATTCAAAGCACCAAACTGAACCACTTACCTCATTGTGAAAGCGGCAGGCCCCTTTTCAAACTCTTCTAGCAACTAATAAATGATTTAAATAATATAAATTAGCCTTGATGTTTTACAATTCACTTCTCTTAAATATTTATGTCCTGTTTAAAACAAGTAAATGTTCCATTCAACAATACAAATAACATTCATGGAACGGATACTCAAATAAGAATTATAATAAAAAATTACAACAACAAAAAAAACGTAATTGCGCACTCACCATCTTCTGGTTTTCAAATACTAAAAGATTGTAGAATTTGTTAAACTGCTGAAAATCCAGGACATTATCTTTTGCTCCCACCTCCTGAAAATGCAACATTCAGACTTATAATAAATATTAAATGTGTTTTTAACCAAAACATTTAAAAATTAAATCTACTCTTTAGGGAGTAGATAAAATGTACATCTTAAGTTGCATAAAATCATCTGCTGAATGCATTACAGCAATGTAAATGTAGAATTCAGTGATAAGCTTTCAGTATTATTTGTACCACAAATCTTTCCTTCAGAAAATGTCCACCTGGCACAGTGAAGTTCATTTGTGGCGAGAGAGACTTAAGCTCTTTAAGGGTGATGCTGTGAGAAAAAGAAACAGATGACTACAGAGAGACTGATTGATAAGCTACAATGAAACTGGGGGAGAAGCAGGTGAAAGAGAACCTATTTTTCTTTGTCTGATCAACCGAGTACATCTGCTTCCTCAGCCAACTACAGTAAGAGGAAAAACAGAGAATGAAACAAACATATGATTTGGGATATGGTTCATAGATACACAAGGTACACTCTCTGTATGTGTGTGTGTGTGTGTGTGTGTGTGTGTGTGTGTGTGTGTGCGTGTGTGTGTGCGTGTGTGTGTGTGTACCTCTCTATAATCTCTGGTGTGTGAGCCACCAGTGTCTCCTGTCTGAGTAACTCCAGTCCTGTCAGCCATTTTTCTGCATCCACCACTGAATCAGCTATGGAAGACAAATACACAACAAAATATTTTCTATGAACATTTTTGCTAACGTTCCCATTAAGTTTTATCTATAACCCATGTTCAAAACGTCCAATTTTGACTTTTAAAAATGTTTTTGGTTATGCGAACATTAGATGTTATCATTTTGCAAACATAATGGAAAAGTTACTTTTGAATGTTCTCTGGACATTCTAAAACCAGTAATAACTTAAAAACCGTTTGGCGGTTTTTAACATCCAGCTAACGTTTCAGGAAAAAAACGTTACATGAACGAGTAGATAGGCTACATGATGCTTAAATAAAATGAAAACATCATTAAAGACCAAATAACTTTGAACAAATATTTTATTAATTACAGGCCGTTTGTTCATAAATTTGAGAGACCTTAACCTTACCACAATGCTAGCGAAAGTTCTGAGAACATTCACATTTACAGTAGCAAAGTACCATCCTAGAATAAGGCACAACAACACCATCATAAGGACATAATGAAGTCTTTAGACGGTTGCAAAAAGCAAATCATGATTGTTCCCTACGGTACACTTGAAGACATACTGTAACCTCAGGGTGCTCCATGGGGACCATTCTGGTAAGAATACTTGCTAGCAAAGCTGTTTACCAGCATATGATGTTTTTTTATACAGATGTTGGTGATGATAGTATGCTGATTTCCTCATCACGCTTTTTAGTTGGCTTAACCGGCGAGACTTCTGTGGCCAACCAAAAATACCAACTTCATTAGTTGCTGGTGAAAAATATGCTATTGATGTTCCACCAGCTAGCCAACTAAAAACAGTAATCTTGTAAAAATAATATTATTACAATTTAAAATAGAATTTCATATTTTAAAATGAAATTCATTTCTGTGATGCGAAACTGAATTTTCAGCATCATTACTCGTTCTAATATGCTGATTTGCTGCCCAAGAAATATTTCTTATTATTATCAATGTTGAAAACGGTTGTGTTGCTTAATATTTTTGTGAAAACAATATTTTTTAGGATTATTTAATGAATACAAAGTTCCAAAGAACAGTATTTATTTAGCATTAATTATAAATGTATTTACTGTCACTATTGATCAATTTGATGCATCCTTGCTGAATAGAAGTTCAAAAAGTTTTTTTAAAGAGTCCTATATCTCTTTGCTGTGCACAATGTGTGAGAAACATTTGCATACCGTTTAGACTCAGTGACTTTAAAATAAAGTCAGATCCATAGAAGATGGTGAAACACGTCTTGCTGTCCTGCTGAATTTCTTTTTCAGACTGCCGAAAGATTCTTCGAATTATACTCCCAGTCCCCCTGCTCTCGTTGAATCGCTGGAAATCCATGAATGTCTCCCACTGGCGAACCTCCTTGAGCTCAAAAATGTCCACTGCAAATATACAAACACATACAGTAAACTGCAATTATATCTTCAGTATAATATTCCTTTGAATAACTAAATACCTGCGCTTGCATAAGCTTGAAGATCACATGTGTTTTCACAGACAGGGCTTAGATTACGCCATAATTAGGCCTAAATTATTCAAATTCAATTAGGACATTTAAAAAGTTAAATTTGGACATTTAATAGCTATTATAAACATGCCTTAGAAAAAAAACATTACTGGTGTGCATTTTGACTGACATATTTTAAGATGATATATGCGTGCAAATTGCTTTCAGCTCAGACATGCATTTTAGTCTCGGTCTAGGCTTAAAACCAGGAGATAAGGTTTCTGAAAAATTAGGTCAGAATTAGAGCTTAAGTAGGAAATTAGACCACTTAGTAATTCTACAATAATAAAACTGCTATTTTAAAAAGCATTACTCTGTTTGATTCAATCATTTCTTTGAATAATTGAGCTTAAACACTGCATTGTGTCAAGCCTATACGTTGAAGGAAGAAACTTACACATTGTGACTATCCTGTCGCCGGAGCGTATCAAGGCCACCTGCATTGTCTCCATCAGGACCTGGACAGTGAGTCTCTCAGTCCTCTGCTGATATACCATCATTTCAGTACCTTTCTGCAGATGCTCAATAATCTGACTCCTGTCGTCCTCTATCAGCTCATCCCACTCATTGTCACCCATCATCCCTGATATCTGACACACACAAATTTTTTTTTTACGAATGTATTTTATACTTATGAAAGCAATAATTGTGTTAAGTGTTAGATTATTCATGTAATGTAGCTTATACTTACCTTCCAGTTTCTGTGCACAAATCACACTGAGAAATGACAAGATGACGTCAAGTGGTTATTGTCCAACTAGGTCTTGAGAAAAAAACACATCCTGTGGCATTAACAACTTTCTAATTTCCCATGAAAGCAGCAGTGCTTTTGCATCATTCTCTACGCAGGCTTTTCAGCAACTACACTTTTTTTTTAAAGAATGTATTTTACATTTATGAAAACAGCGTTAAAAGTTAAGACTATTCATGTAATGTAGCCTATATTCAGATTTACCTTACAGGTCACGCACACTAATCAAACTGAGAAATGACAAGACGACTTCTATTGGTCTTGAGAAAAATCACATCCTGTGGCATAAACAGCTTTCTAATTTCCTATGATGAAAAGCAAAGATTTCTAGAGGACAAGAGAGAAAAGATATACCCAAATTATCTTTATTGAGTTACCCGTATTTATGAGACCACAGGCCTCCAAACCAATATTTAGAAAGCTCTCTTTTTAAGCAGAAATTTAAAATCATGTAAGATCTGTAAGTGGCACAAACATTGCTTTAAAACCAGGGGGTGGAGAAAAAGTGGATTTTACTGGAAGGAGAGAGATTGTGTGAGAAATGTCTGATGTGCAATTTTCTCAAATAGAAGTTGTCAAGTGTGGTTCAGTTTTAGCAAAACAGCATCCACCCACACCCTCTGTTACTGGCAAAGCAAGTTTAGATGTTAGAATCATCAAAATCAACAAAATCACGGGGTTGGTTCATCTTAGGCCTTGTCCACACTAATACGCTTTCATTTGAAAACGCATATTTTTCCCTCAGTTTTATCCTTCAAGCGTTTAAAAAATGAAAACTCAGTTTTAAAATCTATCCAGATTAAACCCGTTCATCGTTGATTACTCAAAGAATAACATCTAAGGATCAATGATCAAGTTTCAAAAGTCTTTAATAATCCACTTTGAAGGCAATCTAAAAAGGCAGGCAAACAAACACAACCTCTAACATAGACGTTTCCAGACCATGAACAGAACACAAGCAGGAATTTAATACACAGAGATGATTAACTAAAACACAAAGGGAAACAAAGACACTGAACAAACTGGTGACAATATCATGGGACTATTAAATTTAGAATAACTGTAACCAGGTTATCTTTTGTTAAGTTTGTTAAATGTTAGGCCTGTAAAGAGAAATCAAAGGTTTAATATTTTGGCCAAGAAAAAGAAATGTTAGTTCATGATTAGTTTTTAAAATTCCCACTAAACACACAAAATACCCTTTATAGGACTTTAGGTTTGAAAATTTGTTTTCGCTGCATCCGTAAATAAAACGTGATGTCTTAAGTTACAAAAATGTAGTTATAATAATCTTTAACTTTATTTGTTCATGTATTAAATGTTTTAATGTTTAAATGCTCCATTTATTTATTTTTATTTTTTATATATGTAAATATATAGGGGTTTGTACGGCACTATATGGTATATATTACAAATAAATGTATAACTGAAGCAAATTTGCCCAGCAAGCAATAGCTGCAATAGACCTGATATAGTCCAGGTATGAGTAACTCACTTCTAGCCAAAATAACCTTGAAATTTGTTTCAAAATGACTTGCCAGATGTATGATGAATTGAAATCAACAGTGATTACAAGGTGTTTGGTTTCATTTCTTTGACATGCTCTATGTGCTTCTATTCTTGGCCTATGGTTAGACGTATATTACATTTTCACTGCCAAAATTATGTCTAGTTTTAGCCTAGACATCAGGGCTGTGTTTGGACGGCTAGAAGTCTTTTAAACACAAAATTGTTTGCTGGGTTGTTGTTGTTGTATTATCTTGATCAATCTCATTCCTCCACAGACAAACACTATTTTCAATACTGTAATGTTCTCATTGCACTATAGCCTCAATGGGAGTATACAGCATAGGAAATTGCTTAATGTAAATGTCAGTCAAACTGTTTGCCCAGTTGCAAAAATAAATGCTTGCGTTAAAGATTATGAAATGAAGTTAGATATATGCCATGAGTTAAGTCACCATCTGAAGTAGCAGACAGCAGCATCTTGTAAGTCATAGCATAAAATACCTCCAATGTTAAAATCGACAAAGTTGAGCAGGCTTCTTACATCTTTAACGTAACACCGCATCACCATTCTCCTCATAAACTACTGTAATGAACTTTTACACCAAGATTTCAATTGGACATTTTTAACTGAAGTCTGGGGTAGCACTTTTACTACCATTTTTTTTTAGGTTTTAATATATGGCTCTATGGAATACCTGATTCTTGATACTTATGTTTTTATTTCCTATACTGATGCCGTTCATGTAGAGAAATTACCTCAGGGGACTTCACCGGCAGACAGTGACCTAAGTTAAAGGGATAGTTCACTTTGAAATTAATTTTTGGTATGTTTTAGCTTACCTCAAGGGCATCCAAGATGTAGGTGTCTTTGTTTCCGCAGTAGTTTCAATTTTTATATTTTTAGGTCAAACCGTTCTTGTCTGTCAGTCATTTAATGCAGGTCTATGGGCACCACCTCAAAGAGTATGCACAGAGAAGTCCAAATTAAACATGATTTAATGACTCGTAAATGTAAGTACGCATTGATGACCTAAGACACGAAACAAGCGGTTTGTGTGAGAAAACGAACAGTATTTATATCATTCGCGCAGACCGAAGCGCCTGCACCCTCAGATCACTTGGACGTGGCTGTGGTTACAAGAGGTAAAAACGATATAAATACTGTTCGTTTTCGCACACAAACCGCTCGTCTCGTGTCTTATGCCATCAATTTGTACTTACATTTACGAGTCATTAAATCAGGTTTAATTTGGACTTCTCTGTGCATGCTCTTTGAGGTGGTGACCATAGACCTGCATTATATGACTGACAGACAAGAACGGTTTGACCTAAAAATATCAAAATTGAAACTACTGCGGAAAAAAACAAAGACACCTACATCTTGGATGCCTTTGAGGTACGCTAAAACATACCAAAAATGTATTTCAAAGTGAACTATCCCTTTAACTGACACTTCAGATCAGCTTTTCCCAATGGTCGGCACTTGTTTTCACGGATAGAACGTTCAATTCCAGTTTGTCAGGTTGTGGAATGTGAGAAGTGGCATACTGTAATCTGTTCGGGTGATTGTCCGCGTTGGTCGGTGTCAGTCAGTGCAGTGTGATTTGACCTTTACATATCCAACCAAATGATCAAACTTCCTCAACCAATATCCATATTAAAAACAAGAAAGAATCCAAATAAATAACATGTCTTGTTATTTAATTTTTTTAGACAATAAGGAAGAGTTTAATACAGCTCCAAATGAAATGTTACAAACCGATAGGTAGCAGATAAACAGTTTCACATTTACCACACACACACACACACACACACACACACACAAATCCTTTATGCAGTTTTTATGCCCACAATTTAAAGAGTTTTACAGCTTCTAAGTTTCGATGAGTATTGCTCAAATTCACTTTTTGATTTATTCCAGTGTGACCTTAAAAGTGAGATGGTTGCAACTTCCTGTCTTTGCAGCCTGTTTAGGGAACCAGTAGTAATAGAGCAGCAGAATGGAGAGGAAGAGACCTTTAAGAACATTAGAACCAGGCCGGGAGGAAACTAGACTTGTTTTCCTCATGAGTAGAACTTGCTGTTGCTTATTTTTTGCTGTTGTTTATTTAACCTGTATGGACAAAGATAGACAGATATGAATATCCTCCTCACAGAGGGAGTGATGTGTCTTTAAATTCACTCACGCAATTTTGCACACTCACTTTTTTTCTGAGTAAGTGAACTCCTGCGAGAAGTCCTCGCGGCGATTAGGAGTCGCGGCACGCTGCAGGTTGGAGTGAGTGTCATAGAGGCAGAACTCATTGTTAAACTCCGCCTGCTTCTTTTGCAACTGTTTCGAGGAGGAGTAGAGTTCTTCCTGTACTTTCTGAAGAAACAAGTCAGACAGGGGATTTCCATTAAACTAGCAAGAGTGTTCTCATTAAAGCTAAATTAAATATTCTATAATTGTGACCCTGGACCACAAAACCGCACGGGTATATTTGTGGCAATAGCCAAAAATACTTTGTATGGATCAAAATGATCGATTTTTCTTTTATGCCAAAAATCATTAGGATATTAAGTAAAGATCATATTCCATGAAGATATTTTGTAAATTTCCTACCGTAAATATATAAAATACATATTTTTGTGAGTGAATGCAGCAAGATCACGAACATAAATGGACAACAGGCGATTTTTTTGCACCCTCAGATTCCAGATTTTCAAATAGTTGAATCTCAACAAATGTTGTCCTAACAGGCCATACATCAATAGAAAGCTTATTTATTCAGTTTTCAGATGATGTATAAATCTAAATAAAAAAAATGCCCCATGTGACTGGTTTTGTGGTCCAGGGTCACAATTACATCATCAATACAAAAGTACCTAATTATTTTGTAAAAATGGAGATGTTTCTTACCTCCACCAGCTTAACATCAACATACACCAATAGAGTTGCCAGCTCCAGGTTTTCACTAAATCCATTCTTTAAAGGGACTGATCTGTACCCTGTGAAAGCATCGAGCTCAGTTTTTGTACTCAAACTTAAATCTGCATTCATTTGCACAATGTTTCACCCAAAAAATAAAATAATGTGGCAATGTTGTTGACAGACTTACCGGAGCGAACACCTTTCACAGGGAATGTAGCCTGGGCCAGGAAATTGGGGTCAGAGAACATGTCCTCCTCAAAGACCACAAAACGTAGAAAAGTGAGGTCTGGGTCATACACGTTGAAAGAAAATGACTCTGAAGGCTGAAAGTTCGGCCCGACCCATAAAGGGTTCAGTCCATTGTCATCTGTGGACATATTTAATTATTTATTTATTTTAAATCTCTGTAGATAAAACAAATACTTCTGGTGCACTCTATTACAAGGCAGTCCACAAATAATAATAA
Organism: Semotilus atromaculatus; assembly: GCA_031834385.1. Lineage (NCBI taxonomy): Eukaryota > Metazoa > Chordata > Actinopteri > Cypriniformes > Leuciscidae > Semotilus > Semotilus atromaculatus. The sequence continues at coordinate 7,884,833 of JAULUF010000001.1, forward strand.
AACATATAATAATAATGTATTTCTATAATCATTTTTTATAAAAAATTAAAACACACACACACACACACACACACATATATATATATATATATATATATATATATACAAAGCTTAGCAGGTTAGCAGTTCACGTAGATTCTCTATTAGTTAGAAAATCTTTAAGAATAAGTATGTAAATTATAAAAAACTTCCCATATATAAAACAAAAACTAATATAAGCGACAAAAACACACAACAAAATTACTAAAACTTTCAATCTAAAATGCAAATGTAAAACAATTCAAAATATGAATAAAAACTATAAAAGTATCTCAGTGATATTAAAACAAGACTGCTTCTTACGGCAAACGGTAGTCTTGACTTTGTTGTCTTCTGTTTGGCCACACAGTTCAATCTCTACAAAGGGACTGGCAATGCTTCGCCCTGGTTTGGGAAGATGTCGTGCTCCTATCACCTGAGCATCGAAAAAACAAAAACAAGAATCTTTTCAATTCTTTTATTAAAATGAAACCGCTCATGTTCAGTTCTCCGACTCGGCCTAAATGAATTTTATTCTGACTGAATGAAGATCATGTCTTACCCTAATGGTGATAGTAGATCTGACGTTCTTCTTCTCCTGATGAGGGTCATAGGAGTCTCTGCGCATCATCTCAGGTTGGAGCACATATCCCGTGCCTCCATTCAGACTGAAGAGAGCGCTGTTCAGCTGAATGTACTTATCTGAGGAGAGAAGCAAACGCTGTTTTATATACTGAATAATACTATGCTCTTTATTTATTGAATGACTAAAAAAGCTTGTATTTTTCTCTGTAAATGTGTTCTTGTGCTTACACTCACAGTTTGAGCCCATTTTGTGTCCTTTATTTCACATTTTTATCTTTAAATAATGGGTGACACTTTACATAAGGTTTATATGTTTAACATGAACTAACAATGAACAAAATTACTTGAGCATTGATTAATCTTGGTCAGTTGTAATTTCAACATTTACTAATACATTTTTAAAATCCAAACTTGTATATGTGAACTAACATGAACAATGAACGATTTGATTTTTACTAGCATTAACAAAGATTCATTGCTCATTGTTAGTTCATGTTAAGTAATGTTAACAAACCTTATTGTAAAGTGTAACCAAATAATTGTTTAACCTTCGGACTATTCTTACAACATTATCTAGCATGTTCCCTGCTTCCATGCAAACATTTATTTAAACTTTAACAAGAATTTCAATAAAACTTTTCATTGTGCAATTTCTCTCTTCCTTGTTTACTATTTTACACAAGATTGTCAAGGGTTGGTTGATTTGTGTGTTGCCCCTGCTGATAGATACATGGCATAACTACACCATTATGCTGCCAAAAAGCATTGACAAACGAATACATTTTATGTGATAGGCTCAAAAAAGTTCTTTATGGCCATGAGAAAAAATGGCCGGTCACAGGTCGTATACTTAAAGTGAGGTCATACGTTAGCCAAACAACTGCAATTGAGATGAGCTGGAATGTTAACAGATAGTTCTCTCCATGTCAACTTCACATTTCATCTTACCAGCAGTTTGAAAGTTGAGTGCCACCATGTGACAGCCGCACATCCATAGAGGATACGGATCATAGTTGGAGGAATCCACCCTCTGGCCCTTAGGGTAGATGCGGCTCAGCGACTTGCGGTTATACAACATAAATTGAGTCGACTTGTTTCTGGAAGGAACCTTAGTTTCTACAAAGGAGCGAACCTCTTTGTAGGTATAATTATCTGAAAGGGAAAGGTAATCGCATTGTTAATACACAGTTAATATATGTTTTGGGGTCGGTCATTTTTTAAAATGTTTTTTAAAAGAAGTCTGCAACGCTCACCAAAGCTGCATTTGTCTAATCAGTCAAATTGAAAAATATTATTACAGTTTAAAATAACTTAACTTTTTAAATATATTTTAAGATGTAATATATTCCTGTGATGGCAAAGACACTTACTCCAGTCTTCAGTGTCACATGATCCTTCAGAAATCATTCTAATATGCTGATTTGGTGCTCAAGAAACAATTCTCATTATTATCAATGTTTAACAGTTGTGCTGCTTAATATTTTTGTGGAAACAGTGAAACATTTCTTCAGGATTTATTTTTGATGGATAGAAAGCTAAAAAAACAGCAATTATTTGAAATAAACTTTTGCAACATAATAAATGTCTTCACTGCCACTTTCGATTAATTTAATGAATAATTGCTAATTTCATTTTTTTTTTAAATACCGACCCCAAACATTTGAATTGTAGTGCGTATGTATTCATATTTGTGTAAATATGTATAAATGCATATTTATTTAATTAGATGTACCAAAGCGGTCCTTGTCTTTACTGCGAGGCTGGCAGTAAACAACCAGTTCAGACATCTCGCTGGCCACCTCTTCTTTGCTCTCGACCTCCCTCTGTTTTATTTTCTGCAATGGGAAATTATTGTAAACATTCATAAACCCTAGCCCAACATTATACTTTAAATACTTGACTAGATACTTATAATGCTTTAGATTAAATGTTCTCCCAAGGGCTACACCTAACATTTAAACACCCCCTAAATCTGTCTGGCTTCAAACAAACAATCCTATATTTATAGAATGAGTGACTCAAAACCTTAAAACAGCTTCCCTGTGTGACAACTAGCCCCGGTTTGCCCTATTTAGGACACGTGTTAAGATCCAAACGTGAGTGTGTGAGTCTAAGCGAGTGAGACAGACCTCGAACTCTCGGTTTTCTTCTCTCTGTGTGATGTCCCAGGCCACCTGATACCACTCGTACAGCTCCTCGGTGGTCTCGGTGGCCAAATCAAATGGCATCATGTTCTCTTTATTTTCCTTATCCTGCAACGTCACCACCACAGGTTTGCCATGTTTGGCTGAGCGAACTGGAAATGAAGAAATGAGTGTAAAATAAGTCTGAGCATAACAAAGCCACATGCTGTACAGGTGTTAAATGGCCCTGAAGATAAATCATCTTACCAACAGTACACTTTGAGATGTCCACTACCCCTTTACACAAGTCACCTAATGGATTTTCCTCTTCGGGCTGAAAGAGAACATCTAATGTTGATGTTCAGAGTATTGGATGTAGATGTTCTCTATGTATGTAAGCAAATAAGCATGCAAAATACTATACTAACTAGCACCAAAGGACATATCTGTTTAGTTAAATATCCACATTATTAATGTGCTTTACCTGGTAATTGGCATCAGATGCATTGGACACTTCTTCTACATAATTTGAAGGGAAATAGTGCTGCAGTTTCCCACCATAGTCTCCTTTCCACCTGTAGGTATCAGCAGATAAACGGGGAAATTAAATGTCGGTGAACTTATCAAAATGTAAGCAATTCAAATCACCCTGTGGTTGTTGAAACACCTGAGTCACAAGAGAGTGATACGATAATCTTTTTCTGGCAATAATGCATCTATGTGTCACAAAGCTACACTAAAAAAAAAGTACCATGAGTTTTTGAACAATTTACCATGGTAATGCCAGCTATGTTTTATGGACATGAGCCATTGTAAAATATTAGTATTCTTTGATGTACACCTCAATTCAAAAGTTTGGGGGCAGTAAGATTTTTTTAAAGAATGTTTCCCAAAAAGTATTAAGCAGCACAACTGTTTTCAACATTTATCAGCATATTAGAATGATTTCTGAAGGATCATGTGACACTGGAGACTGAAGTAATAATGCTGAAAATTCAGCTTTGCCATAATGGGAATAAATTACTAATTAAAATGTAAAAACAGAAAACAATATTACTGTTTCAACAATTGAAAACAATAAATGAGAGTACTACCATACTTGCAGTACTTGCAATAAATGCAGTCTTGGGTTGAGCATTAGAGACGTCTTAAAAATCGTAAAAACAGATCTTACCGACCCAAAACTTTCGAACGTACCTTGGCGTATTGTGTAAATGCTGTGGTACATGTATGTGGTAATAATTTAGTACCGTGGTATTAATCAAATTTTCATGGTATTTATTATTTGATACCACTTCCACAGCTTTTTTGCAATGCTAAATAGAGCATGTATTGCTTTTATCGACATAATATACAAATAATCTCACCATCCATTTGCCTCCTTAGTCACATTATGGATCAAAGAGCCCTTGTAAAAGGTGAGTTCATCCGACCGCATGGCCCTGTAGTCATAGAGGGCCTTCACTGTGCTTTGGGGCTGCAACGCAACAAAATAAGTTCAATCTTGCTATACGGATCTGCAAATGCACTGAGGTAACACACAACCCCTCAGTGGTTCAAAGAGTGTGAAGGCTAAAATAGATGGGAATTTGTGAATTACATCGAACTAGAAACATGAAGCATTTATGGCTAAACATGACATCGCTGTTTTAGCCAGGCTGCATTTCCTCTTTTGAGACGATCAGTTTCCTATGTGAAAGAAAGAGATAGCCAGAACCACCACTTCCTCCCCAGCCCACAGGAGATGACCTCTTGTGCATACTAACTTGCAGGAGCTGTGTTTGCTCTTTAAAGTGCTTACCAGAGATGGCTCTATCTCGTTGGCCTCCACATACTGTTTAGAATCATAAAGTGAAGCAGTTTTGTTTATCTGAAAAGAAAGACATAAAGCATTTCTTAGACATTTTTCCTTGCACATTAGATTTAAGCCAAGCAACATTTATAATCTACACATTTTATATAATATGTCTGATTAGTCTGTGTTCTAGATCAGTGGTTCGCAACTGATTTTGCTTCAGCACCCGTATTGGAAAGGAAGTGGTGACTCAAAAGTTTATTGAAACATTTATTTTTAAAAATAATTATGTGTTACTTATTTAATTAAATGAGCAATACATTTAATGTAAATACATATATAATGCTGTAATTTGTTGTAATTAATGTATTTAAAAATCAATATATATTAAACTGAATATTTAAATAAATGATTGAAATGTATTAATTGGTTGCACATATAACACCAGCCACGGGAAGAGGGGAAAAACATTAGCATATCCTCAAGAAGTGAAAAAAGAGACATTTACACAAAACAATGACACCTTAGTGCATATTATACTTGTTCAACTAAATCAGAATTTTTGGTCTGAACTTTGATTGGAAAAAGGAGAAGAGACCAAAACAGCTACAACAGATGAAAGGATGCAAGTGTTACATGCAAACTGTGAATGTAGCAAAGGAAGAGGTGCACATGACCCTGTTCACTTTGAAGAGTGTATGCAGACAATGCACTCAAAGAAAAACTGTTCAGTACAGTCCGCAGTATGGGGCTGTATACAGTATAACACTTTATTTTACAGTGTCCTTGTTACACGTTACATGTAGTTACTATAGTAATAATAACTAAAAATTCTGCATAATTACATGCAACTAATCCTAAACCAAACCCTAATCCTTACCCAATAGTAAGTACATGTAGTTAATAAAGGGTACCTATTATGGCATTTAAAATGTTCCTAATATTGTTCTGGGAGTCCCCAACAACAGTTTTACGTGCATGCAATGACAAAAAACACTTTTGTTGTCTTATAATATGCATTTATTTTTACCTGATTTGCTCACCGACTCTCAAATGATTCGTTTAACGACTCATTTTTCAAATCCCTCCTTTGCGTGACGCTAATCTGCGTTGATTGGTCAGATGACCCAGCCAGTTATTTTTTGCGTTAGCCCAAAGCTTAAACATATTGATAAAGCACTGCAGTACTACAGGTATTGCTCTATTCTTTATGACAACTCCAATAACAACGACAAACATTTCACATATTTCAAAAAAATTACATTGGAGACCTAGAAGCTGCGCTGAGCGTAACTTACACAACACACACACATACTTATTGAGCATGCTACAAAACCCATAAAAGCAACAATTATTAATAATACTTACAGGTTGTGATTCGGAGGAGGAAGCTGATCCAAATAAACTTGGTACTGAACCTTCCTTAAGTATCAACCGGCTCGCGAATCCATATTTGACAGCATTTATGTTTTTGAAGCAATCATCTTCAAAATGACGCGAACACAGCAATAACTTCGGACTATACATCTGTGGTATAGTTGCATATATGAACTGTAGCCACTGATTCTTCAAATGCTCGTCTCTGGGCAGATAAAAAAATGACGCTTTTGCGTCACACTTCAGAACACATCGTCTCGTCGCCATGATGTTGTTTTCAAGTTTCCCTGGCTTCTTCTACGAGTACGAGCGCAATGAGTGGGCATATTTTTTTTTTTTTTTTTTTTTTTTTTTTTTTTTTTTTTTTTTTATTATCTACAACAATAACAAATACAAAAACCAAGATAATAATACACAATACTAACAAGTACATTACAGAGGGTTATATTACAAAAAAACAACAAAGAATATCAAGCTAGCTTAAATGATTGACACCATTTCAGAGTCTTACATGCAGTAGAGTTTTTAGAGCTCTTCAACGAATTTAAATATATATCAAGATCTTTCTTAAAAATAAAAAAGGAAGGAGTTTTCTTTGAAAATTTACATTTGTGAATATAAAATTTGGCAAGAAAAAGTAGCAAATTAAGAACAAATTTAAAATGATAAGGGTCTAATTTCAGAGATTCACCAAAAAACACAATTTTTGGGCTTAAACAGAAGTTCAAAGATAGATACCTTTTAACAAAGTTTGAAAAGTCAATCCAAAAAATTTTACAGTACACACATTCCCAAAATAAGTGAATAATTGTCTCATCAAATTGATGACAAAATGAGCACAAAGGAGAAATACTGTTATTAAATTTAGCAAATGTATAATTAACTGGGTAGCAATTGTGAATAATTTTAACAGAGACTTCAACCACTTTATTAGTTAAAAAGAATTTCCGCTGAAGAAACCAAAAATCTTCCCATACTATATCATTAAATTTGTTATTCCAAAAGCTTACACAAGCAGGCAAAGAAATCTGATCTCTGCTAAGAATTGAGCGAATTTTCTTATTTGACAAGCTGTTGAGACGACATTGATCAACAAATAAATTAGAGCTGTCAAATGTAGGTGGAGAGCATAAAGGACCTTTAGGGCCAGGTCTGACTAAAGACTTCACACAATCAGGAATTGCACCGAAAACAATGGCATACTCTCTTGGGAGGACTGGAAAAGAGAATTCTTGCATAAAGTGTTCATAAGATAGCAAGATACCCCTTTCATCTAAAAGTTGACTTACTAAAAGTATATTTTTATCAAACCAATTTAAGAGAAAAAGAGATTTATTTTTATATTTAATAATTTGGTTGTTCCAGATAAAAAATCTATGTGGAGAAAAACTATACTTATATATTAAGGACCAGCATATTAAAGCCTGATTATGAAAACCAGATAGAGTTAAAGGTATTTTAGAAATGCTATAGTTGCAGCGCAATAAAAAATGCAAACCACCAACTGAATTGAAAATATGATTTGGGATAACATTCCAAAAAGATGTAGGGTTGTTCAAAAAAGATTTTATCCACTTAATCTTGAAAGAGTTATTAAGAGTGGAGAAGTCCACTAAGTCAAAGCCACCCATTGTCCGATCAGCTATCATAACACTCTTTTTAATTAAGTGCTTTTTAAATTTCCAAACAAAATTCAATATAATTTTGTCCAGCTTTCTACAAATCTCCACAGGAACATCCAGAGCCATTGCAGGATAGATAACCCGAGATAACCCATCTGCTTTGGAAAGCAACACTCTACCCGTTATAGACAGATCACGCTGTAACCAAGAATTAAATTTGCGTTGAATAGAGAGAATAAGAGGTTCAAAGTTCAGTTTTGATCTTTTTATCTGATCTTTACATATGATTATACCCAAGTATTTAACTTCGGATTTGACAGGAATGTCACAGACTTTAACATCAGTGGAATGTTTAATAGCTAAGAGTTCACATTTGTGAATATTAAGAAATAAGCCAGAAGCAGATGAGAAGAGATCAATTATATTTAAGGCTACAGAAACTTGATCCTTATCCTTCAAGAACAGAGTGGTGTCATCAGCCAATTGGCTTATTAAAATTGATTGGTTTATAACAGAGATACCTTTCAAATGACTATTTTGAATGTGGATGGCTAATAATTGCATAGGAAGCAGAAAAAGATAAGGTGATATTGGGCAGCCTTGACGGATGCCTCTTTCTATATCAAATCTATGAGTAGTCCCATGCTGTAATTTAATTGAAGCATTTGCGTTATTGTACAGAGTTTGAATTACATTGATAAAGTTGGGGCCAAAACCAAAAATATCCAAAGATTTAAGAATAAAAGTAAACTCAACAGAATCAAAAGCTTTATAAAAATCAAGAAAAAATAAGAAACCATCGTCAGGGATCAGATCCGAATAGTCTAAAATATCAAGAACTAGTCTAATGTTATTTGAAATAAGTCTGTCTTTCATGAAACCTGATTGAAAGTCATCAATTATATTATCTAAAACACATTTAATTCTTTTAGCAAAAATCATGGCTAGTATTTTATAATCATTATTTAATAAGCTTATAGGTCGCCAATTTTCAAGTTGAGCGGGGTCCTTTTGAGGCTTAGGGATCAAATTTATAACACCCTGAGTCATGGAGCTTGGGAGAGTTCCCTTATGTAGGCTTTCTAAATACACTTGGAGAAGAAATGGAGAAAGAATATTTGAGAATTTCTTATAGAACTCTGAGGTCAGACCATCATTTCCAGGAGATTTATTTAATTTCAGCTTATCAATCGCCTCAGAAACGTCTTTAATTTGAATAGGGGCATCACACAGACTTTTTCCAATATCATCAATTTTGGAAATACGGTCTGAGTCAAGAGAATTAAAAAATAAATCCATATTTTGTTGAGAGTGTCTAGAACGATATAGGTTTTTATAAAATTCTTCACAATATTTAGAAATTTCTTTATGATCTTTTAAAACAACTCCATTTATGTTAAGATTATTTATAGAATTGAGATGATTCCGCTGTTTCTCTAACTTAAAAAAATAATTGGAATTTCGTTCTCCCTCTTCCATCCATCTCCTTCTTGAACGAACAAAGGCACCCTTTGCTTTACAAATATACAAGTTATCTAATGAGTTTTGAAGTTCAGCCAATTCTACTTTCTGGACAACTGATAAATTTTCAAAGGGGATGCAGGAGAGACAGACAATTCTTTTAACAATGTTAAGTTCCTCTAATTTGCATTGCTTGGCTTTTTGAGATCCAACTTTGGATAACATTAACCTAATATTGTATTTTAATAGCTCCCAATTAGATCCAAAATTATTTTCAGCTTGAGCTTTATTAAAAAAGAAATTAATCTTAGAAATTACAGCTTGACAGGTTTCCTCATCCACTAATAAAGCAGAGTTTAGTTTCCAATAAGAACTATATGTTCTTGAATAAGATGGGTTATCAAAAGCCAGAATAATAGACTTATGATCGGACAGTGGAGAAGGCAAAATTTCAACTTTGGTGACATAACCAGATAAAGAGTCAGATATTAACCAGAAGTCAATCCTAGACCTCAGTGAACCGGAGCTGTTAGACCAGGTAAACTGTGAAGCATGAGGATTTTTTTCCCTCCAAATATCAGTCAGACCAAAACGGGAAATCAACTCACAGAGGCCTGATGATCCATTAGAAATTCTAGGTGGTGATCTGTCCAAGGAGCTGTTTATAGTTTGGTTAAAGTCTCCACCCAAAATAATAAGCAAATTAGAATATTTAGATTTGAAATAGTTTAAATGAGTTTCTATTGAATAAAACAATTTTAAGTTATTTTTTGTAGAATTAAATCCATAAATGTTACCCAGGACAAAGATACAATCATTTAAAGTAACTAATAAAAAAAAGAAAATGACCTTCAGGATCAGAGATTGTCTCTATTATTTTACCCTTAAATTTGTGCTTTAAAGTTAAAACTCCTGCTGAAAGATTAGAACCATATGAAGAAAACATCTCATCACCCCATTGTGATTTCCAAAACTTAAAATCGTTAGAATTTGCATGAGACTCTTGTATGAAACAAAAATCAGTGCTAAGAGATTTAGCATACAGAAAAATAGCTTTACGTTTGATGTCATTACGTAACCCTCTTGTGTTAATTGAACAAACAGAAAGTTTAGGAAACATTAGAACAATATGAGACCAGAACTATAATAAGTGAGTCAGTCCATGACATCCTATAAGTAAGGAACAAATTACCCGTAAATGAACAAGTTTGGGATCATTCAAGGGAAGAAAAAAAAAAAAAAAAAAAAAAAAAAAAAAAATATATAGCCTATTATGTTATAAACACGTAGGCCTACACATATAAAAAATATATATGCATAGTAATTCCACAAATAAACCTCAGTGATTTTTCCTATCTTTCAGTAAACATTTTGAAGATTGAGAAGTATTACTGAAGTCAGAAACATGACAATAAAGTCAGAATAGTATGCTACCATTAGCAACTAAATCAAAAACCAATCATTCAACGATCTCCATGTCTTGCACAAGAAGTTCTTTACCATCAACATACGCCTTTGGACCAACGAAGTAAGCGCGGTGTCCTTGCTGACGGGCTCTCTCAACAAGTGGCCAAAGTTTGTTACGCTGCACACGATCCTCGGGGGACAGGTCTTCTGCGAAGCGCAAGTGGTGCGTAGCAAGATAAGGAGAGTTCTTTGCGGCTTTCCAGAGAGCATCGCGAAAATAACGCATTGTAAACTGAAGAATAATTCCGCGAGGTTTTTTTTTTCCAGAGGGCAGAGTGTCGTCGCTCCTCACTTTTCCCAAACGGTGTACCACATCAATTAACTCGTGAGATTTACCAGCAAACGTTGGGATAACAGCCTCGCATATATCCAGAACTTTCTGTCTGATGTTTTCTCCTGGTTGCTCAGGTAGACCGTGGAGCCGCAGATTCCATCTCCTCTTGTATCTGGAGAGATCTTGTACTCTGTTCTCTAGATCACAGATTCGTTTCTCGGCGTTTGTCACTCGCTTATCAACTCGCTCCACACTCCCCTTTACATCTTTAATTTCTTCTGCCAGAAATTCGACTGATACCTTCACTTCCTCGATGCCTTTGTCAAGGATGTCGGCTCTTTCATTAATGACGGACTTGAGAGATGTAATTATCATCATGGCTAAAGGGGAATGCAGATCTTCTTCCTCATCATCATTCCTGCCTTTTTTGTGCGATGGTTCCTTTATCGGAGAATCAGGTAGAGGAGCGACTGCACCAGAGCACGAATCGAAATCCACAGTAACACTCGCACCGAGATCTAAAGATGAATCCATCGACTTAGATTTGCGCTTTTTATCCTTAGTCATAGTCCAAAAATCTTTCCAGTGGTTAGTACACAATTTCTGACGAACAAAATGAAGGTGACGGGAAAGTTCAAATGTGTTAGGCCTAAGCAGTGGCTGACGAGAATCTAAATAAGGATAGGCCTATCACGACACAAATATCCCAAATGTAGAATGTAAAAAACAAAAATAATAACTTAACAGACCCCCCTAAATGATCATAAAGTGCTTTCGAGTAAATATGATAAAGTATTGATCGAGATGCACTTTAGATTACATGTTTAACGACAATTATTCACGGACTGATTCACTCACGCTGTCAACTTCACGCCGCCATTTTTCCACCTCCCATGAGTGGGCATATCTTATTCAAATAACTTGTACAAGTGACGTCATAAAGTTAGAGAAAATGCATCGTTCGTCTATCGATTCATATCAGCGACTCAGAGTCGACTCTTACTTTTGAGAGACAATAACTTATACGGTGAACTTTCATGTTTAAAACTTTGCAGGATGTTATCGTTCACTTAGATCTATGTTACACACTACATGAAGGGCAATTTTTAAAAATCCATAATAGGTACCCTTTAAATATTGTTAACTGTAACACAGTCACCTTAAAATAAAGTAACCAAAAAGTATTTTCTATTCCAAAAGAAACAATAGTTTTTCTTACCGAACTGAAGCGCTCAACTAGTTCTGGTGTGACTGGGTAGCGGAGTTTGATCTTCCGATATAACGGTTTCTTTCGGAAATAGTCGACCAATTCCACCAGGCTCTCAAACTCACTAGAGGTGCCCAGCACATACATAGATCCCTCTTTGTGTATCCGGCAGTGCTTCACCATCCCTTCACCTCTGTGTCAGCAAATAAAACCCACAATGAATTACAATCATTATTTAACTAAATAATATAAAACACCAACAACAACATTCTACTGTGGGCCTTTTGCCACAGTTTTAAGGCTATGAATTGGATGAATTGAGCTTCTGGGATGTCTTGATTTTTTTTTAAACAATTACAGTTAATTTAGAAAAAAATATTTCCGTACAAATCTAAATGAATTGCTGTATCCACAAATCTCTCACACACATAAGAAAATGTAATATCCAACATAAATCCTCTGGTCATTATTATGCAGTGACAAAAAATGTTTTTATTCAACCTAAAACTGTTGAAATAAATCTCACAAATGTTGATGTTCATTTTCAGCACATAAAAGTCTCTTTTTTTTTTTTTGCTCACCAAAAGTATTCTCGTCACATGATAAACTTAAGGTTGAGCCACTGTGGTCACTTGGACTATTTTAACTATGTCTTTACAAACTTTTTTGAGCTGGCAAATATCAATTACCTAGCGCCAGCTCTTCAGTTTTCATCAAAAATATCTTAATTTGTGTTCCGAAGATGAACTGAAGTCTTACAGGGTTGGGACAACATGTGGGTGAGTAATTACAGACAGAATTTTTGGATAAACTAACCCTTTAATAATGACAGCAGGCAAATTTGGATGCTGTGACTTTAAGACATAAATCACTACGTTTACTTTCAAGTCTTTGACACATAAGCATGTGTATTTAACCGTTCAAGCTCATTTAGTTGGCAAAAAGCACTCAGTTCAGTTCTAGTGCTTTATGAACAGCAGCTTTATATGTGCGCGTCTCTCAGGCAGCGATGAGAAACAGTCTCTCTGATAGCATGCGCGTATAGCAAAATGAGCTGTCTTTCACTGCTTACTGGGTTTAAAATACTTGTTTTTAAATAATAAATGATATATCATTTAAATAATAAATGGTTCATGAAGTATCCCATAATCCACACTAAACTAAGTCTATGGGATTTTTTGTTTTTATCTGTTTGCAAACCACTTAGAAAAGTAACAGCACATTTTGCTTCAGGAATCGTATTGGAAATCAAGTGGTGACCCAATAAAGTATCAAAAAAGTTTATTGAAACATTTTTTTTATTATTATTATTATTTGATCAAATGATTAGTTGTTTTTAAAAATGTTTTTAAATCAATAACTGAAATCTATTAATTATTTTAATAAAATGACATGAATTTTCATATAGTATATATACATGCAGCATATATAAATACAAATCTCTCCACATGATGTGGTGTGAATGGATGGGCAACGTAAATATTTGAGTGAAATACTAGGGGTTACGTGTTTTGTAAAACAATCTTAAAAAGCAATGCTAACGAAGAGATGGAAAACCGAGCAGCACCTGAAGGTGATGGCGTAAGAGTCTGAATCTTCTCTCTGTCTGATGAGGAAGGCTCCATCTCGAGGGATCCTCATGAGATAGTCCTCCGCCTCACCTCGACTCAAGTTATTGTAAAACCACCTGAAGACAAAAAAAAACACAGCTTCACATCTACGGTGTGTCTGCATTTTGTAGTGAGCGTTAGGAGAAGCTGCAAGCCTGACCACATGGTCTTCTACAGCCCTGCTGTCCGGGATGTGGTAAACACCAGGTTGTTTGTGCACATCAAGTCTCGACTAACCCTTCATGCAGGTGCTGGTCTGGTCGAGGCACAAGTTCTGTGAGGCGCAGGTAGAAATCTTGACAGCGGAGCAGGTTTTCCCTGTAATACTGTATGAGCGCATACACACTGGGGAAATGCAGGTTTTCTGTGAGGAAATAGACAGTGTGACCTCCTTCTATGCAGGAACGGATTCGACAATGCTGAACTCGTCCACTGCGCCTGCAAAGACCACACAGTGAATTTATTTAGCAAAATGTGCATTTCTATATAATCGTGACCAAAGAAAAAAAGTAATTAATATGAATAATATGGGTCATTCTTGTTATGCAGCACCAAATGGAATTATTTCTATAAAAGGGTATTTCTTTCAGAAATATACTTTGGTCAACATCAGGCACATAAATGTATTAATAATAAATCGTTTGGTTACACTTTATTTCGATAGTCACTTTAGACGTTCTACTAATTATAAGTAACGTTTCAACTACATGTCAACTAACTCTCATTAGAGTATTAGTATATTATAGTAGACTGTCAGTAGACTGGTAGGTTATGGTTAGGTGTTAGGGTTCGGGTTAGGAGAATAAGTTGACTTGTAGTCGCCAAGTTACTTATAGTCAGTTGAATGTCTGTTGGGGGACCAACAAAATAAAGTGTCAGCAGATATTAAGATGACAGTCTACTAATACTCTAATGACAGTTAGTTGACATGTAGTTGAAAAGTTACTTATAGTTAGTAGAATGTCTAAAGTGGACTATCGAAATAAAGTGTTACCAATCGTTTACACAATGTAAACGAAAACTAAACTAACAGGATAAACAAAGTGCTTAAGTTAGCCGTTGGTCAGTGAGACATTGAGAGTAACTTCCTGGAGGATGATGTCATTGTGAAAAGCGTTATGCAATTAGAACATGCTCAAACTGTTTGATTGTATTTGTATTGTATTGATTACAATTAATATTGTATTTGTATTGTGTTGATTTTAGTACTGTAGTTTGAGTACAATATCAATACAAATGTAAATTAATGTAATACATGACTTATTTAAATTAGCATAAATTAAATTAAAAAAGGTATTGCGAATTAGCTAACAAAAAGGTGTCGACTTAAAGTTAAAAGGATAGTTCACCCAAAACTGTAAATTCGGTCATACAGTAATTTACTCACCCACCCTCAAGTTGTTGCAAACCTGTATGAGTTTCTTTCTTCTGCTGAACACAAAATAAGATATTTTGAAGAATGATTGGTAACCAAACAGTTGATGACCCCATTGACTTCCATAGTATGTAAGAAAAAAAGTCAGTGGGGTCCATCAACTGTCTGATTACCGACATTCTTCAAAATATCTTCTTTTGTGTTCACTGTTCAGCAGAAGACAGAAATTCATAAAGGTTTGGAATAACTTGAGGGCGAGTAAATGAAGACAGAATTTTCATTTTTGGATGAATTATCCCTTTAATCTACATTTTTATCCATCTTTGAAATGTTGATATTATCATACTGTCTTCTGTAAATTGATCAAAGGATGGAATCTTTTTTTTTCTTTTTTTTACAAAAAATCATTGACATCATCAAATATATTGCTATAATTTAATTATATTTGTGTTGTTTTGCCCCACCAAATATTGTCACTTCCTGTGTGATAATGTCAGGATAATGCCACATAGACAAACGAAAGTAGCAAAATTTAAATAATTTAAAATTCACTTAATTGTGAAACTGTTCTAAAATAAATGTTATATAATGCTATAAATAATATGATTCTAATTTCAGTCTTAAACAACTGCCAGATTAATATTTTATCTAGTATTTTATCTAACACTATGATAGGACATGAAAATGTACTGCATAGTAGGAATGACCCATATCTGCTGCATTTTCCCTATTTCTTCCATTTGTAAAGGCTAAATTAAAGACAATTAATAAAATATATAGAAAATAGGGAATAAAAAAAAAACTATCTTTTCTCCCTTTTTTGAAGAGAATGAGAACAGGCCTATATTACCAGAATGAGAGGGTGCAATCATTGACGAAGGTGTCGCTCTCCCGCACCAAAAACGTTCCGTCAACTCCACCTGAATCTGCACAATATTCTTGCAGCAGTCTCTCGGCAGTCTGTCTGCCCTCTGACATCCGCCCGTGAAACCAGGGCTCTGACTGATGAAGCTCTGTACCTCCCTGGGACGACAGAGGAGAGGTTATACATTTGAATTACACAGTTTATTTCCTTAATTTGTGGCATTTTAAAGTGAATCTCATTCTGTAATTGAGTCTCAGTGATTTACCTTTCCACCATCGTCCTCTAGTTCATTCTCCTCAGCATAATACAATGTCTTGTTCTCGATCACACAGTAGTGCTTGTACCATCTCTGCACATGGACACAGTCACACAGAAATTACACTTATAATCAATTAAGGCAACTGAAATAAGATGAAACAACCACACAAGCCCATGATGATGTGAACTGGATTTTGGCACCTCATCTATTGGATCCCAGATGAAGAGTTCACCCTGCTTATCTCCTTTTCGTAGATCCTTTTTGCCAAAAGTTCCATCAAGATTCAGTTTCTTGTGCTGTATGAAAAAGTTAGTAGCAAAACATTGATTGTGTGGTTTGGTATTGCATTATAACCTGAAAGGATGCAGGATTTTTCAGTGAAGCTTTTCTACCTTGAGGATGATCTTGCCCTTCAGTTGGGTTGGTGATGGCAGTTGTTCTGCTTCTGGTTCCAGTGGCTCAGTCAGGAGCTTGTCCTGGAAAACATCTTTGAACACCTGAGCCATCATTTTCTGTTGCTTGATATCACAGTGTTCTTCTATGGACAGCACCACAGGATACCTGCAAAGAGTATACCCATTCATAAACAATCTTCCTAAATGCTGTGCATTTCCAAAAAAACAAAAACTATGTGTAATCGTTTTATTTTTTATTATTATCATAAAAAATACTCCTACAAATATGACATAAGCAGTAGATGAAAGTTGAAGAAAAATGTAGAGGTCATATTTAATCTAAAATATATATATATATATTTGGCATGAAGACAATGAAAACTATTAAGAATTCTGTGCATTGTGAAAGTATTCTCATTCTAAATAGGAACATTTCCCTTTTCCAATTTCCAATCTTAATGAATGATTCCAGAAGTTTTACTTTTGAGTTTTTGTTAATTAATTCCAAATATTCTCAATGGTAATCTCATCAGATTCTTATTACTTTAGCAAAACAGTACAAATTTAGATGAGCAAAAATTAAAGGTAGTACAACGTCTCTGTTTCTCTTGTAACCCCTGTTCCCTGAAGGAGGGAATGGAGACGTTACGTCGATACTAAGGTATGGGGTCTCACCTGGGAGCCCAATCGCCATCGGGTAATAATTTGCATGTCAAGCAACCCCCCTCCAACTCCCTTCAATGTGGAGGGAGAGACAACCTTCGCCCCAACCTCTCTTGCAAGAAGGAAAGCACAGAGCTGATCGGGCATTTACGGGGGTCTTCCTGACGGGAAGAACACCAACCAACAAACAGACTCCATTTCAAGGCATAAGCTCGCCTGGTAGAGGGGGCTCTGGTTGGAGTGATGGTGTCCACCACTGCAGGTGGAATGCCACTTAAGTATGCCATGTCCCATCCAGAAGCCACACGTGGAGGTTCCAGAGATCTGGATGTGGGTGCCCTGTGGTGCCACATCCCTGAGAAAGAAGGTCCTTCCTCAGAGGCATCCACCAGGGAAGGGCTGTAACGAGGAACATCAGGTCCAAGAACCAAGTGTGGGTGGACCAATAAGGAGCAACGATCAAGATCTGCTCCCCGTCCTCCCTGACCTTGCACAGTGTCTGTGTGAGAAGGAAACTTGCGCAAACCCCGGGGCCAGCAGTGTGCCAGCGCAACTGTACAGAGGATCCCATCGGTCAGGGAGTAAAAGAGGTGGCAATGGGAGTATTCCGGAGAAGCAAACAGGGTACCTGAATCGACTCCAGATCAGGTGGACCACCTGGGGATGGAGTCTACATTCTCTTGGGAGCGTGAGCTGTCATGATTGAGAGCACGTCCGCAGCACGATTTAGCTTGCCTGGAATATAAGTGGAATGCTGCTGGTTGATGTATGCCACCATCGCAATGTTGTCCGTCCAGACCAATACCTGCTTTTCCTGCAACAACGGTCTAAACTGGCGCAAAGCTAGCAGTACTAGCTGGGCAAACTGAATCGAATAGCTGAGTCTGATCATCCGAATGACCCAACGAGACATGCTGGGCAGCACTAGCCACGCTCCACCAGAGGAATCTCTGCGTTCCTTTCAGGTGCCCCACCATCGAAGGTAGTGAGAATAAAGTGGCTTTGGGCAGAGAAAGGTGCCTTCCACAACATTATGGCCTCCACATGCACCTCCGGGAATAAAGGTGCCAGGGCAGGACAATGCTGTGAAGCACACCCCGTACTAAGAAACCAATCATCCAACCACAAGTGTTCAGGGTGGAGGCTTCCACTCAAGCCCGATGCTCACAGCGGCCTGGGAAAGTTGAAGCACCCAGGGGTGGAATTGCTACACTTATCTGTGCAATCGTGGGGCTAAACACTGCTTTTCTCCAAAGGAAGAATGTCTCCTCTCTGGTGAAGAGGAATGGCAGAGCGAGTTAAAACAATCGCTCGGCTCCAAAGCAAAAAGCTAAATGAGTGAGTAGTACAGTGGCGGTTCTAAGTTGAATTACACCCTGGGCGAGACCCCCTTTCGAGCGCAATGAAATCACAAATCATTCATTTGAAAAACACAGTTAAGAGAATCCAGTTATTTAACTATTGCTGAATTAATCTATCTTTTTTTTCGCCCGTGCCTAAAACAGCTACTGCTGTTGCGACCCAATATTTCAGTATCAACGTAATGTCAAACGTGACTTACTGAAAGGGGACAAATTCTACCCATGCTATATAACACTTTACATTTAAAATGTACATTTATTTTTTCATGTAGCAGTAATGGCAATTTAGGGTGAAAGTTTGTTTTATTGTCATACAAATAATGTCACAATGCAAATAATTGATAAAAATAGGCTTATTGTCTTTATGCAAAATATAACTGCTTATTTCTTTTAAATAGGGGACATACTATAACCCAGGTATGGTCTTTAAAGGTTTTGTTAAATTCGCCCATTTCCCACTAAAAGAGAGAACGTCACATAATAAATGTGTGAATGTGTGTGTTGCTGATGACTAACTCAGATGTTGCAAAAGCATGATCATTGATGGCCTTAACCACATCCTTAAACTTTATCTTGGAGGTTCTGGTCCAGCCGTGGTATATGATAGGTTCATCTGGACCATTCCAGCAGTCCACTGAATAAAAAATAAAAAAATAAAAATCATACTGACTCCCACTGATTTCAGATTTCAATGTATTATTATCATCAATGCATACAGTAATAATGAAACAGAAAGGGACCTGCATTAGTTTAGAGAATTAAAAAGTATTTATGTAGAAATGAGGGTATGGTTCACTGACACTCAACACAGCGGCAGCCCAGCCTCAGGCAGCGCACATAAGCTTCTGTTGAGGACTCACTGCGCAGTTGATCTCCAGTCAAATATCTGTGAAAAAAGCAACACACATAAAGTAACACAGGAAGCTCATCATGACGAGGAGGAGCTGCATGTGTGTCATGAGCATGAAGAACAGCAGCACTGACGTGTTGTGAGAAGAGTTGATCCAGTAGTGAGACAGAGGATTGTTCATGTCCAGTGGGCAAATCTCTGAGAACCTCTCATCCCAAATTGAGTTTTCTTTGGAGAAGAGAAAACTGAGGAACTAGAAAGATATAGAGAAAAGCTCTGTAAACACATCACCTGCAAATATAAATGAACATAGAGTATACATCTCTATAAGCTGTACCTCTTCAACAGTAAAGGCTGGATCATTAGTCTTTCTCATGGTGTCATCGATAAATATAGTCATCAGCTCTCTGACTTGATTCAGATTGTTGGCCCATGTATCCTATACAATAAATTCACAGAATTTTCTTAACAAAACAAATATAATTCCAATGAAATTAATATACTGTAGATGACAGGTATATACAGTACAAATATAGCTGGATTAATGCATGGATGGATGGAGGGATGGATGAGAAGGAAGTATACAAATAAAATATATCAATCTTACTCTTTGCTGATATAAAAGGAATCTTTGAAAATCGGAGAGTTGAATAGGCTGATCGTTGATACTGCAGAGAAAAATACAAAATAATAAGAATGAGAACATTAGCATGACCCCATGATGCACATTTAAAGAACTGATTAAACCAAAATAATGGACAGTTTCTTACCCCATGATGAAAGCACACGACTCCTTTTTAAACTCCTCTAGAATCTAACAAAATGACAAGCAACATTCAACACGTGTATGTAACATATTATATATATATATATATATATATATATATATATATATATATATATTGATTTATTTTTTCAAAAGTTAAGGGTCCAAAAGTTTTTCCCCAAAGAAGTTAATACTTTTACTCAGTAAAGCCTTGACAGTGAAGCCATTTTTAATGTTACAAAAGATGTAACATTTTCAAAATGAACAAAGATGTTCATTTTCAAATAAATGCAAATATATGTTTTACGGTTATAATGCCATCTGCAAAAATACCATGCAGCACAACAGTTTTCAACATTGATAATAATTGTTTCCTGAGCCCTAAATCAGCATATTAGAATTACTGAAGGATCATGCGACTCTGAAGACTGGAGTAATGATGCTTAAAATTCAGCTTTGCCATCATGGGAATAAATTACATTAAAAAATTTTTTTAAATATGAAACAATTATTTCAAACTGTAACAATATTTCACAATATTGCAGTTTTGAGGGTATTTTGATCAAATAAATGCAGCCTTTCTGAGTAAAAGAGTTGTTTAAATAATATTACCGACCCCAAACTTTTGAACAGTAGTGTAAATATATATATTTAGTTTTGCTGAAAAAAATATGCTTTGGGTGTAATTTATATATGTCACGGTGTGGGTTTTGTGTCTTGTTCCTTGTTCTTGTCTGTCATGTGATTCCCTGGCCGTTTCTCAATATGCTTTCTTGTCTGTACTTGAGTTCTTGTGGACTTGTGAAATGTCATTGGTCACTGCCCAAATACTGTTCCAATTCAAAGTTCACATCTAGCCAAGTCCAGTTCAAATCCCCGGATGTGTTCTTGTTCTGCCCCTTTTACCGAGGATGCATCGAGAGGTGACTTGTGCGGACTTGAGACAGCCAGGTATCCCAGAATGCATCTCGCACCAACCAGCAAGCGTCAATAGCAGAGGAGAAAACAATAGGTTACTTGCGTAACCCCGGTTCTCTAATAGCATTAAGTGAAGTGTCTCACTATGGGGTATCTCACTTCCACGTATTCCTCAGAAGCCCTAAACTTAGTTCCTACAGGCCAATTAATGTCACGTGACCTCCCCGGAGACGCCATCTTTGATGGCATAAGCTGCTGTGTTTACAAAGTTTTACAAGCACATTTCGAATATTTCTTTCTGTTTATAATGTTACGAAAATCATGAAGAGACAAAGTGACAGAGATTATAAAGAGACTCTATTAACACAAGAGAGGTACAATACGAAAATTTCAGTCATAAATGGTGTGGATCCGTATGCACTAACGAAGGAAGCACTGATTATGCAGCTTTGCCTCAGATACAGTATTATCATGTGTAACTTACCATTATCTGGTATTGGCTAGGAGTTTTTACACATGTGAGCAATTCCGAGCCTGGAAATCACTGGAGGCATACAATCAGTTTGCCGAGGGTTGGGTTGGTGACGTATTCCTATGTTCCCCTTAAAACAGTCATCGGTGCTTTCTGTAATATGCATGTACTTATTTGTACACTGAAGAATAGGGGTGGAACGGTACATGTATTCGTATTGAACCGAAACTTACGGGCGTCACGGTTCGGTGCATGAATATAAACGGTATAAAAAGAAATAAAACTCGCGTGCAAATTTAACTAAATGTAACGATAATGAGGAACTACTTTATACGTGGGTTCTTTAGGGACATAATCTGAGATTGCAATGCTGGAATGTGTGTGTGAGTGTGTGTGTGTGTGTGTGTGTGTGTGTGTGTGTGTGTGTGTGTGTGTGTGTGTGTGTGTGTGTGTGTGTGTGTGTGTGTGTGTGTGTGTGTGTGTGTGAGTGAGAGAGAGGCGCAGGCGCGGGCACGATCGAACAGTGGAAACAATGTTGTTTTTAATACCTCGTCATTTTGTTCATACAGGACATCATTCAAACTGCAAAGTGTTATGCCCACAGAAATGGCGCCGGGTCGGCAAATGCCCGTAAGTTGTGACGTCATGTATGAACTATGTATTACATTATGCCAGCCCCAATTGGCTGGCAGACATGACGTAGTGTCTAGGAGTGGCTCCCCCCCCCCCCCTCCCCCTCCTCCCTCAGTACAAGAGGAGGAGCAACACAACGTCATTACGACATTCAAAACAAGTACACCTCTTCCTCGCTTCACACAGCAAGGAGGGTGATCTGGTGAGACACCTCACTTAATGCTATCAGAGAACCGGGGTTACGCAAGTAACCTATTGTTCTCTTTCAAGCATACGTTTTGGTGTGTCTCACTATGGGATATCCTAACTCCCATATTGCCAGATAGCCTGCCTCGAAGTCTCCTACCAACCACAGGACCTCCTCCAGGGCTGGACGAGTCATGAGTCATGACTCAACTCCAACGCTCAATACTGCATGTGCTAAAGTTTGAGCTGTAACATCCAGTTTATAAAACCTAGCAAATGTATGCGGCGAGGACCAACACATAACACGTAAACAAGCTGGGGGCGTATGACCCTTACTGAAATATGCCAATGAAATCACCTCCACTATCCAGTGCGACAGACACTGTTTTGTAATCGGCTTCCCCATACGTGGTTTCACCCAAGATACGAACAGCTGATCGCTTTCCCGGAACCCTCTGGTTCTTTCCATGTAAATGCGTAAAGCATGCATTGGGCACAACTCATTTCGCTTTTGCTGTTTTGACTAAGCAAAGGGTGGTGGATAGAAAGCTCTTAACTCAAAAGGAGTGATAGCATTAACTATTTTGGGCATGAATGCAGGATTAGGCTTCAGAACTACCATCCAGGTCGTGCTCTCTGGTCAGTCCTCATCACCTAAACCAATCAACTCCTCGGTGCCCCAGGGATCCATTCTCGGCCCGCTATTATTCTCCATCTTCATTGACGATGTTGTAGAACAGTGCAATAATAGCATTTTTCTATATGCGGATGATTCCACCATTTATGCCCCAGTAACGACACTTAATGGTCCCAATGTGGCAGCATCCCTAAATAAAGATCTGGAGAATATTCGCAGGTGGGCAGATAGTTGGAAGGTCACGTTCGAACCCAGCAAATGCAAGGCTATGGTTCTGTCGAGAAAGAGGCCTCCATCCTGCCCGGACCTGTTCTTTGGGGCAACCAGAATTGACCTCATTGAGCAGTTGAATATTCTGGGACTATGTATCGATTAGAAGTTGTTATGGACTAATCACCTGTCAAACATCGGCAAGCGTGCTGGACAGTGTCTTGGAGCTCTGCGCAGGTTGGCCAACAAGCTTGATGTCAAAGGTAGGGCCAATGTCTACAAGGCATTGGTCAGGAGTACCATGGAGTACTCATGCCTTGCCTGGATGAACCATCACAGACCACCCTTGGGCAGCTTGACAACATCCAGAAAAAGGCACTGAAAATCATTGGGGAGGATAAGGACACTACCCTAAGGAAATATGCAATCAGCCAGCTCTTTTAAAAAGAGCTTTTTAAAATGCACACTGAAAACTGTCCAGAGGATCTCAAAGCTCTGCTTCCCCCACGTGATCTCCTTTGCCGAACCACTCGAAGAGCACGACCAAGTCACGCCCTAAAACTCCCCAAGTCTAACACCAAATGCTTGGGGAGGAGCTTTCTTCATTCGGCTGTAACAACTTGGAACTGCCTCCCCTGTACTGTAGTAGGTGAAATCACCTCAAAGAATGTTCAGGCCTTCAAGAAGAGACTAAACAAACATCTCCTTAGCAAAATAAACTGTAATTTCTTGATGCTTAATGTCACTTATTCCATATTCTTAGTCCTGAGTAGCTGCAGATCACGATAGGCTCTCGGGCCACGAACTGTTAAAGCCTGTATCTGCAAATGCTTAAATAAAAAAAATAAAAAACTACCCCTGCATCCCCAGGCATGAACTGCGTACATGCTGAATGCACAGAAAGTGCGTGAATCTCACTTACTCGCTTCGCCGAAGCCAAAGCTAACAGCAGCGCTGTCTTAAATGACAATATTTTTAAATCAATCTTGTCCAGTGGCTCAAATGGGGACATAGAGACCAGTACCAGTGAAAGTGCCAGTAAAGTAAAGTACCAGTGCCAAATCCCATGAAGGGGAAAGCGGTTTTGAAACTGGCAAAGTGCGATGCGCGCCCTTCATGAACCTGCATACTAAAGGATGCTGCCCAACGGTTTTATTATCAAAGCAAATGCAAATGTGACAAGCATAAATAGCGGCCAAGTACATTTTTATGGTTGAAAATGCTTTCCCTTCATCTATCAAACCCTGTAGAAATGATAGAACGACTGCCACTGTGCACTGAAAGGGAATATCGTGCTTTACCGCACACCAGCGCTCAAACACGCCGCATTTGCAGCTCTATCATTCTGTATGCTTCTGATAATGTCCGTCGTTATGACTTTCCTGGCTTGAACCACGCCCATGGGTACCCCTTGAACCAGAAAGGTTGGGTGTCTCCACTGACACAGTGCAAAGACTGTCTCTGACGTCACTCTTTAATGGGTCCAGCCTCAGAGACGCTACCCAGCACTGAAATTATCTCATAAACAGTCTGCCTAAGGAAATAACTATTAGGGGTGAGGCCATCAGTCCCATTGAAATTTTCCACCCTGCCGTCTGACAGTCGCGCTCTGAAGGTCACTGAGTCCAGTGACAGCCCCAGATATGTTATAGACTGTGTGGGAATCAAAACATTCTTTTTGGTGTTCAGTTTTAAACCCAGTTTCTGTATGTGTTCCAGAAGCATGATTGCGTGATCTCTCACTTCTCGCTCTGACTGAGCCGTCACCAACCAGTCGTCTATGTAAGTAGCGAGACGAATGCCTTTTTCCCTGAGCGGGGTCAGACCCGCTTCTGTACATTTTATAAATACTCTCGGACTGAGAGACATGCCAAACGGTAGGACCAGGTATTCATATGTCACTCCAAAGTATTTTCTGTGGGGTGGGTATATTTTTATGTGAAAATATGCGTCCTTCAGGTCAATCGATGTTGATCGATTAAGCCATCGTCCTTTCTCCTGGATAACCATTGTGGCCATGGCTTTTGCAGCAGCTTGAACCGCACATCTCTGAAGACGCAGAGAGAGATCCGTGACAACACAAATCTCTTCCCAGTGTGTCTGACCTGGCATGGTAGACACTTCGTCCTGCAGCTCCGCTTGGTATGTGGTCAGCAGAGAGATCGCGTTCATAGCCCTGACAGAGAGCGCGACTGCTTTATAAGCACATTCAGTCATGCTCGACTGGAAACGGTTATCTTTAGATGGCAACGTCGTGCGCTTAGGCTGCAAGTGCGCAGCAACTAGTGGCTCCATGGGGGGCATTTGAACAAGGCCTTCCCTTTCCATCCCCTCCGCATTGAGAACTGAGCCACACTGCACAGGCATCTTGCTGGTAAATGGCTTGTCCTGCACACATCGAACTGCTCACTCCAGGATAGAGCTGCCGTGGTTGGCAGTTCTACAGGAATGGATACCTTCAGACGTGCGGAGTGGCCGCTTGCGCAGGGCTAGGTGTCATGACAGGCTAGCTTGGTGTGCTAACCTGCGACAAAGGCTCTTCATGGTAAAGCAGGCACCGTGTTCACATGTGCCGGGATTCTCGATAGCTAATTGATCATGTTTCAGCCCGAGACATGCAGAGCAGACCTGGTGTGTGTCCTTGCATGAAATTTTATTCCCGCAATCTCCCTCACTAGCCGGGATAGTCTGCATTGCTGCAGCCATTGTAGTGTCGAACAATCCTTGCAATCGGCTGGAATGCTAATCGAAGGAGTTAGGCGAAAAACGGCGTGTTGGTCAGTAATATGTCCAGAAGTTCGTTGAAAGTTTGTAGGCTTCTAGGCTTCTGGTGTGAAGCGAGAATAGGTTTTTGAATGTCGTAATGACGTTGTGTTGCTCCTCTTAAAATGAGGGGAGGGGTAGCCACTCCCAGACACTATGTCATGTCTGCCAGCCAATTGGGGCTGGCGTAATGTAATAGGGCTTCTGAGGAATACGCGGAAGGGGCGTACCCCATAGTGAGACACCGAAAAGTATGCTTGAAAGAGAACCCACGTAATATCAAAATACTACTGTTATCGTTTCATGAAATGTAATTTTGAGAGTGTTAGGCGAGAATGTAGTTGTTTAAAGCTCAAATCTGTGGTTTATTTATAAAGATATTTATTTAAAAATGTTATTTTATATACGTTAAAATATATATATATATATATATATATATATATATATATATATATTTATTTTAACATTCTTTTCACTCTATGTACAATAAAATAAAATGACACAACCCCGTCTCTGTTTGTTAAATGTCAATAAAAATCAAGAATGTTATATATTTTTAAAATAAAATAAAAAAGAAGCAGGGTTGTGTTTTATATTTCATGTTGTTATGAATATATGCAGTGAAGATAATTAATGTACGCGTTGCCTGAACCACATTTGTGTGGCCATTAGGCTAGTATGTTGTTTACGTAAGATTTTTTTTAAATGAAAAGAGGCAGAGTGGTGTTTTATAACATATTTAGTTTTATTGTTGACGAAAAGAGGCAGAGTTGTAACATATTTAGTTTTATTGTTGCCTAAAATATAGATAAAGAGATAACCGGAGTAGCCAGAGAGTGCTGAGTGACACGATCAAGAAAAACGCTGTAGAATAACCGGACTTGCGTCCTCTGGAGTTCGTTCTCCTGAGTCGAATTTGGCAAGTCCTAACTACCAAGGACGCAAGTCCGAAGGTATTGAGAAACGGCCCCTGTTTGTCAACTGGTCCTGCCATGTGTCTTGTCATTTGTTAATTGTCTGATCATTGTTCACAGGTGTTCCTTGTCTTGTAATTAGTCAGTGCAATTAAGCCCTCATGTTTCTTGTTTTCAGTTTTCTGTTTCATGCCTCGCCATGCCTTTGTTTTGTGTTTGATAATTAAAGTTTGCATTTGGGTCCTTACCAGCTTGCCTCCAGCCATTCATTACAAAATCCACAACCAAAACATGGACCCAGCAATCTCTTCTGCAATCCCAGCAATCTCGTCTCTTTCGCCTCAGCCAAGATGACCGCCTTATTGAGAAATATGTGGAGGAGTTTTGTGGACTGTGTTATGGGGTGGACGTTGACGATGATGTCTTGAAAGACATGTTCCGTTACGGCCTTACATACCTCCTGGAGTACCTTATGCCTGACAAGACCCCGCAATGGACGTTAGAGCAGTACATTGACATTGCCCTTCGGATAAGCTCTGCTCTTCACGTCACGCCCGCCCAGCCTGAGAATCTTCACGTCATGTCTGTTCCTGAACCGGTATCTGTTCCATTTGTTCCTGAGCCGGTGTCTGTTCCTGAACTGTTCCATCTGTTCCTGCGCCGGGGTCTGTTCCTGCGCCGGGGTCTGTTCCAGCTCATAACCCCATAGCTGCCCCAGAGAAAATTTTGGGGGGAGGCAGTAGGTCCATGGATGGGATCATGGAGGCCGCTCCTCACTGGCCGCCCGAAGGGTCTGGTCTGTCCTGGTCCACCCTGGCCACCTGAACTGCCTGGTCCCGCCTGATCTGTCTGGTCCGCCCTGGACGCCTGATCTGTCTGGTCCGCCCTGGACGCCTGAGCTGTCTGGCCCCCTGAACGGTCTGCTCCGCCCTGGACGCCTGAGCTGTCTGGTCTGGTCCGCCCTGGACGCCTGAGCTGTCTGCTCCACCCTGGATGCCTGAGCTGTCTGGTCCGCCCTGGATGCCTGAGCTGTCTGGTCCGGTTCGCCCTGGACGCCTGAGCTGTCTGGTCCGCCCTGGATGCCTGAGCTGTCTGGTCCGGTTCGCCCTGGACGCCTGAGCTGTCTGGTCCGGTCCGCCCTGGATGCCTGAGCTGTCTGGTCCGGTCCGCCCTGGATGCCTGAGCTGGCTGGTCCGGTTCGCCCTGGACGCCTCATCTGTCTGGTCCGGTCCGCCCTGGATGCCTGAGCTGTCTGGTCCGGTCCGCCCTGGATGCCTGAGCTGTCTGGTCCGGTTCGCCCTGGACGCCTGAGCTGTCTGGTCCGCCCTGGATGCCTGAGCTGTCTGGTCCGCCCTGGATGCCTGAGCTGTCTGGTCCGCCCTGGACGCCTGAGCTGTCTGCTCCGCCCTGGACGCCTGAGCTGTCTGGTCCGCCCTGGACGCCTGAGCTGTCTGGTTCGCCCTGGACGCCTGAGCTGTCTGGTTCGCCCTGGACGCCTGAGCTGTCTGCTCCGCCCTGGACGCCTGAGCTGTCTGCTCCGCCCTGGACGCCTGAGCTGTCTGGTCCGCCCTGGACGCCTGAGCTGTCTGGTTCGCCCTGGATGCCTGAGCTGTCTGGTCCGCCCTGGACGCCTGAGCTGTCTGCTCCGCCCTGGACGCCTGAGCTGTCTGGTCCGCCCTGGACGCCTGAGCTGTCTGGTTCGCCCTGGACGCCTGAGCTGTCTGCTCCGCCCTGGACGCCTGAGCTGTCTGCTCCGCCCTGGACGCCTGAGCTGTCTGGTCCGGTTCGCCCTGGACGCCTGAGCTGTCTGGTCCGGTTCGCCCTGGACGCCTGAGCTGTCTGGTCCGGTTCGCCCTGGATGCCTGAGCTGTCTGGTCCGCCCTGGATGCCTGAGCTGTCTGCTCCGCCCTGGTCGCCTGCGGAGGGGGGGCGGGGCTATGTCACGGCGTGGGTTTTGTGTCTTGTTCCTTGTTCTTGTCTGTCATGTGATTCCCTGTTTGTCATGTGGTCCTGCCATGTGTCTTGTTAATAGTTTATTCATTGTTCACAGGTGTTCCTTGTCTTGTAATTAGTCAGTGTATTTAAGCCCTCATGTTTGCCCTGTGTCTTTGTCGTGGATTGTATGTTACGTGTAAATGTTACTTGTCCAGGTTCTTGTTTTCTGTTTTCTGTTTCATGCCTCGCCATGCCTTTGTTTGATTAGTGTTTTTTTTTTTTTTATTAAAGTTTGCATTTGGGTCCTTACCAGCTTACCTCCAGCCACTCATTACTATATATATATATATATATGTATATATATATATATATATATATATATGTATATATATATAAATTACACCCAAAGCATATTATTCAGCAAAACTAAACTGCACTCTTACCATATTTTGGTTTTCAAATATAAAAAAACTGCACTCTTACCATCTTTTGGTTTTCAAATATCAAAAGATTGTAGAATTTGTGAAATTGCTCAAAATCTAGTACTTCTTTCTTTGCTCCCACCACCTGAAATTATGAAGTTGATACTTTTAGTGCAAAGCCAACTAAACATGTCTTTGAAAAAAAAACTATATATATTGTAGTTTTATGTATATATATAAAACTTGTGGATAAACACAGATCATCATTTGCAAAACATCAGGAGAGGAAATGTTCCTATTCAGTTGCCATAAAGTTTTCCATATGATGCAAAGCATTCACTTCCATCAAGATGATGTGTATACAATGAATCATTCATACCGAAATTTTGTCCTTCAAAAAACGTCCACCTGGTACTTTGAAGTTCATTTGTGGCAAAAGAGACTTGAGCTCTTTCAAGGTAATGCTGTGAGAGACATGAAAGTGCATTAAAGAGGGGTAAAGAGGAGAGACAAAACTGCAATGAAACTGGGTGAGAACTAAGCAGGTGAAAAAGAAAGAGAACCTATTTTTCTTTGTCTGATCAACCGAGTACATCTGCTTTCTCAGCCAACTACAGTAGAGTGAAAAACAGAATGAAACAAACATATGATTTGGGTTACGGTTCATAGATACACAAGGTACACTCTCTGTGTACACTAAGTGTGTGTGTGTGTGTGTGTGTACCTCTCTATAATCTCTGGTGTGTGAGCCACCAGTGTCTCCTGTCTGAGTAACTCCAGTCCTGTCAGCCATTTTTCTGCATCCTCCACTGAATCAGCTGTAGAACAGCAAATACTATCAGCGCTAAAAACAATGCAATCTTTTCCACAGAAAATTAAGTTCTTCCTTTACAGGAATTTCTAAACCAGCCAAATAATATAATATCCGTTAACTCAGGTAAGCAAAATGCATTTTAATGCAGTTTATACATATCAAAATATCAAATAAATCTAAAATGTATATTGAAAGAAAGGAAGAGGTTTCCTTAAGAGTCTCAAACTAAACTCAGGCTAGGTGGTACAACAAGAGCTCTGTAAGTTATTTATGGTCATTATTATTGTAATGTTATGTGCTTTGAGACATGAGGTAATTTAACATCTCTCATCTCGAGACATTTAGCAGACGCTGCTGTGTGCGTTCATGTGTTTTGAAGGAGGCGTGGCTTTGGAGAGCAATGTGAGGTTAGCTATTGCTAGCATGTTCAAAATTGCCTACCCTATATTTATATGGTTTTATAACTTAGAATATGTAATTTGTATAAAAAGCACACATACCCCCCAGACTGAGAGTGTTGAGTACAAACTGAGAGCCATAGAATATGGTAAAGCATGTGTTGGGGTCTGTATTTTTATCCTTGGTGTCCTTGAATCGATCAAATTCTTTGGAGTTTTTTCCTGGTCGTACTTCCCGGATCTCAAAAAGGTCCACTGCAAAAATGAGATTGCAACATAAACGTACTGTATATACTGACAGTATTCAGATCAACAGACAGTAATCATAGTGTTGTTATTGTTAACAAAAAGTAAAACTATTAAAAATCTTTTTCGTCTCTTGAAAAATTATTTGAAATAAAATATAAGATGAAAAACTTGATAAAACATGTAAAAAAATAAATAAATAAAAATTGCTGGATTCAAAATATAAAATAACAATAAATAAAATACTAATAACAAATGTATTAAAACTTTATATACAAATAAAATATTTGAAAATATACAAATAAATGCTAATTCAAAATATAAGAAAATACTATAATAGTATATAAAATAAATACTAAAACAACACTGGACCAGATCTGATTAAAAGAAAGAGA
Source organism: Semotilus atromaculatus (assembly GCA_031834385.1). NCBI lineage: Eukaryota > Metazoa > Chordata > Actinopteri > Cypriniformes > Leuciscidae > Semotilus > Semotilus atromaculatus. The sequence continues at coordinate 7,915,849 of JAULUF010000001.1, forward strand.
TAATTCCTGTGGGGAAGAGTTTTTAATTAAATATAAATGTATGTTTTATATATATATATATATATATATATATATATATATATATATACACACACACACATATACATATATATATATATGAATAGATGTAAATATCAGAAGCACCATGACAAGGCACATGACATGTTACGTCATAGCCAAAAATAACATGGCCAAGTAGGAACAGCATAAAATGCACAAGGAGTCATGAACAAAAAGAAAGATTTTTGGTGAGAGAAAGTAAAACTCTGGAAGTGGCACTTCATAGGGTGAGAAAAATATTGTGCCGGGTGTGATGGCACTACAGACAAACATAATTACTGGCAACAGACAGTTCACTGGTTCACACCCCCAAAAGTGTCCTCCTACAAGATCATGGTGCCATATGGGATTAGGTTGTTGCTGCCCATGGAGACAGCGAAGTAGCTCACTTTGATACAGCCTATGACTGCTGTCTGAAATCAGCTCTCTATTATTTTACAGATCAACCTGGAATGTTGAAGTTGATGGTCAGTTCATCTCACTATTCATTTTATCTGTACGATTTTTATATAAAATTGTTAGTAATATACACTTCCGTTCAGGAGTTTTTTATGTTTAAAGGTGCATTGCGCAACTTTTCATGTTAAAAATACCTGTTTTTCTATCCTATACATGCTTAAAGAACTGATGGGCTGAATGAGCCCTTCTCTGCTCACTGAGATTGCCTCTATAATCCTGTACAGTAAAATATATAAGAGGGATTCAGGCTCGAATTTGAGACTGGGCGTGACGTCATGCACGTTCACGCTCACCAGGCTGTCTCGCAGGTTTGTGTATAAGCCGCCATTCTCCGCATCAGCGAAGACAACTTGTGCGTCAAAGGTAGAAGATGGATTCAAAGAGACCGGCTTGTAGTCCATTCCAAACCCCAACGCAAACTCCACGTAAAGTAAAGAAAAGAAAAATTTTGTCTAGTGCCACCACTCTGGTTGCAGTTTCGCTTGTCGCCAGAGGGGGCGTAGTTCTGCAAAAACTCAGAGACTTGCGTTTTGCACCTTTAAAGTGATACTTTTTTTATTCAGCGAGGACAATAAAGACTTTTACATTGTGACAAAAGATTTCTATTTTAAATACATACTGTTCTTTTGAAATTGATAATAATAAGAAATAGCTCTTGAGCACCAAATCTACAAATTAGAATGCTAGAGTAATGATGATGCTGAAATTTCAGCTTCACGGAAAAAGTTGGGGTTTTTTTCAGTTATTTTAAATTGTAATAAAATTGGACTATTTAACTGTATTGTCATCAAATAAATGCAGCCTTGATGATCTTTAAGAGACTTTTTTTAAATAAAAAAAATATTACAAAATATTACCAAAACCAAACTTTTGAATAGTAGTAATTAAAGTTTCTGTAAAACAATAACTTAAACCTCCCCAAAAAACACATTAACATGCTTTTAACTTTAAAACAAATATTCCTTTAAAATATAAAAGCATTCCTTGAATATGTGTACTGCAAAAATTGTTGATAAATTGCTTGTTGTGACGATCATTATTTATTCTGTATGTTGCTTTGGATAAAATTGTCTGCTAAATGAAAAAAAAAAACTAGATATTTTTTATATAATATTAAGCCACTTCATATGGCCACATATTTGTAACATCCAAAGACACACAATAACTTTTAAGTAATTAAAGTACTAGTATTAATTGTCTAATAAATAGTGCTGTCATATTGATTCATTAAAATTAATCGCATCTAATATAAAAAAGTTTGTATGTTTGTAAGTTTGTATATATGTGTGTGTGTGTGTGTGTATGTAATTATATATATAAAAAATTTAACTATAGTTTAACTATATACACTATACTGTATATATATATATATTTACAAACTTTTATGTTGGATGTGATTAATCATTTTTACAGCACTACTAATAAACTTTTATCGTTCCTGAAGCTTAAATGGTAAAACAAACATTGGTTTTCTTTACACATATAGAAACAATGTACAGCTTAAATGTAAAGGTAAGTGTAAACGCAAGAAATGAACTTGAGGCAAGGTACTCACACACTCCTTCTGTCTTGTCGGCGGTGCGCGTCCAGGCCACCTGTCGCGTCTCCATGATGACCTGCACGGTAAGCCTCTCCATCCTCTGTCTGTACACTGTCATCACTATCCCCATCTCCAAGTCCCGCTTAATGAGACTCTTCTTGTACTCGGTCAGTTCTCCCTGCTGAGTGCGGCCTGCCATCTCTGCCTTTGGTCACACACTGGCAAAAACAAACGGCCACAGCTGGTCACTTATTGCAATCTTCGTGAGAGCAGGTACACATGTATTCTCATGGTGCATATGTAGATACTTGGCAGGTATGCTTTCTGTACAACTGAATTATATGGCTGAAAATGTCTGTACTTTGAATATCAAAACACAACGGAGTATTTGATATTCAAATATTTCAAGATACTGCATTGAACAAATCAAACATTAAATGAAATGAAAATTCTGTCATAATTTACTCACCCTCATGTTGTTTCAAAACCTGTATGACTTGCTTTCTTCTCTGGAACACAAAAGAAGATATTTTGAAAAATGTTTCATTGTTTTCATTGCCCATTCAATGGTTTGAGGTGACTTTCATTACATGGACAGAAAAGGTTGAAACATTCTTCAAAATATTGTTTTTGTGTTTTGCAGATGAAAGAAATTCATTCAGGTTTTGAAACAACACGAGGATGAGTTATCTGAATTAATCCATCATGTTGTGAAATGCATGGAATTTATTGAATGGATTATACAGCTACTGTTTCTATAGACAACAGCAAATACATTCACTGAAGCTTTTTAAGTTGTCAAATGAAACAAGTGCTCATTAAACAAAATTTGCTAGAACAATTGATTCCTCTTTACGTTTTGGGTTTAAAGTACAATTTGTGAGAAAGACAATGTTAATACTGTAATTTCCCAATCATGCATGTCAGCTCTGATAATAGAAATTATCAAAACCTAAAGAGGAATATCACCATCAGTTATCTGTGACTAAACAGTACACCTTTCAGAGACAAGTCAGCTTTCCAAACTGTTGAACCATGGCAAGCAAAATAGATGTTTCATGTCTCGTTCCCCATAGAAGCCAATATTTGCATTGCAAATGAGAAGCTGAATACTGTGGAAGTGTCCCAAAGCAAGTCCCTCTGTAAAAGTAAATCATTAACCCAGTAAACTATGTGGTTTCCATTCAGAAACCTTTGCACATCACCTTTACACTTTCAATTCTTCCATTTTGAGCTTTCTGTGTGAAAGAGAGACCATTCTATTTGTCTTTCCTAACATTTAAAGACAATCACCAAGATAAAAGAATCAACTAACAAACCAATTTTTTTACACAAATGATAACAAGATGAGAATAAGTGAAGATGTTCCTCTACAGTGTCAGAAAATATATATGCCACATCTGGGTTTGTCTTTACTGTAAGTACAATACGTAATTGTTATCATTTACAACAAGAGGCAAAGGAGGCACACCTGCTTTTGCAGAATGCGATTTTATTTTATTTTTACAGAAAACGGATATGTGTAGAACAATTTTGTTGCAAATATAATTTTCGAGTAACAGTTTTCCCATTGATGATAAATAGGAAAACTGAAGGAGCTTCAACTTTAGTTTTATAAACGCCTTAAACTTGATCAGTGTATTTTTCATAAACAAAAATGTAGGCCTTTAAATCAAATGTAGGCTATACATAAACAGCTACTGTAATACCCCGTAATGGAACATCTAAACATCCAAATTAAAAAATACTTACCCAACTTTAGAGAAGACAATCAATGACCACTTCGAAAACCGCCTGCTGTAGTCTAACTAATTCTCATTTTAAAAATAAAAAAATAGCCTAATGCAGTTTTTAAAAAAATCTCTATGATCAGTCTAGTCACAATGTGGTCAGTTCCTCTATTCGCTTAACACACGGAAGTGAAGAGAACATTATGAGAATTAAAAAAAAATCCGGAAGCAAAACTATCTATGCAAAATTCCCAGGGAAGCTAGCGATGTGTGTACCACGCTGTCAAACTTTTGTGTCTTTGTGCCTGTGTAAATGTGCCAAAAAACGTGATATCCGGACACTGGAGAAGTGTTTATTTATGTGTATTCAGGTTGTGTTTCAGTTGCATGTTGCCCGTGTTGACGTAATCATGACATCACGAAGTGCTTCTCATTTATGTTCATTAACAACCTAATGACTCTGTAAAAACTAAATGTATGACTCTAAATGCAAACGGAATACCTTAACGCAAAGTATAAAAATGGACATAGTTTCTAAGTAAACTTTTGAGGAGTTGATATGAAAATTAAAGCACCTGTTGCTGGCAGCTGGGCGCTGGCTGGCATAATCCAAAATTATGTTAATGTTTGAGTAATGAATGATTGGTCTTATTCTCATGTTTATTTATTTAAACATGCGAATGAGAAAAATGCTCCGTAGCCTAGAATGTCGAATTCAAGTCGCGTCCTTTTCTTATTTCATTACTTTCCAGCGCGCGCATTCCACGGTTCATTTGCATTAAGAATGCATGAAAAAAAATCAGGTTGAGTAACATATTTATCATCTGGATGCAAAAACTACAAAGTATTAGGCAACCATGGTAACCCACTGTAAATATTTAACCCACTTCATCTTGAAAAATGTTCAATTTCGACCTAAAAACCAAAGGTGTTCACTTTTTTTAATATCCATTGTATAGTGCATTATTAAGATTGTTCATTGTTTAATAATATTAAAAAGAGTGAATGCAAAAGAGCCATTACTAAAAGCAGCAAACACTAAACAGTAATCTGCACATTTTATTAATACAAGATGCATGCTGGAAACTCAAGTAGGCCTACAGCATCTATCAAAGTTACAGTCTACTGTCAAATGCCAAATTATTGTGGAAACAAAGTTCCTTTTTTTAATTGCCATTATTATAGTATGGTTTTGTAATTTCCCATGATGAATCAGTAGTGATTCTTTTACATTTTCATTCTGAGAATTACATTTATGTATTTGGTGCTTTCTGGGGTTTAACAATTCATAATAAAATAATGATAATAGCTAGAATGTACATTTCCTGAAGAAAATGTGAGTGGTGCTTGCAGTGGCAAAACTCGGCACTCGGTTGCTAGGGAATAATAATTGCATGGTAATATTTAGACTGGTTTCCCAACCAAAACAAACGAGCCCACCTCCATGGCTATATGATATTCTGGTGCTCAGATATAGCTCATTCATGTGTTTGTACGGTTGCTAGGGTGCTCTTTATGGTTACTAGGGTTTGCTTATACAGTTTACGGGTTGATATTTAAAGACTGTTGGCCAGTCTGAGTCGAAAAAGGCCAACTGTGTGTTTCTACAATGTTCCGGTGCTGAGATTTTGCTTGTTAATGTTGTTTAATAGTTGCTAGGGTCCTGTAACTGGTTGCTAGGGCGTGGCTATGAAGTTGTTATGTCACTACTTATTAGCTGCTTGATCGGCAGAGTCAAAAGAGCCCAATCCCAAGTGTCTCTGACCTTCTGATCCAAAGATATGATCTTACAAAATTATGTGCCAATTTTAAGTCTATGAAACTGTTTTCGGCCGATTTATCGCCCGCCAGACGAACATCGCACCCCCAATCACTTATAAAAGTCATAGCACATCTCTCCTCAATAAACTGGTTGATTTGACAACTCATTCATGTGTCTCCGACAAAGGGTGCGGGAGGAGTAGCGTGCCGAAGTTTAGATATGAGCAATAACATTAGTGATGCCTTGCCTTTGACAAGCACCACTAATAATAATTTCCCTTTAATGAATTAATCTTTCAGTTTACAGACACTAAATTTATCAGTCAAGAGAAAATGCAACCACATAATGTCCATATGTTTGATAAGACATGTAGAATTCAGTCACACATTGTCAATACTCAGTGTAAATCAGTAGTCAGGCAGAACATCAAAACGTCTTTGTATGCACATTTTAATATTTCACAGAAAGCAGGAAACCAGCTCCTTGATTTTGCATATCCACATAAAAACTGCAGTGTAATAACACCTTAATAAGTGGTTCTTAACAGTGTGGTTTCTTCATCATTCATATTAGTGAACACAAACCAAAACACAAACCAAACCAAACACTGAAAAGAAACACTGCTGGTTTGATCTCCATGTTGTCTTCATCTTTTTTCCATCCTCACTGTCCCTCATCCTCCTCAGGTTCTCGGAGGCCTTGGCTGTGCAGGGTCTTCCCTGTCATTTCCATCATGGCCTGTACTTCAGGATCTGCATCTAGTATGCTTTTCTTCTTCTCATCCTGAATGTCAACATCAGGAACATTTCAATTTTGCATAATTACTTCGATATTTTTTAGTATCAAAAATGCAAACCCAAAAAACTACAAAATTCTGCATATTATCACAGACCTGTTCCTGTTCTTCAGGTGGCTGCCCAACGCCCCACATCTCCACGGTGTCCAGTTTGAATTCCTCGTCTCCTGAGAGCTGAGGACTGCCGTATGTAGTGCACCGTGGTCGAGCCCTACTGTGGCCGTGTCCAAAATCGCAGTCCAACCACAAGCCGAAATAGCCATGCTGACCACCCATACCCTAAAAAAAGAGAAGTAACAATGTAGTTTTGTTTTGCTCCATGGTGTTGTAAAGCCTTGAGCGCTGTTAAATATTAATCTCACCAAGCCATTTGGCATGGTCTGCTGGCCCTGGTTCAAGTACATGTAATGATTGTTATAGCCTGTGCAGGTGAACACTCGCATGTAGGGAGAAATGGAGAAGAGGAAGCACCTGGAATCACCTAGTGCAAAAAGAAGAAAAAACATTGACTGTCATGTATAAAGGTGTGTTCACTTCACACCGTGTCAGAATGAACTAATTACGAGATTCTGACTTGTAAGCATTCCTGTCATCATAGAACTCATAATTACAATTTGTAAACTCTGACTTATACACTCTTAGAAAAAAAAGGTTCTGTCTAGAACCTTAAAGGGTTCTGTCAGGCGCTTCATATATAGAAGCGCCTTTGTAATAATTTAAGACATTTCTCCTTATAGAATTTCTCCTTATTCATGTAGAACCATTTCGGTAAAGATGCACAATGTTTTGGCTAATAAAAGCAATTATTTTCACTATCGGCCATCAGTCAATTGTTTAAAAGCAACTGCTGATCAGGGCCAATATCCTGTCAATCAAAAGGGTGCGGAAAACGTCTTCAGACTGCAACGTATACTGTGTGTGACTGTGAAGAAAATCTTTCTTGTGTTGAATTTAGGGCAAGTTAACACGACAATAATGACGTGTTAACCTATCGATCACCCATAGTTCAAGTAGTTTTCCCACGAAATTAGGCTACTCTTACACTCTCCTTTTTCTAAGAGTGTACCACGTGATCGATGTATTACCTGACTGCTACTGAACCATTTTGGCACTGAAAGTGTTGCCAAAGAAACCCATAATTTTGAGTCCGAGGATGTGAATGGCTCCGACCCCTGGTTATTATCATCTCATTATTACCATAATTATGACATGGTGTGAACACAGCATAACATTTCATATGGTGTATTCTTTCTGAACCCACCCTGGAACTGAGGTTTGACCTCCCAGCTTTGAGACGCGAAGCCGCCAAAGATATGTCCTTTAGTGTCTTTTACCAACATGACAGTGGGACCCCGACTTTTGCAGTTGCCCACCAATCGGGTGAAGCTTTCCCCATGTATGTTTGTGGAGAATAACAACCTCCAGGGGGCGCTGTGTCCCGCAGGTAACTGAGGGGACAGGAACATCAGAAGAGGTAGATTCAAGAGACATCGGAGGTCACTCCAGGGAGCGTACCGACACGGGGGCAAGAGAGTTGGGGGAGGACAGGAGGACAACCCAACTCCTAGCCCCTCACCAATCAGAAGCTCCAAAAATATGGCCATTGCTGGGATCCGGAAAAGCCAGTCTTCCAGACATGGAATGTCACACGTACTCTGATCTATTGAAGCGATAAGGACTAATTATATTAAATAATCCTCTTGCTGTGCACTGTATCTGTTAGTTAAAACAAGGTAACACTTCACAATAAGGTCCCATTAGTTCATCTTAGTTAATGCATTAATGTTAATAAAAATACAGCTGTTCATTGTTAGTTCACATTAGCTCAGGTCCATTAAATAATATAAAAAAGATACAACTTTTAATGTTGAAATTAACATGGACTAAAATGAATAAATGCTTTAGAATTGTTTTTTCACTGTTAGTTCATGTAAACTAATGTAGATAACTAATGTTAACGAATGGAATTATTGTAAAGTGTTAAGCAAAAACAAAAGCTATAAAAGATTACTAAGCATAAATTGTAAAATATAAAAATAAAAGCTAATTCAAAATATGAATAAATACTTTAATAGTATATTAAAATACTAAAATAACACCTCATATTTAAGAGATTTACCCAAATGGTTCACATTCACATTATTCAAAAATACACTTTATTCATTTTCATTTGAATTTAATCTAAAATAGCATTTACTGTGATTCTGATACAAACCTGAAGATTTTAATTCAGAGGTCAAATGTTCTGACAGCAGTTTAACCCCTTGATGGCCATCAGTCATGCGATCGGGTTGCCAACCTCGCAGATGCCCCCTGTGGACTAGAGTCTGCACTGCCGCAGAAACCAGGTCTTCCACAAACTATTTCATAAACATCCAATTACCACAATAAGATCTCAATAATTATTTGGAAATTGTATTGATGCTTCATTGTTAAAGTGACTGTGGGTTTAAATATTCATGAGTTAGCAAACTATCCTCTGGTTTCACAGAAAAGGCTTAAGCCTAGTCCTAGACTAAAATACACATTTGAGCTGTTTTAACGGAAAGCAACTTGCACTGATATATCTTTCTTAAAATATGTCAGTGCCATTGTTTTCTCTCAAGATGCACACCAGTAATGCTTTTTTCTAAGGCATGTTTATAAAAGCTACATAAATGTCCTAATTGATCTAAGGCCGAATCCTGGCTTAATCTAAACCCTGTCTGTGAAACCGGGCCTAGTTGGTTTAACTGATATTTTCAGGCCTATGTTTAACAGTGTGAATGAAATCAACTTTGGTTATTGAAATGAAGCTGAAATAAACAAAACAAAAATCCTATTATAACTATATAACAATTAGCTGCAAAACTTAAAGAGCCCCTATCATGGATTTTTTAAATGACTGGTCATGTAGTGTAATAAAGCTCTAAGTGAATGAAAACATCCTGCAAAGTTTTATATCTGAAAGTGCACCGTATATAAAGTTATTGTCTTTCAAAAGTGAGAGTCGAATCTATGAAATGAATTGTTTTTGAAACGAGTCACTAGCCGTTTCGTAGTGACGTAGATACGAAACATTAGCATATTGGCCGCGCGCAGTAAGACGCAAGTGTAAACTTGAAGTCTTGAACACATTCAAATACTTCCGCTGAATAGCATAATGTCGAGAAGACGCTGTGTTCTACAATGCAAAGATAGTACAGCCACTTTGTTTTCACTGCCCAGGGATATGATAAGTGTTTCTGTTATGCATGTGCACTGCATGTGAAGGATAAGTGGTTAAAGTTCATATTTGCTACGATACCACAACAGTATATCCCGATTGTGTTGTGTTCTCATCATTTTAATGATGAATCCTTCACAAACATAAATGAATTCAACTGTGGATTCGCAAGCCGGTTGTTCCTGAAGGAGGGCTCAGTACCCAGTGTATATGGATCAGCTTCGTCCTCCTCCGAATCACAACCTGTAAGTATTATTAATAATGTTTGCTGTTATGTTTTCTGTAGCATGCGCAATACGTATTTTGTTGTGTGTGTTGTGTACGCTCCGCGCAGCTTCTAGGTCTCCATCTAACGGCAACGTGTTCACTCTCAATTGTTTAGAAATATGTCAAATGTTTGTCGTTGTTATTACTTGGTGTAGCTACTACTGCAGTGCTTTATCAATATGCTTCTGCGTTGGGCTAACGCAAATAATGGCTTGATTGTGTGTTTACCACCGAGCTGTGGGCTATGGTCGCTAACATAAACTGGGTCATTTGACCAATCACCGCAGATATGCGTCACGCAAAGGAGGTGTTTGGGAAAATGAATCGTTAAACGAATCATATGAGAGTCGTTGAGCAAATCAGGTAAAAATAAATGCATATAATAAGACAATTAAAGTATTTTCTGTCCTTGCATGCATGTGAAACTGTTTTTGGGAACTCCCAAAACAAAAATAGGAACATTTCAAATGCCATGATAGGGGCACTTTAAACAAAAAATTGAAAATGTGCCCTAGCAACTAAATGAAGTAAGTTTATGTACTAAAATTACTCAAACTTAAAAATTAATTAAATCTATATAGAGATATTTCAATCTATAATATGAAAAAAATATATAAATATGAAAAACTAATAAAAATGACAAAAGCACATAACATAACTAAAACGTAAACTAAAATTATAATAGTATTTACACTTAATACTGAAACCCTTTATATAATTCGATTTTGGTGATACTTACACCTCTGATTTGCTCAGCTGTGGTAGTAGTAGCCTTTGCCCCCTCTGCCATTGCCAAGACCAAAGGTGCACGTTCCTCTGCAGTTCCTCTAAGAATATCTGCCAGGAAAATAACCAACTGCTCACGACTTACCCCATCACCAGGGGGCAGTGGCACTTCTGGATCAATGCTGTGTATGCCATGGAATACTCTCTTTATCATTGATTCTGAGGCCATCTTACCCATTGTCATCTGAAACAAACAAAAAAGAACAGCAAAAAGTTCATTATCAATGCATCTTAAGTTTGCACAGACATGCAATCCAAAGAGAAAATGTTTGACAGATCTGCATCTTCTGTTCACCAGCCATAACAATTACATTATTGTTTTTAAGCAGATGCTTTTTATTAGATATTCTACAATAATGTTCTGCCTTCTTACAAATGACAAATGACAGCATTTAACTGGACATCAATAATTTATGATTGTCCCACTGATGGGTAAGTATGTGGTAGACTTATAGGAATATGTGGAAATTCACAAAAAATCGGTTTCCATGGTTTTTGAATCGTTCAGTTCAAGACAGTGTTATTTTAGTAATACTGAAATATTGTTTTAGTTATTATTAATATTTTGAATTTATTGTTATTATTTATTTTTATATTTTCTGTTTTCGTTTTAGTTAAAGTTATAGTTATTTATATATATATATATATATTTATTTTTTTAACTGTATTTCAGTATTAGTTATTTTAGTAAATACATCAAGTTCAAATAAATGAAAATGAGAAATTTTGTATTTGCATTGTTGGCAACTAGTTAATACAAAATACGTTTAAGGTTTTTTTATATCTTATTTTTATTTCAGTTAGCATTGATTTTATTTGAAGTACAAAAATGAAAATTCTGTCATTGTGACATCTACTCACCCCCAAGTTGTCCTAAACCTGTATGAATTTCTTACTTCTGCTGAACACAGAAAAATATATTTAGAAGAATATGGGTAACCAAACATTTGATGGACCACATTGACTTCCATAGTATGGGGGAATAATTACTATGGAAGTCATCAACTGTTTGGTTACTGGCATTCTTCAAAATATCTTCTTTTGTGTTCAGCAGAAGTAAGAAATTCATACAGGTTTAGAACAACTTTAAGGTGAGTAATGATGACAGACACATTTTTGGGTGAACTATTCTGTACACACACATACACAAATATAATTCTAATTAATAAAAAAATTAAGTTTAACAGATCTAGTTTAATGCTTATGCCACAGCTGCTCACTTTACCTTCAGCATGTCTAGGGATAAAACCTTCCCCGTTTTTCCAGATGAAGAAGCAGAGGAACCTGTTCCATGAAGCCTGTCAAATGTCCGCTCTATAACGGGTCTTTCATCCGAACGAAACCGAGCCAGTCGCTTCTGCGCTACAACACTGTCGGTATTCCCCATCACCCTGAAAGTAAAACACGAATGAATGTAAACTTAAATGAATTAATTCATGGAATTTAGTCTGACTGTCATGGGCAGATTGGGCACATATGCATTCATAAGAAACATGCTTAGTTTCAGCTGCTGACTGAAACAAGTGTTCAAGGGAAACTCTAAAATACAACGCACAATTGAGTTCTGAAAAACTGAAGTGAGATTTTCAGACCTACGGTCTGTGGTTCAGTTTGACATTTTGACTCACGATGTAAACACACACAAAAAATTATTTCCTGGTTCTGCACTACATCACGCGAAGAGGACCAATGAATGGAGAGAAACTTCAAACACCGCTTTGATTGGCTGGATTAGTGTTGCGTCATCCGCAGAGTGATAGTTGGTTTCTTGGATACAATTTGTCACACAAAAAAAATACGACCAAAGAAAAAAGGATGACGTTACTGTTACGCCAAATGGTTTGATGTTGATGTAGCTACTTTTATCTTAGTTTTGTAGATTAATATGATATGTTATTAAAATGATTTACAATTAGGTAGGCTACTGTAAGTATTTGTGTAATATTTAGGCCTACTTTCTGTTAATGACAAATGGTGATTATATAGAAAAGTATTTGCATCAGGGTTTTTAAGACCACACAGAACAAAGTATACATTGCCGTTAAATTGACTAAATCAGGGGTTTTCAAACTGGGTTTAGGGGGAGTTCCAAGGGGCCTCAAGTGAGGCCTATGGGGTCTGTGGAAAAGTCTAAAGATAAACAGTGTAAAAATTTAACAATACATAAACTAAATTTACTAAAAATAACCAAATAAATAAATGCATTAAATAAAATGAATAATACATCGCTTAAAGCAAATCAATTGATTTAAAAAAAAAGTAATAATGCATCTAAATAAATAATACACATACAGCACAGTAATACCACAACACAGTAACTTAATACCATAGAAACTAAATATTTTTCTAATTACTATTTTAAGCATTATAAATGTGGTATTTTTGAAAATAAATGTATATAGCTGGCTTTTAAATTTTAGGACGGGGCACCAAGGATGATGTAGCCTACTTGGCATCTGAAAGATTGAAAGACCCCTGAACTAAATTATTACGTTGTCTTTCTGTTTATCTAAAGATGAAGCAGCACATAAGATTGGCAAGTGGGCTAGATATATATAAATATAGGTTATATAATTAGTTCATAATTAGCCTAGTTTTTACAGGTTGTCTCAGCGAACTAATTTGTCTGTGTCATTGGGAAGAGTAATGTAGTACCTCTTGTTGACCATAAGAGGTCAGACTAATACAGCTATTTAAAGCAGCAGCTTTGTCTTTTCCGTGGGGCTTTACAGATCTTTCTCAACAGGCGATGAAAAACGCCTTTTAAGGGCATGAGATTCATGTGAGATCTGGGCGTGATGCTCGCTGACGTTCAGCAGTCTTACCAGAAGTTTTAAAAGAAGCCGTTTAAGGACATTTCCGTAACCGAAACTGTTTGTTAAAAAAAAAAAGAGAAATGGAAGTAGTCAAATCAGATGACCTGCAGGAAGGGATAGTATTCAGTTCGATGCGACGGAAACAGAAAGACAGGCTATCATGAATGAATGGCAAAAGTAATGTACTGCGCATGCGCACCAATCATCCACCCAGCATGGCTTATTGAACTCTGAGGCAGTGCTCAGGGCTGAGACTCTCTACTGATGAGTGTATTGTTTACTTCTCTCGAGTCAAAGCACATACACCCGTTTGTTGTATTGCCATGTATGTTACCTTTTATTAACTTTTAATGGTTTTATACTGAGCTATTTCTCATATTCCTTCTCCACTTCTTAATTTTCATGAAGACATCATTTAGTATGCTTATTAAGCCATATTTGTTGTGAGTGGTTCTCACAATTTAGATGATTTAAGTTTTTATTGTTCCTCTGGGGACATTTTGTCTCCACAATGAATCCAAAACTGGCCCGCGCGCGCGCACACACACACACACACACACACACAGTTACACACACACAAAACACTTTATAAAGTTAAATAAGGCCTCTCATAGATGCAGTTATTTTCATAGGGATAGGCTATTTATTACATTTACATTTATCTGACGCTTTTATCCAAAGCAACTTACAATTGCTGTACATATCAGAGGTCGCACACCTCTGGAGCTCCTAGGGGTTAAGTGTCTTGCTCAGTGGATTCGAACCCGGGTCTCTCACACCAAAGGCATGTGTCTTATCCACTGCGCCATCACCACCCCATCTTAAACTTAAATCTAACACTCAAATCTGTTGACAATATTGGATTTAAAGCATGATTTGATTTAAAGTCACCATGAAATCAAAATGGATGATTATTGTGCTTTTATGGAATTTTATTATAGCATTTATTATAGGCTACATGTTGAATTATTATTGTTATTATTATTATTATAATTAATGTCCTCTTGTCCATTTTAATCAAAATAACACTCTGCTTGGAGCAACATTTCTTCTCTTCTCTGATAACAGGCATAAAGGCGGGAAAACTTCACTCACATGAGATCACAGCAATAGAAAGCCACAATGATCCAATCAATTCCTGATGGACGCCTTACATGGTTTTCTCATTCGAGAAGCCGATTCACTCAGATAAACATGTATGTCACAAACTAAGAAAAAACTGTTGCAACCTTCATTCCAACTTTAAGCATGACAATGAGCTTTAAAATAGTGAAATTGGCTTCAAATGTCCTCACAAGTAATTTTTAATCCAAAAATGTATCTTCAGGTAATCTTGAAATATTCAAGGTTTGTACATATTACATTATGCGTAAAGGTCATAGAACATGTGCACACCAGGTTTTTACAACCTAATTGTAGATTGTCACTGTGTACAGTGCAGTCTAATGAGCAGGTGTAAACCTCTACAATGCCGCTATTGTGCTGCAGAGTGCAGATCAACCTGCTCACATCATGTGCATGCACAGGCCCGGCCTTTTTCACTTTTGATATTCCTGTGAAAGTTTTGTGCCCATGTTCTGACAAATTTGTGATACCCGCTCAGATTTTGCTATACCTCCCATTTAAACAGATAGCACAGATCGATAGTGGAAAATGCTACCTATCAGATTGTACCAGCATCATATTCATGTGGTTTGAGACTTTTTAAACGTCCATACATACCCCTACCCTAAACCTACCCTTAAAACAATGTAAATATATTGTTGGTAGCAAAATCTGATGTTTCGTCAGTACACCCACATTGAATCAAATGTGACAGAATACGGAAAAAAGTAAACTACTTTATTTAATGAAGCATAACTACTGTGCCACTACTGAGCTATTTATGTATTGCAATATTTGAATATGCTGCAGCTGTTTGTATATATATGGTTTTCTTTCCTAGATTGCCTATAGCAATCACACCACCCTTCTTTAAAATGAGTATTGCTTCAATGTGCGAAGGTCACGCATCCCCATATATTTCCATGATATATGTTTTTTTATATATTCATTTCCCATTATTATAGTTTTTTATCTCTTGATATTGATTTATTTATTTTTAAGCTGACAAATTCTCAATAGCCTAATCTTTATCATGTATCTATTACAACCACTCATTTGCTTATTTTAATATTGCATGTTAGTATGTACTTTTATTACTATTACTATTTAATTCTATAATCATTTTAAATGTAAAATCATAATGTAAACAATAGCAATTGTTTTATAATACAACTATTTGAATGGAAAGGTCATATTTTGAAGCTCTGTGTATTCTAACAGGCACAGGACAGACACTTCTTAAAGTGAAACAGTGACGGTATAGGCTAACCGTAGCCACTGTCTGTGGCACCTCCAATCTGCGAGTTGAGGCATGAGGTTTCTCTTTTCTCTTTCGACTGCTTCTTCTTTCCCTTTCCTTTATCTGCCGCTGTTGCTCTACAGCCCTATATGGTAAAATCTAGCACACTCAGTATACAGGAAATGGTGAAAACTTTAGCACCCACGCTCATGCATGCAAACACTGTTCTTTCTCTGTGGTGCTCATTTGTGTTTATGCTTAACCACATCACTGTTATCAATACGACACATTGTTTAATAAGGAACTAACAATTCTCTCAAAAGTCTTTGCTTCTTTCTTGCTATTGTCTATTTTTCTATCTATCCTGCCCTCATTTGCATATCAACACATGCACATTAAACAATGCCATGAGTGCCTTCATGCGTGCCTGATGCCATGCACTGGTATATCTGGCTAAGAATATCAAGAGCTCTGTGTTTAAAACAAATTGTCTTTATTATCCCTTAACTCTTCATACTCATTTTGGTTTGCATTGTAGTATAGATACTAATTATAATACTTACATTGACATTTATTTTCCAGTACATACAGAATTATATGATGCACTTAAATATATATATAAACTCTTCATGAAATATAAGGTCAAATTGGATATTTTATTGTAAGGGGTGTACTTGAGATATTTTAATTAGATCATAATTAAACAGCTGAATTTGTTTGGGACTATAAAAGCTGACCTTTTCTTTTGATCTTTGCGCTTGACCTTTCATCACATTGTGTATATCCCTGCATTGGCTTACAAGAAGTAGGCCTAATCAATAAATGAATCATTTTGTTATCCAGTTCATTGACCCATATACTAAAGAGCTATAGCCCAATTAAATGGACATTTCTAGTTGGCTAACAGTACAGGGAGATTGAGAGATTTGTTTTGGAATATTTAAATTGAGCCAGATTCAGACAGGATTTATGGTAAGGGTACTTCCTGTTTCCTGGTTACGGTTTATGTAAGTAGTATTTATGAAGCCTTGTCAGCGCTGCATTCTCATGTGCATGTTACCTTCCCTATCATTACCGTTCAAAAAATTGGGCTCAGTAAAAAAAAAAACAAATTTGAAAGGAAATAATAGGGAATAGGGAAATAATTATTTTATAAGGAAACTTTTTTTCTGATCAGAAGTGGCAGTTAAGACTTTTACCTGCTAATTTTTTAAACTTTATATTCAGCAACAATATTGATGATAATAAGAAATGTTTCTTGAGTGGAATATTCCCTGGAATAACCAGCTTGACTTTTAGGTTACATGAATAATATTCCCTGGAATAACCAGCTTGACTTTTAGGCTACATGAATGAATTATATTTCAATATAGCCTATTTTGAAATACAAAACAGATATAGTGTTTTTACTGTATTTTTGATCAAATAAATGCATCCTTGATGAGCATGAAGGCCCCTTCTCACCAAGAACGATAAAGATAGGCATATTAGCGTCGTCCAGACGAGTGAACGCTGTCGTTCTGTTTATTGTAAGTGCGTGCTTGTCTGTCACTTTAGATGCTCAAGCTGTTACAGCAGGGTGGATTCTGATTGGTTGTCAATGTTTTTATCGTTCATCAGCTGTATAAAGTCATTCTGAAAGTGATCCCAATGGTATCGTTTATCTGTGCCGTTATTAGCCGATCAATCTGTGGTGTGAACTATTCTTTAATATTGAGAACGATTTTCAGAACTAGGCCTATATCTTTATCGTTAGGCCTATCTTTAAAGTTATTGTCCTTGGTGTGAACGGGCCTTTTCTTTAAAAAATATCAAAACATCTTTACTAAGCCCAAACTTTTGAAAAGTTGTGTAGGCAAGTTTTATATTTTTTTTTTTTTGGTTTTCTGACACTACAAATAAAAAAACATCCGTTTTGTGGTGAATTCAATTAAATTGGAAGATCAAGTACAAATCTGCAATAAAAAAAAGAATCTTTTTTGATTTTGCAGGTTAATTTCTTTCTACCCTGAACTTGAGGTGTTTTCCAGACTACCCATTTGCATCTCTACAAAAGCAAGCCTTCATAAAGCTCTAGCACATTCAAGAGGGGGCTGAATCCAACCCACAAGTAAACATATAATCAGCGAATGATGGGATGCTCTTGTTCTAAAGAAGAGTGTATTATTTTATAAACGTAAAAATATAGCTGTTTTCAAATATCTCCAGGACTTTCAACATTTGTGATCAAGAGCATATGAGAACATTGCAAGTTGGATTGTTGGGTACAGTGTTGGTGATGGCGACCCTACTATTGGCCAGCAGGTTAGTGACAATTGGACCACTGAGCCAGGTTTGGAGCGCATCTTGTTAGCTCATGACAATGGCAGCACTGTGCCAGAGCCTGAATGGTTCACAGGAACATTGCAAAGTGACCCATTCACTCACTCAATGGGCGCCCCTTTCTCGCCCCAGTAAAATCCCATCTTCCTCTTCCCCCAATGCTAGACTCAACCGAACTAACTAGCAATTCCTGTAAACCATGCTCTCAAACCATCTTCATGTCATTGCACTAGATGTCCTGTATCTTTAGTACCATAAAATGTAAATAAAGGTGTTTGTATTTAAACAAATTGAACAGATTTCCCTTTGACAACACCTCTGAGGCATCAGAAAGCAAGCAATAAGGCAAAACAGCGGAACTTTGTGTGAACCCTGCTCTCCATTTGGGTTCTTCATGTTAATGAAAGGTTAACAGAACACTGTGTTTGTTCTCATCAGACTCCTCCTACTTGCTTGATGTACAGTAATTGGCAATCAAAATAGATTTGAAGCCACTAACCAATTTATTATGTAATGTACATGACTGACTCATTTGGTGACTGTAAGATGCGGTCACCAAAATCTTAGTCATATTTTAAAATAAATGAATGCTTAATACTTGAGCAAAGATGCATTAAGTTGATACGAAGTGACAGTAAAGACTTTCATATTGTAAAAAAAAAAAAAAAAATGCTGTTTCTTTCTTTCTAAAAACTTTCTATTCAAGAAGCACAACTGAATAAAGTAAGTTCTTGCAACAAATTAGAAAGATTTCTGAAGGATCATGTGACTGAAGAGCTTTGTGATTACATGAATAAATTACATTTTTACATGTATTTTAATATATATTAAACAGTTATTTTAAATTGTAATAATATATGGAAATTTACGGTATTTTTGATCACTTAAATGCAGCTTTGGTGATCATAAGAGACTTCTTTCAAAAACATTTAAAAATGTTATCAACCCTTGACTTTTTAACAATAGTGTACATTTCTCTTTTGTAATAATTATTCAAAAACAATCATCACATGAATGTGTGTGGGGTATAAAATACGCTTGAACTGGGAGGCCTATGGAATGCAGGAAGGATCCGAGCAGAATAGCTGGCACTGACTTCCTTGTGAACAAGATGCCAAAGAATCTTCAGAAACATGTCTACACACACGCACACATTCTTTCTCTCAAACACACATTCTGTATTACAGCGAGCTGCACAAACTCAAGCAAGCAATGCTGGAGTTGTCAGAACACGTAAGCAACTCAAAGCCCCACAAACAGGCAGGGAGATAAAGATAAGAACTAGCCTGTCTGACTGAGTACTTGTGTGGCTTAAACATGAAATTCTTGTTGACGAAATCAATACAATGCCTGTGTTTCCCAGTGTCAGGAGAGACTAATTAACATTCACATCTAATTTATCTCATTAAAGTCGTCCCCAAAGTCACTCAGCAACACCTGCTACAGTACTCAAGCTATTCGAGCGAAGATCTGTTACAAACACACAGTTCATCTATAGGTGCAGTTTTTTAGTATGTTGCAAAGCAGTTGCAAGGTGGTTTATTGGCCCAAGTTAAAAAAAAAAAGCCCACCCACAACTGTGAATGCATGTGAACAGATATTCAAATTCAAGACTATAAATAAATATAAAACGCTAAAAACAAGCCTGCTTTCACTGACAAGTCTTAAACCTAGTCCCAGACTAGAATGCATGTTTGAGCTGTTTTAACTGAAAGAAACTTGCTCTGATATATCTTAAAATATTTGTCTCAAGATGCACACCGGTAATGTTTTATTTTCTAAGGCACATTTATAAAAGCTACTTAAATGTCCTAAGTGAACTAAGGCCTAATCCTGGTTTAATCTAAACCCTGTCTGTAAAACCAGGCCTAAATGTTTAAAATGTTAAAAGCGAAAATTCTAAATATTTTTGTTAAAACTATGATTTCATCTTGATTTTCAGCCAAAAAATATTTGAAATTTAAATTTTTTCTAACATTGTATATGTCTTGTCTGTCACCTTAATGAATCCTTGCTGAATAAAAGTATTCATTTCTTTAATCAAATAGTAATAAAATAAAAATAAAAATAGTAACACTTTAGTTTAGGTTCCAATTCTCACTATTAATTTGCTTATCAGCATGCCTATTACAAGGATATTTGCTGTTTATTTATAAAGCACATAATGCCTTATTCTGCATGACCATATTCTACATCCCTCAATCCTATACCTAAACTTAATAACTATTTTAATAAGCAGAAATGAGGCGTTTATTGAGGCAAAAGTGTTAGTTAATAGTTAAAAGTGAAAAATGGACCCTAAATTAAAGTGTGAGCGAAAAAAATTTGTGAAAATGAGCATGTGCCATCAAATATACATTATAAACAATAGCAATGCATTTAATAAAATTCCTTTTTTTTAATGTCTTTAAAAAGTAAATGCACATCTCTCCCATCGTTCATGTCTAGCACAACCAGTACATGCCAATTTGGGCTTAGCAATACTTAGGTCTACTGACCTAATTTATCCAACTATTAACCCGTTTAATCCCACCAGTCACAATTGTGACCGCATCTTTTTTTTTCTTATTTCTGGAAGCTCTAAAAATGTTGTTATTGGCTTTGGGCAAGAAATTCTTTAAAATGAAAAACTTTATTGTCTTGATTAAAATCTATTGTGACATGTGAAAGGTCACATGACCAGATCAGTTTACTTCCTGCTTGCACATCTAGAAAAAAGATGTCTTCCTCAGACTACTACAAAAAGTAGTAGGTAAAACATCTTAATTAACAGAGAGAACTATCATATTTTGTACATATATTCTTTAAAGGGTCTACTACTGATATATTTTGAGAATTATACTCCTGCATATATATTTTGCTCGTAAGACGTGTAAATTTGTTAACGGTCACAAGTATAACCGGTATAACACAGTGCTTCAATTGAAAACAGGTTTTGTCTGTTAATCACAGAACAAAATTATATCAGCATCTTGATAAGCCACACCTGTGAGGTGGATGGATTATCTCTGCAAAGGAGAAGTCCTCACTAACACAGATTTAGACAGATTTGTGAACAATAAAAAATTCTTAGATCTTTGAGTTCAGCTCACGAAAAATGGGGGCAAAAACAAAAGTGTTGCGTTTGTAATTTTGTTCAGTGTAGTTATCAGTATACCAGAAACTATACAGATGTGTTGGACCTTCTAGACGTACGTGACCCCCCCAAGTGCTGTGTGCAGCAAACAGAGGCAATTGAAAGTGACTGTCCTCAGATAGGAAGTACCAGGGTGAAACAGCCCATTTGCCATGGTAGATATTGAATGGCGATGCAGAGGTGAACTATCTGGACTCTGGAGCATAGGTCTTCAACCCTGCTCCTGGAGGCCCACTGTCCTGCAGAGTTTTACTCCAACCCTAACACACCAGCTTGTCAAGTTCTTCAGGATCGCTTGAAATCACAGACTGAAGCAGGTTTGAAATAAACTCTGCAGGGCAGTGGGCCTCCAGGAGCAGGGTCAAAGATCTCTGATCTAGAGGATTAGGCAGATGTTCATGAGAACCAATTGGTGTGCCCCACACATGACCACAAACAACCCTTTCTACAATGCACGGCCCATCTTCAGTGCACTGAATGAGTGCACACACATCTCCCTGAAACTGGCCTAGGACAGGGCCCAAGCGTAGTCATGGTCTATCTAGCCCATAGGGGTCTAGCCGAACAAGCGGAAGTTCCTCCAGGGTGTAACTTTGCACATGATAACCTTTTCACCTCACTAAGCCTCCTTCATGAAATGACAAAACGAGGTTATGGATCTCTTGGAATGTGTTGTGTAAATAGGTCTAATTGAAGAATCTTTATGAATTCTGACTATGGTGTTTCCCACCGGTCACTTTTGTGAGTATAAAACCTAATATTTCACTAACCTAACCAACATAATATCAAAGAGGGCATAACATTTGTGTGTTAGGGAGGTCTAAGGAGTAAAATCCATGTACTCAAATTTGCAAGAAAATGGTTTAACACAAACATGCAGATCTTCCATAGTCCCCAATTTCAGCATCTACATTCCTGCCTCATGTCTTTCTGTGCTACCAAAACTCACGTCATAAAAGCAGCCTGGTAGAAGCTTATAGATTATGGATTAAGCAATTATGCAGTTGGGATCACATCTGTTGGACTAAACGCAAGGCAGGGAGAGTAAGAAGGACGGGGGGGGGGGGGGGGGGGGGGGGGGGGAGAAAAGAAAAGGTTACAACTGAGGGGGAAAGGGGGGTGTGAAATATTTTTGGGGGGAGGAGAGAGAGCATTATTGACAGGCTTTGGAGCAGAGCAGCTTGACCCAGCGGTGGCCATGACAACCCCTGGGACTCCCCCATATGCCCCTGGGATTGTTAGGATTCGTGCAGAGGAGCAGTGCCGTGCCAAGCGGCTTGCATTACCCAAGCGGGGCAGAGGCCAACCCACAGCGCAATAACATCAAAGAGTAAACCGCAAACAAAGCAAAATATAACACACAAGGACAAGTCTTGAAAAAACAACAATTTTATTCCGACATGATTGCTTTTGTGACCATCATATTTTTGTCTTGGCTCGGGAGGCATTTTTATTGTAAAGGAAGAACCACAGATTGTATTTTTTAAATGTAAATAAAACCTACTTAAAAAAAAAAAAGATAACATTTTTGGGTATTTTAATGTAATCCAAAATGAAGGCTACACTAGAGAAATGGCTGCTGCGCGGTTGGGTAGAGAGAAACAGCCAATCACAGCTACAGGATTCTTTAAGACTCCACCCCCTGCATGCAAGTTAGCCAGTCACAGTGCAGTGTCTGCAAACACACACGTACACAAATGCACACATTCCATGATGTCTTCCTCTCCATGGGAGATTGAGACAGTAAACACAGTGGTCTGTTTTAGAGGAGTCAGCAGGGAGATGAATATTTATAATAAACCCCTTAAATAAAACAATGCTGGACTCGTATGCCCTCCATTGATTATGGAAGAGTATCACAGTGATGAAAACTCTGAGCCAAGAGAGCATCCTCAGAAACTCTTATTACAGTTACAAAAATGCCCCTGAAAAAAAAAAAGATAACCCTCATAGCACTAGCAGAGATGACATTGAGATGATGCACAATACAGTAGATAAATCAACCATGCCCAGACTGGCAATAGGGGTGAGGTATGTATATTTGCGTTTGTCTGTGTGTGTGTATGTGTGTATGTTTGTCTGTGTGTGCGTGCATGTGTACAAGATGACATTTTCCCCTTCCTTCTCATCCAACCCTATGGAAACCCGTCCCCAAGTTCTATTCAGCCTGGGCATCGTAGTTGGCCCCGCCGGCCTTCTTCAGCTCATTGCGGAGGTAGTCTTCCTCCAGCTCCCGGGGATCGCTGATCATAAACTCCTTGGCAAAGTTCTGCATGGAAAAAGGACAGCAAACACACTATGAGCGATGGAGGGACAGTACGTGAGATTGTTTGCATAAGTACATCGATTTGTTTACAGTGAAAATGAACATCGTTATCTGCGCGTCTGGGTGTGTAAAATTTTGTAAATCTGAGTCGGAAAATTTGCATATGGCATGAGGGATGGCGTAAGACAAAATGAAAAGAAAAAGAAAAAAAACCCACCTGCACAATGTCTTTTACCAGTGTCTTGTCGGTGCTAATCTTAGCTCTTTGCAGTCCGCTGATGTTCTCGCCAATCCAGGTGATGAGGGTGAACTTGGCACGCTTGCTCATGGCGTCGCCCGTCGTGATCCTCACAAAACCAAAGAGACGGGCGTCATCTGAGAGTCAGAGAGAAAGCAAGGAGGAACCTTAACAAGGAGGATGCCATGCCATTTTCTGGAATATTATTTGTTTCTTTTAGGACTGTCAATTGATTAAAAATATGAATCAAATTAAATACATATAATTAAATTTGTCATATCAAAATGGGTTGAGAAAAGCCTCTAAATTAAGATAAGTCAGACCTTACTCTGGCAGACAAGAACAATATTGAATATACATTAAAAGAGTGATGTTAGACGTTAATATTCTTTTTTGAAATAGGTCAGTTTTTCTACAACTGACCTATTTGATACAAATTAAAATTCCATTTTGCCACATGATTATTTCCCCAATTAAAAAGCCCAGCAATAAAGAACAATTACAACAGAATAACACACACACACACACACACACACATATACACATATATATATATAAAAAATAAGTAGATAATAAAATAAATGTAAAAAATAAACCTATAGTACACTGACATCCACACCAAGTTTGTCAATGTGTCAAATATCTCTGAATGCCCTGGGTCTGTATTTTTTGCATGAATGAATTGTACACAATAAAACCAGGAGCGTGAGTAGGTAAGTAAATAGGATCGAGTTTGATTTCATGTTGACTTTAATATTAACATTAAATGTGCTTCTTTAATGTCTCTCTAGTTTAGCTGAACTTTGTCTGTTTAGATTCCAATAAACACTGTCCCCATTGTAGCAAGTGTTTTGAATCTACACTATTGCATTGTTTTCTTTTCCAGAGAAAGAAGTCACAACATAAAGTGTAATCTGAGAGCATCACATGTGAGCGGTGGACGAGGCTAAGAAATTTAAGCTCTATGACATCACATGACATGGAAAACAAGGAAACGGAGTAAGTTGGTGAGGAAAAGAGGTGATCTGGTTTACCGACTCTATTGATAAGGGTGTAATAATTCATTGGTAACACTCCCAGTCTCTCACAGCTTAACAGCTGGCCACTTCTTCCCAAATGTGCTACAACTGCATTGCAGTGGCACTAGGACAAGATTCAAAGATAACATCAATTGCTCCTTACTCTGGCGTGCCTCTGTTTAGACACTGACAGTATCAGAGATAGTATTATGCGGAAGAAAGCACTTACTAAACCATTTATTCACTTATTAATTATTTCACATAATACACACCTTTGCACTTTGTTCTCTATGCATCTGTGAACATAGGTCTGCTGAAACTTATAAACCCTAATAAGCAATAAATGTACACAAATTCTGATGTATGTGTAATATACACACACTCACATATATACATATACAGTACACGTAACTTAAAAAGACAGATAGACAGCTAGACAGACAGACATGATAGACTTTCCTGGAAACCAATGCCACGTGAATTCCCTTGGTACTACTTGAGACTGATAATATCTGGTTTTCTGTTGTTGATTAACTAGGCTTAAGCTTTAAGAAGCTAAGTCAGGGAACCATGGGTAATACTGTCAGTTGTATTTGGCACATTGGCTGTTGAAGTTTCAAGAGCGAAATGGATGGTGAATCTAAGTCACATTACAGAGACCTCTGCTGTATTTCAATAGAACTGAAACCTTAAACCGCATTTAGGAAGTGAGCAGTGCTCATGAGACAACATGCTAACAGTCAACAGTGGGAAAGCATGGACTCTAGTAATCAAATAAAAACAGGTTTTACGATTGTGTGAAAACACATACACTGGCACTTTCGAAATGTGGCAATGATTCCATGCACTTTTACTTCCTCTTGTGCGTACACAGGTCATTTATGAAGAACTCACTTCCAGAAAGTCATTGTATTTGTGCTGACTACTACATGTGTACTCTATACTTCCAGGCTGCCAGGCTATGATGATGCAGCAAAAATAAATATTTAAAAATACTAAATTTGTTAGACATCACCTAAAAGGTAAACTTTATAAATAATGATATGCAAAATGTATTTTTTATTGTGACCCACTCTATAATTTTTAGCCACTTTGACCTAAAAACACATTTTAAGTTTATGGACTACAGTAAAAAGCAAGTTTAACATGCAAAATGAAGCAGGACACAAATGTAAGCAATGAAAAATCAAATTCTTCACCCAGAGATTCATTATCACATAAAACCACATAATAAAGTTAGGATAACTCATTATGCTACTGACATAAGCTACACTTTATGATACCTCTTAATAAAGCAGCACTCTTTTCATATTGTCTTATCTACTACAGCTTTTTAGAGGGGATTACATTGCTCATATACATAGAAGATTCTCCAACTACTCAAGAACCTACAAAAAATATATATATATTTATTTCTGGATAAAAAGTTTATGGGCAGCAGCTACAGCACAAATCACTTTTCTGTTTGGATTAAAACACAAGTAAACTTCATGACTAAAGTTCTCACAAAGTATTCTCCAGCAAAAAAGCTAACATGATACTGCTCCATAAAGGAATACATCCTTGATCATCTTTCAGAGCACAATTATGGCAGAAGCCAAGGTATTGCAACACTTGTAGAAGTTTACATCTGCTAATGGCTATACAATCCACTCACAGAGACTGAACTGAGCACCACGCCCAAATCTCTGTTCATAAAGGATGACAGAATGAGAGGCGAGGAATTACATCATTTCATTCTCCCTGTGGAGCTAGACAGTTATTTACAGTTATAAAAAATACTTCTTGCAATATAGTATACTAATTCACTGTAGCATTAAACATCTCACCAGTAGCTCACCCTCTTGCCATGTCATCTAGGACAAGTACAAAGCCATATTTGGTATGGTCTACCTTGGAATATAAATTACTTCCTAACATGTGATATGTAGAACTTAAAGTGACAGTGCACCCCAAAATGAAACCTCTGTCATCATTCACTCACACTTTTTTCAAACATGTAAGAGTTTTTCTTCAGGGAAACTCAGAAGGGAAGGTTAGAGCCTGTAAGACTCAGTCACCATCCACTTTCATTGCATCTTTTTTGATTGTAAGTGAATGGTGACTGAGTCAGTCCCTAACAAGGAAGAAAGGAAGTCATATAGGTTTGGAACAAGATGTGGTGAGTAAATTATACTTGATTAAATTTTCATTTTTTTGGGTGAGCTATCCCTTTAACAACAGATTTAGTAATTAATTGCAACTGCTTTCAAAAATACCTTAAAAGTCCTCCCAACATAAAGCAGGTAAATAAGAAAATTAACTCACCTGTACACTGACTCTTAAATTCTTCGTAGTCGGACCCGTGACCACCTGGTACAATAGTAGATCCGTCATACTTAAAAGATGCCCTTTAAACAAAAAAAACAAAATATATATTTATTTTAACTGTTGAAAAAAACAATGGATGCGTCTCAAAATTTAGCAAGCAGCCTAGACAATTTGGGGGAAAATGCTGCCTAGTCTCTAGGGTGCAGACTAGATTTTGAGACACTGCCCCTGGGTTAAATTAAAAGACCCATCCCTACATGTTGCACCACATACATTCATGTCATTAAATCAATTAAAAACAGCGTTAAACAGTATCAGTTGACAATTCAAATTGATGAAACAATGTAACGAGTTTCGCCAGCACGCGCCAAACAGCACATATCTGGATGTGCAGCAAATCAAGGCTTCACTCACCAGCATATATCTGAGCCGTCGTCTCGCACCAGATTGTATGCTTCTCTGCAAGCCTCTTTGTCAATTCGCGTTGCCATTTCGACGATGCAAAGGAAGATAATGTGCAACTAAATGCAAAACAAAGCTGGAGGAATGACAAAAATCGCAGATAAATCCCAAAGTGCGACAGAGGTTGCTGCTGGTGTGACAGGGAGGTCTCTTCTCTCAGTGGGATGGAGAGGCAACTAATTTCACGACTCGATTCATTTCCTATTGCCTCTTAATGGGCGTTAGTGATATTTGTCTGTCGGGTTGCTGTTCCAGTGAATCAGAGAGCTTTTCGCCTCCTAATGGTCAACCTGGGTATTGAGCTAGGCCTACATTAAATCCACCCAGTTCTGTTCTATCATAACATTTGAGTTACTCTGCCATCTTGTGGACCTGGGTTCATCCTGACGTTGCTCTTTTTGGTAATATTGAGATCAGGCTACAACGAGAATTACCATAGGTAATAACAGCAAGAAATGTAAAAATTTTACCCGAAAATAAAACATAACATAAAACATTAATATAAAAATAAAAGTTTACAATTATTACAATTATTTTTATGGTTACAATATGCACATATCCCTTACCTTGAAATTCTCATTCAGAATATAATTAATTTCAAAACAATATAGGGCTTGGCCTATTATCATGTTGCATAGCCTACACACTTAAAATGATAGATAGATAGATAGACAGACAGACAGACAGACAGACAGACAGATAGATAGATAGACAGATAGACAGATAGATAGATAGATAGATAGATAGATAGATAGATAGATAGATAGATAGAATTGAATACATAGATTGAATTGAAGCTAAAATAGGCTAGGCTTCTGTGTGTTTACATTTGAATTTTTGACAGTTTAAGTTTGAAGGGTTGTGTGACTCATTTGAACATCCATCGTCTTTACTATGGGATCTTGGGGAGTTTTGATCGTCGGCTTAAGAAAAACTCTTAAGTAGGACCAGTCAGAAAAGATAGGCTATCTTTGTCGAGTTTGGTGGTCATAGCTTGTTGAGTTAACAAACTCGACAAATAATTTCTAAGAAATTATTATATCATCATAATAACAATAAGCTTAAATAACGTTACTAGATCAGTATGTTGGCTTTTTAAAACCAATTACGTTATAATAATAACAACACAATTATTTTAACATTACAATTGGCTAACGTTAGCTACTTTTTTTTTTTTAACATTTTAATATAGAGGAGATTATCAGTGAGCCAATAGGCCTAACGTATTGTTATTATTATTATTAGTAGTAGTAGTAGTAGTACGTTAGTAGTAGTAGTAACGTTAGTAGTAGTAGAAGTAGTAGTAGTAACGTTAGTATGTTAGACACTGAATTTGACAGTCTGAATTTATTCAGGGCGAAATTGAGCACACACACAAAAAAAAACCTTTATTTTGAAATATGGGTCAACACGGAAGAGAGAACTCTGCTTCACTGTGCCACAGTCAAAATAACTTGTTTATAGTCACGCACGGGTATTTAACTAGTAGTTACTACGGACAAAGAATGGAAAAATGGTAAAATAATATCTGCATTTGACTGTACGGTTGTTGTCTAAGATGTATCGATAAAATATGTAAAATTAAATTGAATATCAGTGAAACGTACTCGAGTTATTGTGCATGTGCAAATGCCCCTTTCCTTTTGTATTCTGCCTTTGTCTTTTTTACTATGTCCGTTCCTGTTTTGAGCGTTATATAATTGCATATTATACATGGTTACTCCCGATAATTAATTCTTTTAACGTTTTTTTTTTATTTTGCAGAGAGTCCTATGGCAGGTGACACAATGGACATTGGAAAGCAATCTCGTCTTTCACGTCCTCACAGAATAAGTGAATATTCAAAGGTATGCATAACAGTAGTGTTGTTAAGGTTAACTAAAATTATTAAAATCATTTTCGATGATTGAAATAAAACCGCAATAAAATATAACTTAAAAATCTTAAATGAAACTAACTGAAATAAGTTGCAGTTGACGCACTAAAATGACTAAAACTGATATAAAAATAAATTAAAACTAAATAGAAAAATAAATAAAAATTATATGACAAAAGCACATAACAAGATTAAAATTGAAGCTAAACTTAAAACAGAAAATATTAAAAATAAAAATAAATTCTATAATAGTATAGAAATTATAATAAAAATAACTGATGCACCAGCCTGTCATATTTTGTTTTTATAAATAATAATTTTTCAATAATAATTAAAATTAATAATATGAAATAAACATGTATTATCACTCAATTATTGATTCTCAATGATTTTATTATTAATAAAAACAATACTTTTTTTTTCTTTTTATAGTAAGTTAAAGGTAAGTTAATCGTCTGCTTTCACACGAAATGAAGAGTCTGCTAGAAAACTTTTGTATTCTTCAAGGAGTGGGCCGCCTTATGAGCGCCACCACGTTGACGTCACATGACTAGCTAACAAACCTCATGCACACAGGTGTCAGTATAAAGTCTTAAAACACTGGGATGATAAGAATTTAGATAAGAAAACCTGCACATTTTATATTTATCGAAACTTAAAAAAAGTCTGTTGCAAGTGTCTTGAAACTATCATGAACTAACTAACTCTGATGCACAACAGGTGTATCGATGGGCAGACCAGGCTAACTACCTCCTTCAAGGGTTAAATGAGCAAAGACAGCATGGCCAACTGTGTGATGTTGTTCTGGTGGCCGATGACCATCGGATCCCTGCACATCGGGCTTTGCTTGCGGTGTCCAGCCCCTACTTCCAGGCGATGTTCACCTTGGGCATGCGAGAGGAACACGAGGCCGAGGTAGAGTTGGTGGGAGCCTCATACGTTGGTGTTAAAGCAGTAGTTGACTTCCTGTACAGCGGAGTGTTACCACTCGATGGTGGAAACATCGACTACGTCCTGGAAACTGCTCACTTGCTGCAGGTGTGGCGAGCTGTAGATTTCTGTTGCCAATATCTGGAGAAAGAGGTACGTGAGGACAACTACTTGTACCTTCAGGAGCTTGCCTTCCTTTATAGTCTAGACCGCCTGGATGCCTTCATTGACCGCTTTATTCTGGAGCATTTCACCACGCTTTCCGTCACATCCGAGTTCCTCCAAGACGTGCGGCTGCCCAAGCTTTGTGCTTACCTCGCAGATGAGCAGGTGCAGCACGAGAACGAGCAAGCTCTTCTGCAGGTCACCTTGCAGTGGTTGAGTCAAAGACCCGAACGTCTTGCGTTCGCCCAGCAGCTTCTCTCCAACATTCGCTTAGCTCTCATCCCGCCAGATGACCTCATAGGGCGCATATTGCCAGCCATTCGTTCCCTGCTGCCTCCAGAAGCAGGCTGTGAGGCATTAGTGGAGGAAGCAGTGGGCTATCACACGAGACTGAGCGCCCAACCTGTTCTCCAGACAACACGGACAGGCCTTCGAGGAGGTGTGGAGCGCCTGCTGTTGGTGGGAGGGGAGGTGTCTGAACGTGGAGAGGAGTTGAGTGCCGAGGTGTGCTGGCTGGATGAAGAAGCAGGAAAGTGGGTTGTCGAGACTCAGCTGCCAGCTCAGAGGAGTCACCACTGCGTTGCAGTTTTAGGGGGATTTATCTTCACTGCAGGTGGGAGCTCCTCGCGGGACAATGGGGGAGATTCTGCAAGCAACTTGCTGTATAGATATGACCCCCGAAGCAACGTGTGGGTTAAGGTAATGAGCTTCACTCCTGACAGTTTAAAAAGTCAGCCAAGTTTAAGTTTCAGACTCCAGACTATGGCTAATCACTCTTTATTTTCATTTTTTGAATACATTTATTACTATTTATTATTTGTGTGTATTACTACATAATTTGGTCTCCATCCAAACTCAAGATAAATGATTTGCTGTCAAATGTGTACATTTATGGGATAAATAGAGAAGAAATGCTGAGTGTGTGTGTGTGTGTATAAGTGCAAGTGCATTGCTTAAGGGTATGCGGTGCTAAAGTGCTTGTGTAAGAAGTGTGTCTTTAGCTGCCTCTTGAAAAATGGCAGTGGTTTGGGTGGAAGTTGGCAGCTTATTCCACCAGAGAGAAACAGAGAGGGTGAAAGTTTTAGAGAGTGACTTTGTGAAGGAACAACAAGACGTCACTCATTTAGCGACCTAAGCTGGTGGGAGGGAGTATAAACTTGTGGGAGAGAATTGAGGCAGGGAAGTGCTGTTCCAGTGGTAGTTCTGAAAGCCTGTGTTAAAGCCTTAAATTCGATTCTGGCCGCAATGAAGCGAGAAGTGGTTAGTGGGGGGATGCAGAGACCAGTGAGGAAAAGTGTGTAGGAGAGGGAACGGAGGTTACAGCAAAAGGTGACCAGAGGAGGATTCAGGGGTGAGCATGAAGGCAGTGACCGAGAACTGGTGAAAGAACTGGTCAGAAATATGTAGTGGACTTGGGAGGATGAGATCTATATTTTTGCCTGCTTTGTGTGTAACAGGAGTGTGCTCTCTTGTGAAGTCAAACAAGGCTAGAAGAGTTAGGAAATCCGTTGCTTGAGGTTTGTCTAGGTGGATGTTGAAGTCACCAAAAAACTACACCAGCACGTCCAGCTCTTCCAAGAAGTTGCCTAGTTGACCTGGTGGGCGGTAGATAACAATAAGATGAAGTTTGGCAGGATTAGTAACAGTGGTGATGGCATGATGTTCAAATAATGTGTAATTGCAGGAAAAAGAGAGAGGAGAGAATTTCCAGGTCTTGAAAATGAGTAGACCTGCCCTTCTGGGCGAGGGGTGTGGGAGAAAGTGAAATTGGTAGAGCTTGAAGTCACAGTTATTACAGGACCTTTCATTTTATAGATATAATAATATAGATGAAGATATAAAATGTCAAATTAAGTGTTAATTAAAATAATAATAATTAGCAAGCATGAGTCAGGTAGAGAATTGTACCAGAGTTTGAATTTTAATCCGAGTGTTTTGCTGATCTGCAGAGTGCCCCTATGAACCAGCGGCGTGTGGATTTCTATCTGGGAACCATGGGAGACTGTCTTATAGCCGTTGGGGGACGCAATGATAGCGGTGCTTTGTCTTCTGTTGAAGTGTACCACCCTGTTGAGGACTACTGGACCTATGTTGCAGGATTGCCCAGGTTGGTTGGTTGTTTTTGATACATTTTTTTAAGTTTGCACCAGTTTGTGTGAATATGTATTTTGAATCCACATTGTATACTGCTGTTCAAAAGTTTAGGGTCAGTAAGATTTTTTTTTTCAAGTAAATTCATATTTTATTTGACTTTTCTATTCATCAAAGTATTTTTAATAAAAATGTTTCATGGTTTTCAAAAAATATTAATCAGGCACAACTTTTTTTCATCACTGATAAATAATAGGCTAATACACGTTTCTTGAGCAACAAATCAGCTAATTAGAATGATTTCTGAGGGACCATTTATTAGGGACCATGTACAATTTATAACATAAATGTTGCCATTTGATGCATTGTACCAGAGTTAGCCATAGGCTATTTTACATCTGCAGTCCCCGTATGTACTTGGTACTGTTGATAGCACAAATTAATAGCATCTCACTCACGTTCATGTCATTTTATCACATTGGACTTTCTTTGCACTGTGGAACCTCACGCCACAAACAGTTTCTTTCCATTTCCAACTGGCCTCATCATCAACACCGTTTCATACACGTTACATTAATCGCACACTACTCAGTCTGCTATGCTGCACCTTCTTCAAAGTTCAAACTGTGACTTTTTACACACATTACACTAATGTATAGTTACATTTTAAAATAGATGTTTCTTTTTATTAACAATATTTGTATTCCTTGTTTTCTTACTATTTGTATGCACCTGTGCACCAGGACAAATTCCTTGTACATGTTGTACTTGGCAATAAAAGCTGATTCTGATTCTAAAGGTAATTTTTGGGACTGACAAACTTTTGTGAAAATATTCACAAAAAAATACCATAAAAGTGGCTCAAATCTCATCCTTTCTCATGTTCAATGTTCAACCTGTCAAATGTTATTATTAAAACTTTTCTTTAAAAAATGTTTTTAATCTTCTTTCATAGATTCACATATGGTCATGCAGGGACTATTCTCAAGGGCATTGTCTACATCTCTGGGGGTCATGATTACCAGATCGGCCCGTACAGACGTGACATGCTAAGTTATGACCCTAAAACTGCGGACACCTGGACAGAACGGCAGGCTATGATCTTGGCGCGAGGCTGGCACTCTATGGCGTCTCTGGAGGACAGAATCTATGTCATCGGGGGAAGTGATGACCATGAGGACAGCATGGAGCGTTTTGACGTGTTGGGAGTGGAGGCCTTTGACCCGCAGACTGATCAATGGACCAAGATAGCCCCTCTCAGGTACCCTAACAGTGAGGCAGGGGTGGCGGTCTTGGATAGAAAGATATACGTACTGGGAGGGTACACCTGGGAGGCCATGGACTTTTCTCAGGGCACTCAAGTGTTTTGTCCAGACAAGGGCCAGTGGGTCTTGGGTCCAAATCTACCGAAGCACATAGCTGGAGCTTCGGCGTGTGTGTGCCCTGTCAGACCCCAGCAAACCAATAGTATAGAGGGTCATAACTCAGGACACACAGAGAGAGACAAACAGAATTCCAGCCAACAGCAACACAGGTGATTGTCTGGGGCACCTTATTGGATTCAAAAAAGTCATCTGAAGAACACTTTTATGAGAGTATTGACTTTCTGAATGTAGGTTGACATAAGCCTGATGCCATTGGCTGCCTCTCAGATTCTTTTAAAAAGAGGTCAGCAGGAGATACTGTGATATGTTAGACTATGAATTGAAGTTGAAAAGCACAAACTAATATTGTAGTTTTTGTTACAAGCTTTTTTGGAGTTCTCAGTTACAATTAAAACATCCTGAAGTGACCATTTTACATTACTGTTTCCACAGAGGTTTTTTTTTATTATTATTTTTGTGTGAAATTTTCAATTAAATTTTTATGGTTTTAAGTACAATATTATTCAAAATTTTTGGGGTCTGTACAATTTAAATAATAATAATAATAATAATGAATACTTTAATTCAGACCTAGAGAAATAAACTTTAATTGTTACAAAATATTTGTTTCAAATAAATGCTGGTCTTTTGAAAATGTCTATTCATCAAAGAATGCTGGGGGAAAAAAATCTTGAATTCTGCAAAAAAGTATTGAGCTGCACAACTGTTTTCAACATTGTTAATAATAAAAAATGATCACCAGATTGGCATATAAAATGATTTCTGAAGGATCATGTGACATTAAAGAGAAGGCTAGGAGTAATGGCTGCTGAAATTGACCTTTGCCATCACAGGAATAAATGACATTTTAGAATAAATTAAAATAGAAAAATTTTAGATCAAAAACATGCAGCTTTGGTGAACATAAGAGACTTCTTTCAAAAATATTTTAAAAACATCTTACAGACCCCAAACTTTTGAACGGTAGTGTATGCCTTGATGCTTTATTTTAAGCTAATGACATCTGCGAGTGTACTGTTTTTCAAAAATATTTTATTCCAGTGCCTTAAAATTATGCGTTTATCTATACACATATGAATACCTGAACCTAATGATCAAAAACAGTATCTTCTTTGCTCCAACCTCCAGAGGTGCATGGTGATTTTTCTCTAAGTGGGTTCTTAATTATCCAAGACTAACAGCATTTCACTTGAAGGGGTAGAAGGGATG
Source organism: Semotilus atromaculatus (assembly GCA_031834385.1). Classification (NCBI taxonomy): domain Eukaryota; kingdom Metazoa; phylum Chordata; class Actinopteri; order Cypriniformes; family Leuciscidae; genus Semotilus; species Semotilus atromaculatus. Next base: position 7,951,023 of record JAULUF010000001.1, read on the forward strand.
TGGTTCCAATCTGAGGAGCAATAACACTATCCAGTTAACTGCTTGCTAGCCATGTTTGTTTACAGTATTTAGTAAGTATACAGTGAATTCTCTGTATGAACAAAATACCCTCATTATCTACTATTTGCCAAAATGCAGTATACTACGGTCACTGCATGTAACATTGTATCCCACAATGCAATGCGTTTAATGTGACCTTCCATTTCCAAAATAATTGATTGGATATCAGCTGCATTTTTTAAATCTCCTTCTTGATTTCCCAAGACAAGACATTTTTACACAAAATTGTTTTATCCAAAATAAAAGTTTTTATTTTTGAAACTATAAACATTTAACACTACTGTGCACCTACTGTTTTAGAAGTGTTTACAGTTTCTTATTGCATAGTTTTTACATACTATTTTTTTAAGCAGAATAACATATTCTCTTACTGTGTAATGATGCAGGCCCTCCAGCCTCGATTCAGAGACCTTAGAGCATTCATATCCTCTTCTTCCAGAGTGAAATCAAAGATCTGCACACAGACACATATGGATAGTAGTTACAATAGTTCATAGTTTTACAGTATTTAAAATACACCCTCATTTTGTAAAATGTAAAGTTCCAAGAAATTTTTATTAGGCCAACTCTTTTTCACTTAATATTTTGCTTAGATGAAAGCTCAAGGTTACAGCTGACATCATTTGAAATGGAATATTCAGAATTTCACCTTTGTGTTCTCTAAAATGTGGTGGGGTTTTATACTCTTTGGAATCACTACAATGCTCTGTTGAATGTGATACCTCAATAGAACCTGCAGGACAATTAAACACAACATTAAAACCCAAAAAGAGAAAAGTGGATTACGATACAATACAATACAATACTTGTAATCGTAGAAAGGTATGACCTGTCCAGGGGTCCGTCTGTGCTTCTTGGCAATATCGCCGACAACAGAATCCTCCAGTAATGCCCTGGGATCCGTATCTCCTCTTTGGCTGCAGAGGTAAGGAAATGAATAAAGAATTGTATAAAATATCATCTGATGTTTAGGTTAGAACCTTTAAGAAATGTTTTAATGCCATCCTTCTAATTCCCACCCTTCTCATTTGCTTCGATAAGATTTAGACCTGTGTTTAAATTGTCTTTTTCACACTTACATAGTTTAAACTTACTATTCTGAAGGTCTCCCAGGTGAGCCAAATGGACTGTATGCTGTTAAAGCAATGTTCTTGGACTTACAGTAGTTGATCAAATCAGACTGAACCAGGTAAGGATGAAGCTCCACCTGTAAAACAAACAGCTATTTACAATGTTGGTAATAACTATTTGCTATACTAAATATTTATCATGCTAATATTATTTATTGACTCTTAGTTCCTTATTTAAAGGTGTGCCATGTCAGAGTTACTGTAATTAAGATTCCTATTTGTAAAAAGCGTTCACATCCTCTTAAAACATGTAAGTATAGCTTGTAAACTCAGAATTTTCGGAGAACTCCCGACTTGTACCATGTGATCGTTGACATGACCACAGCAGATTAATTTTTGTCGTTAATTTTGAGTCCGAGGACATGAACAACTCCGATTAAAAAGTCATGCGTTGTGATCTCTTAATTATTGTAATTACGACATGGCATGAACATAGCAAACCCAAACCTCATTTGATCTACAAAATCATATGATGTAGATGCACCTGATTAACAGCAGGTGGGATTTTGGCCACATATAGCAATCTCTCTAATTGCTCGATTGTGAAGTTAGACACACCAATACTTTTCACCTTTCCTGTGGCTTTCAGAGCTTCCATTCCCTGAAACAGACGGCAGCATACTCATCATTAGCAACATATTTACAGTATATGCTGAGTGTTAGCGGTTAGCATTACCTTCCAGACATCAACATAGTCTATGTCAGTTGTGAGCATCTTTCCATCCTTTTCTGGGAAAAGCTCATCGTTCATTTTCTGTAAGTTAAATAAAGCAAACGATAAGTATATTTTACCTTGAATACAAGAAATAAAGTTCATTTGTAGATTAAAAAAGTAACTGATGCTATGGCTACATAATAAAAGTTTTTTTATTTTTTTTAGATAACTAAAAAAACTGAAAACTCCATGTTTGGAAGGCTACTAATACATTTGATTTTGATCTTGATATTCATCAAATCCATTCATGTAGAGAGGTAAAAAGCTATGGGCACTTAAATCACACTTAAAATGGATGAATGACATTTATTATACTCTGTTTTGCCAAAAGTTTGGGGACATCTGCATTTACATGCACATTAACTTTAATGACACCCCTTTAATGACATACTTCTTAATCCGTAGGGTTTAATATGGAGTTGCACAAGGTTTAGGCATTTTTGACCATTCTTCTAGTAGCGCATTTGTGAGGTCAGACACTGATGTTGGACGAGAAGGCCTGGCTCGCAGTCTCCGCTCTAATTCATCCCAAAGGATTTCTATCGGGTTGAGGTCAGGACTATGTGCAGGCCAGTCAAGTTTCTCCACACCAAACTCATCATCCATGTCTTTATGGACCTTGCTTTAAGCACTGGTGCGCAGTCATGTTGGAACAGGAGGGGCCATCCCTAAACTGTTCCCACAAAGTTGGGAGCATGAAATTGTCCAAAATGTCTTGGTATGTCTTGGTAGTCTCACGCTGAAGTCTCGCTCCTCCCACCTGGACTCGCGAGGGAACTCAGTTGTAGCCGGGAAAGGTAAATAGTGTCCAGGTGGGAGGAGCGAGACTTCAGCACGAGACTACAGTTTGCCGTCTAAAACACTATTTAGGTGAATTTAAACCATGGCTAAGTTGCTCAACGCAACTCGTTCACAGGTAAGGCCCCTGTTCATGTTGGACAGACATTTTAATTGCATTTTGTGTCTGTTAAGAGGCACAAAAACACCCTTTATGTTATGCCCCCATAGCTGCCTCAGTTATTAAGCTGAGTGGGAGCTTTGGGCATTCGCTGTCGCAGCTCCGCGTCGCAAGCACCAATCCGGTTCGTTTTTTTTTTTATAGACAATACTCACAAAGGTCTAACGATCAAGATTAACTTAAAAATTGCCCGGAGTTCTCCTTTAAGAGTTCCTTTCACTGGAATTAAACTAAGGGGCCAAGCCCAACCCCTGAAAAACAACCCCACACCATAATCCCCTCTCCACCAAACTTTACACTTTGCACAATGCAGTCAGGCAAGTACCGTTCTCCTGGCAACCGCCAAATCCAGACTCGTCCATCGGATTGCCAGACAGAGAAGCGTGAAGAGTCCAGTGGCGGCGTGCTTTGCACCACTGCATCCGACGTTTGCATTGCACTTGGTGATGTAAGGCTTGGATGCAGCTGCTTGGCCTTGGAAACCTATTCCATCAAGCTCTCTACACACTGTTCTTTAGCTAATCTGAAGGCCACAGAAAGTTTGGAGGTCTGTAGCTAATGACTCTGCAGACAGTTTGGGACTTCTGCGCACTGTGCGCCTCGGCATGCGCTGACCCTGCTCTGTGATTTTACTTGGCCTGCCACTTCTTGGCTGAATTGCTGTTGTTCCCAATTGCTTCCCTTTTGTTATAATACCATTAACAGCTGACCGTGGTATATCTAATAGTAAGGAAATTTCACAAATGAACTTATTGCACAGGTGCAACCTATCACGGTACCATGCTTGAATTCACAGAGCTTCTGAGAGTGACCCATTCTTTCACAAAAGTTTGTAGAAGCAGTCTGCATGTCTAGGTGATTGATTTTATACAACTGTGGCCATTGAAGTGATTGGAACAAACACCTGAATTCAACGATTTGGAGTGGTGTCCCAATAGTTTTGGTAATGCAGTGTATATATAAATCAAATGCATTGATACAAATTATTTTTAAGTGTGACTTAAGTGTCCAAAGAATTTTGAAGTTACTGATTCTTGTATTACCTTAAATCCTACTGGAAAGTGTATTAGGTAGAGGTCCAGGTAGTCTAGCTGAAGGTCATTTAAAGATTTATTTAAGCAAACTGGAATGTCTTCAGAAGCATGGTGAGTACACCACAGCTGGAAAAGAGAGGCATTGTTATTGCATGTATGATGTTTTCACTCCTTTTAAATGTGTCTATTTAACCTTAGATCACCAACATAACTTAAACCTACTTTACTGACTATGAACATGTCTTGGCGTCTGATGATGCCCTGCTGTATCTTGGACTGGATGGCCTTCCCCACCTCTGTCTCAATCCGGTAGCTGTAGGCTGTATCTATATGCCGATATCCAGCAGCGATCGCTGCCTCAGCTGCCCTTTGACACATATCTGGTCCAGTGGCCTGTTTACCATGTTGTAAAACATTAAAACATTGCTAGTTTCTGTTGCATAAGATTATGCCATTATTACACTATTAAACATTACAAGATGGCTGTCCTTTGGTCCTGAAAAAGTGTAATGCATATGTTAGTAATGTATTAAGAAACAGAAATCACAAAATTAAAACAAGGGAAAAAATCTAAAAAAATTTAAAGATACAGGGAAAGACAAGTAATTAATAATTACATATCTAACAATAATAGCACACACACATATATAACAAACACACACACATGGGAGATGGGGCATGTTGTCACCGTGGAAACCTGTCATGAATAGCCTATTATTATTGTTTATGCATTTGTGCAACAAAACTTGTAGTTATACAAGTAGTTATATATATATATATAACTTCCCAATGTGACCACTAGCCCTTGTAATGTCCCCTACCCCCTATTCAGGTAAATCTGAATGCTCATCTGAGAGTCATTTCAATGTAAAACAGTTTCCAGATTGATCTGAATTTATCATATATAGTTAGTATGAGACCATTATAGAAATGGAATTCTACCTCTGGCTTCCATGTTCCAAGTCCCAGTAGTGGCATGCGTGTGCCATCATTTAGTTCAATCGTCCTAGGTTGTCCAGCTCTCTCCTCCATGTAAATGCAATGAATAGCAGCTAAGTGGACTGACTTGTCTTTCCTGTCCTCTTCCTTGTCTCTATATTTCTAGCTCATATCGTCCTCTTTGGAGTTTAAGCAGACCTGCCTTCTCTTTATCTTTGCAGTTAATCATTGAACTTGACAAGGAGTGTGTCAGTAGTGTGTATGTTCGTGAGTGTAGATAATTTACCACTATTGTTCCTGTATGTTTCTTACAGGCTGTTGGCACGATTGTGTGAAGGTGACCTAAGAGCTCATGTGACCCTGTGTTACTTCCTCTTGTGTGTGTGTGTGTGTGTGTGTACTTGTTTAACCTACATTGTGAGGATCAAATGTCCTCACAAGGATAGTACAACCTGAGATCACCTACATTGTGGATTACCAGCAGTCCCCACGAGGGAAATGGATTATTAAACATACTAAACATGCTTAGTTATTCTAACATGTAAAAATGCAAAAGAGCAAAGCTTTGTATTCTGCAATTCGTGCATCAAACACTCGAGGGCAGCACACTGACACAAAAGCATTTAAATCTGCCTAAATCATTCCTGCAAAAGATTTTGATTTGTCTAAGAAACCTTAAAAACTTTGTCAACCATACAGGGTTTTCTCACTAATCCACCTGATTTTCACATCTTGAGGAAGTAAGAGAGTGTAAGAAAAAAGAAAGAAAGAAAAAAAGGGTCTCTTTCCACCCATTCCAAAAATCCACCTCCTCTAATCTATTTGTAAGCTATGGCAATCCTTAAAGTTAAACTATGTAACTTATTTTGTTCAAAATTAGCCAAATTTAAAGAATGAGTCAATACAATTACGTGTGTTTTTTAACCCCGATTCAGAGTGATTCGCGGTAATTAAGATCCCATATGATATTGTACACCTTTTTGAAGTTTTATTTTAGGTTTTGATGTCCTTAAGAATATTTGCGGTATAAGTACCAAAAACCATCCTAATATGAAGAGTTCAGATGCAAAAGCCTCTAAGTGGCATCTGAACTTTTCTTCTAGAATGATAATTTTTATCAAGCTCGTATACATATCAGTAATTTCACTTAAATGGCTATGAAAATTACCTATTAATTGTCATTTAAGTGAAATGATTGAACTTAAATAAACAAGCTTGATAAAAATGATCATTCTAGAAGAAAATTTCAGATGGCACTTAGAGGCTTTTGCATCTGAACTCTTCATATATTTTTACAGCTCCTTTCTCATGAGCTCTGCTAAGAACAGGTCGATTTTGGCCTTTCTATTTAATATTCATGAGCCGCTCTTCTGATTGGCCTGTTGTTTTCTGAGTGACGCACGCACGGCCATGCCAACCACAGGTAACTAGGTTCTCTCTCAAGATACCTCACCAGAGAACCTCACTCGTGTTATCAGAGAACAATAGGTTACTGTCGTAACCCCGGTTCTCTGAAACATCGAGTGGAGAGATCCACCTATGGGAAGGGCATCCGTACCTGACCTCTGCAGAAGCATCCAATTGCACCAAGTCTGGCTAACAGACAGAAGCGCGCAGCCACTGCCAGGTAAGGCCACACCCCCTTACCTACGGGCATATAACAGCTGGGCGCGCTACTATTCCTCAGTAAGTATATTCGCTTCTCGTGCGGCAAGCGGGGCAAAGCTGGTGGATCTCTCCACTCGATGTTTCAGAGAACCGGGGTTACGACAGTAACCTATTGTTCTCTTTCATCATCTCGTTTCGAGATCCACCTATGGGAGAGACATGGACAGCTCCCCGATTGCCCAATACACTCACAGTGAGGTTCTGAAGGCCAGAGAAGGACGGTCACCTCAGAGAGGCGGTGCCTGACACGTCCCACACACATGACCCAGCAAGTTTTCCGCCACGCTAAACTGCTGTGGACAAGCAGGGCATGAAACATGCATGAGACACATACATGATAATGGCCCCCGCACCACCAATGCACATAGCTAAACCCAAGAAGGAATGCGAATGCTTGGTGACAGGAATGAACATGGCCAGCCGGCCCATTCACTCCTCGTTGGTTAACCAAACGGGGTTGTGGGAAAGGGCTAAGAGGACCCTACCCCTAGGACCGAGTGTGCCACCGAAGTTCTGGTGACATCCAACCGGTTGTAACGCTCAAAGGTATGAGGAGAGGACCAGCTGGCCGCGGAGCAGATGTCCTGCAGTGGCACTCCCCTGAACAAAGCCCAAGAGGCGGCTAAGCCCCTTGTGGAATGAGCTCTGATGCCCCTTGGGGGCTGCACTCCCTTTGCTTCATAAGCCATAGTATAGCGTCCACAAGCCAATGTGAGAGGCATTGCTTTGAAATGGGACTCCCCTTATGCAAGGGAGCCCTTGAAACAAAGAGCTGGTCGCTCTTGTGGAAAGCACTGGTCCTGGTCATATATGCTTGCAGAGCACGGACGGGACACAGAGCATTCAGCTCCTGATCCTCCGGGGAGGCAAAGGGTGGAGGGTGAAAAGCGGATAGCTCCAAAACCTCCGAAGTGAACGCAGGGAACCATTTCGGCATGAAGGCCGGGTCAGGCTTAAGGAAAACCTTATCTCCACTTAGGGAGAATTTGGCGCACGAGGGGTGAACCGAGAGTGCATGTAGCTCACTGACCCGTTTAGCAGATGCCAAGGCCGAGAGCAAAACTGTCTTGAGGGACAGCAGCTTAAGGGAAATACTCCTCAGAGGCTCAAAAAGATACAGAGACCTCGCTTCCAGCACCATGGGGAGGTCCCACTCTGGAACAGATCTCCTGATGACCGGCAAAGAGCGGCGTGCACCCTTCATAAAACTGCGGGTTAGAGGGTGCTGTCTGACGGTGGAGCCCTCGAAACCCACATGACAGGCTGAAAATGCAGCCAGGTAGACCTTAATAGTGGAAAAGGACCTGCCTCTTTCCATGAGGTCTTGCAGGAAACACAAAATATCAGGCACAGAGCACTGATAAGATGTGAGACCATGCCCATCATACCACCCTTCGAACACTTGCCACTTACAGCCATATAGGGATCGCGTGGAAACGGCCCTGGCATTCTGAGTAGTGGCAATTACACGCGGCGGGAGCCCCAGTGCATTTAGGTTCGTCGTCTCACGGGCCAGGCCCAGAGAGCCACCCTGTCCGGGTGGAGGTGGTAAATCTCCCCGTTGGCTTGGGACAGTATGTCCGTACGAACGGGAAGGCGCCATGGCTTGGCGTATAACAGAGGGATTATCTCTGCCAGCCACGGGGCTTTGGGCCACCTGGGTGCTATCAGAATGAGAGACAGGTCGTGCTCTCTCACCCTGGCCAGTGTGAAAAGTATCAGGCACAGGGGAGGAAAAGCATACAGCAGCACTTTGGGCCATGGGTGGGCCAGTGCGTCTGCCCCGAGGGGCGCGTCCACGTCCTTTAGCGAGAAGAACATAGAACAATGGTGATTTTCGCGCGAGGCGAAAAGATCTACGGCTGCCTGTCCGAATCTCATCCATAACCTCTCCACTATCTGCGGGTGAAGACGCCAATCCCCGTAGATTGGGTTTCCCCTCGATAGCAGATCCGCGCCTCTGTTCAGAATGCCTGGGACATGAATCACGTGTAATGACAGAAAAACCCGTGTGCTCCACACCAAAAGCCTGTAAGCTAGAGCGTGGAGTTTCGACGAGCGCATGCCGCCCTGACGGTTGATATAAGCCACTGCCGTGGTATTATCGCACCGTACTAGAACGGGATGTCCCTGCAGGCAAGGCAGAAAATGATTCAGAGCTTTCCAATTGGTAAGAGCTCTAAATAATTCATGTGCGCTGAACGTAGTCTGCTCAGCCACAGACCGTTCACCGTTCACCGTTCTGCCTTCCTGGGTGGTTCCCCAGCCTGTTAAGGACGCATCTGTCTTCACAACTTTCCGCATAGTAACCGTCCCGAGGGGGGGTTCCCCGTGCGTAAAAGTTCTCGCTCTCCCAATGGCGCAGGGCCACCGAGCAGGCGCGCGTCACCGTTACCGAGCGGCAGAGATCGCGATTCGTGCTGAAATGTAGTGACAAAACCCATTTCGTGAACGCTCTCATTCTCAGGAGACCAACGGCACAACTTGGATAGATGAAGCCATGAGACCCTGCAGCCTGAGGCATGTACGATATTGTACTCTCTCCCCTTCTCTGAACTGCGACAGACAGTTCATCAGAGAGACTGAGTTCAATTCCAAGCCCAGGAAAATGACATTCTGACTGGGAGTGAGATTGTTTTGCTCGCAATCACCTAGAACCCGAGGGATGTGATGTGCGCGAGCACCCGGCCGGTGTCCAGCGACACCTTCTCCTTCGATTTGGCTATGATGAGCCAATCGTCTATTTAAGTCAGAATTCTCAGCCCTGATAGTCTCAGGGGCGCCACGCCCACCTCCGCACACAGACAGAATGTTCGGGGACCCGAACAGAAGAACTGTGAATTCGTAACAAATGCCTTGGTAGGCGAAACGAAGATATTTCCTGTGTGGAGGGTAGATGCTTATGTGAAAGAAAGCATCTTCCAGATCGACTGATGTGAACCAGTCGTTCTGCTTTATAGTCTCAGGGGCGCAACGCCCACCTCCGCACACAGACAGAACGTTCGGGGACCCGAACAGAAGAACTGTGAATTCGTAACAAATGCCTTGGTAGGCGAAACGAAGATATTTCCTGTGTATAGGGTAGATGCTTATGTGAAAGAAAGCATCTTCCAGATCGACTGATGTGAACCAGTCGTTCTGCTTTATAGTCTCAGGGGCGCCACGCCCACCTCCGCACACAGACAGAACGTTCGGGGACCCAAACAGAAGAACTGTGAATTCGTAACAAATGCCTTGGTAGGCGAAACGAAGATATTTCCTGTGTGGAGGGTAGATGCTTATGTAAAAGAAAGCATCTTTCAGATCGACTGATGTGAACCAGTCGTTCTGCTTTATGGCACAGGCGAGAGAGCCTTGTGTCACATTCTGAAATTGTATTTCCTCAAATGTTTGTTCAACACTTGAAGGTCCAATATAGGGCGGGGGGCGCCACGCCTTTTGGAACATGAAAATACCAGGAATAAAAACCATGGTTTATCAGATTGGGTGGCACCATCTGAATCGCTCCCTTGTTAGGAGGGAGGAATTTTCCTCTTCCAGAATGTGTGAGGCGTTTTCTTCTGTGTGAGAAGAGAGAATGCCGTAGAAATGCGGAGGTTTTATTGCAAACTGCAGCTTGTAACCCTGGGTTATGGTACGCAAAAACCCACTCGGGCGCTGAAACGGCTTGCCAAGCCGCTTTGTGACTAGCGAGCGCCCCCGCTCGGGCCGGAACGGGGCTGTATGGGCCCAGCTGGTTCATTTATGATGCAAGGTGCCATCTAGTGGGCACACTAGAGGCGACATGCAGGGGTTCGGAGGGATTTTCTCTCTCTGCAGTGAGAAGTTTTCTCTGTGGAGAGAGGTCTTCTCTTCAAAACGAATTCATTTGATTCGTAACCTTGTGTGTTTTGTGTTGGGCAAACACTGGGGCCGAAGCCTTTATTGACCGAGTGAGGGGAACATAGTGTGGTGTCCACTGTGCTGAACTTTCCCTCACAAGGTGCCCCCTGAAAGTGGGGAAAAAAACACATATCTCCTGAACACATGAACTGGGCAGTCTTAAGTGCAGGCAGAAAAATAATATCCGCGGAGAGAGATACTCTCTCTGTAACGGATTTATTTAATTTGTTTGTTTAAAAGTGTTATTTAGTTATGTGTGTGTTTTGTGTTGGGGAACACAGGGGCCTTCCACACACAACGTCCACTAAAAACACATGGGCTGGGCAGCCGCAACGGAGCTGTGTGAGCCCAGCTGGTTGATTTTTGAGGCAATGGCGCCCTCTTGTGGACGGACTCAGGGCGACATGCATGGGATCAGAGAGATTTGCTCTCTATGTTGGCAGATATATAAATCTGCACGAATTCATTTGATTCGTTTATTAAATGTGTTGTTTAGTAATGTGTGTGCTTTGTGTTGGGAAACACTGGGGCCGAAGCCTTTAATATCTGAGTGAGGGGAACCAAGTGCGTGCGGTGTGGTAACACTGCTATGTACTTTTCCTCACGACACACAACGTCCACTAAACACACGGGCTGGGCAGCCACGAGACGGGATTAACCGACCGTCGGTGGGAGACCCTGTGTAACGTTACTCCCAATGGTCGAACAACAGGCAGGCCGCTTGCGTTCGGGGCCGCCTTCCTAGGAAGGCATAAATTGAAGGCCTCAACACGTAATCGTAACACATCAAGGCCCGCGAGACCGTGTTAACAATCTAGCGGGACGCTCCAGCCGCCTCAGACTGGGCGGTGGTCCCAGCGCTTACCCGTCGTAAATATTCCTATCCTGGTCGGTGGAGCTCTGTGGAGCTGGCCACACAATGTTGAGGCGAACGGCCGCTCGCTCACAAACTTCCAGGAGGATGGACTGAGGCAAAGCCGCGTGAGCGCTAGCCTATTTTATTTATTTTTTTTTGGAACGCTAAAAGGACCGCGTCATCCCCGACCGGTTCGTCAACGAGAGTGGGGTTTTCCCGCGAAGATGTCCTATTCAGGGAATGCGGATTGGGCTGATGTCAGCTCAAATATTTTAGAGAGGTGGCGCTCCGGGAGTCCCCCAGTAGCGCGTCATCATCACCGTGTCTCCCCTCCGAGTCAGAAAGGCCGAGCACGGCGCGGTGGGTCGAGCAACTAAAGGCCTGCTAAGTAAAAGCTACATGGGCAGCAATTACAATGACCGCAATTCTCCGGGTTCTCCAAAGCTTCTTGAGCGTGTTAAGCCTAAGCAGACCGCGCAGGACGAGAGGGTCCTTAGCGGCGATGAGAGCACCACACGCGGCCGGGCAGGCTCGTCGTGATAGGCTGTTCCCCGGGGGAAGCGGCTGTTTATACGGTCACATAGCCATGGATGGGCCAGCGGTGAAGAGCTCGGAAAAATCCATGGCGGGCAGCCATGTAGAGAGGAGCAGGTGAAAGACAGCGAGAGCTCGGGCGGCTCCGGATGCAAAAAACACAGCGGATAGGCTTAAGAAACAACTGTCACTCACGTCTGGCGGAGGCTGATCTGGCGATATGTCCTCCTGAAGACTCGAAAGTGAGCAGCGTAACGTTAATCCAACCGAACTGTGTCAATGCAGAGATCGCGAGAAGCGAATGTCAACTGAGGAATAGTAGCGCGCCCAGCTGTTATATGCCCGTAGGTAAGGGGGTGTGGCCTTACCTGGCAGTGGCTGCGCGCTTCTGTCTGTTAGCCAGACTTGGTGCAATTGGATGCTTCTGCAGAGGTCAGGTACGGATGCCCTTCCCATAGGTGGATCTCGAAACGAGATGATGAAAGAGAACCGGGGTTATGTAAGTAGACCTTACCTAAAGGTCATCACCTGTAATGATGGACATTGCTGAGGGAAATGTTATCCCGGCCTTGTATGTTCGAGCCGGACTCGGCGACGACAGGAGACAAATAACCACCTCCTTACTTTTGGCGTTATTGTTAAAGTATGATAATTACCATAATATCAATGCTGCACGCAGATTTAACGTCAACGCTAATTTAAACTGTCTGTAAACAAACTCAGACTTTTTTTGTCAAGTTCGATTTAAATCTCCAAAATATACGCTAATATCTAATTATACACTGATTTTGAAATTAATTGCCTACTGTTAGGGCTGCCGCTGCACAATATCGCAAATGTATCGCGATATCGATATGTATGCATATGCAACAGCTTGCAATAACTGGTCATGCACAAAAGACAAAGAGAAAATCACTCACTGCTTTTGACTGAATAACTTGTAGTTTTAATAAGAACTGGTAGGCCTTTAAATTTAATTCATACAGTGAAAACTAAGCAGAGTTTTATTTTTACATATATTATTTATTTTTTAAGATAATTTAAGTTTATTTTAAGCATGATCGTATCGCATATTGAATATCGCATTATAGGAGTTGTCGCATATCGCATTTTTCTTCAATATCGTGTAGCCCTATACTGATACAAGCTGGCGTGCTACAATTTCTTTTACAAGGTTATTTTTCTGTAAAAGGTGTACTTGTGGTAAATGTGCAAAGATGCCCACAGAACGCGAGAACATGCAATTGACGTGCAAGATAACGTTAAACTTGTAAAACTATGAACTGTAGGAACTGCAGCATCTTTGATGAGCTTCTTTGAAAAACGGCATTGGACTGTGCCTGATTGACAAAGCAATAACTTGTGAAATATGACAGTTAAGGTTGAACTAAATCGCTGCGGGGTTTCTGAATAAATAAACAGTAACCACTGTTCTCTTATATTAATGTTGTTTGGAAGCCTTTGCAATGATGTAGTTTCCTGACGGTGGGCAGTGCTCGGGGTTGTGACTGAAGGCCAATCAACCAATCTAATCTCTAAAAGATTAGCATGTATAATGTTCAGATAGGCTATACTACACATTTTTATAATGCTATTTCATAACAATACCCATAATAATATAAATATTTGTAACTTTTTTTCCCGCTTTTTTTTTCCGATCTTCTTCCAACTTCCTGCGACCCCCCTGGTGGCCCCAACTTTGAAAACTCCTGCCCTAGACCTCTGTTATCTAGCCTGACGTTGTCATACTCAGATTTTAGTAAGAATGTGAGTCTGATACTGCTCCGTTGGGCTGTGATTATGGGCCGTGTTTCAACCGAACCAGGAAAGAAAATGCCTCTGCACTCAGTTGGATTAGACCTACAACCAATCAGAGCAACGGAGTAAGTGACGTATGTTGAATCCCGTAGGGAAGAACGGCAAAAACATCTTTCTGATCGACAAATGCCTTGATTGCGGTTCTCTGTTCCTCTTTTAAAATGAATGCGCTGTCTAGATCCTCTAAAACTGACGCGATGGCTGAATCTACACATCTAAATTCTCCAGCGGCAGCCATTCTTTGTTGTGAACGAATTTAACCCAATCGCTCTTTGGTGACGTGGATGATTACGTTAATGTTGATCATCTGTCCATCATCGTATAAAGCCCGCCCTGACAATTTGATTGGTCCGAACAGCTTTGGTTCGAGCATACTTGCTTCACAACGGATCAAGTCCAGACCGAACTTCCCATCCTCAAATGTTGTGGGCGGGGCTAAGTTCGGCTGGCATCCAGGCTATCTGTTATCATGAAAATAGCCAGGAAATATCAGTTTTGACAATATGGGACCTTTAAGTGTTCTGTGTTCATATTTTAGACCAGATACGATAGGATGGTTTTCACAGGAAATTGCGTAGGCCTAAATGTTGTTTGTTCGCCCATGCGTTGTTGTAAACACGTAATAACCACACGTAATAACCTAGAATACTGTCTAACACTTGATGGCTGCTCTGTTAAGTCTTCGTCGTCGGTTAGGAACCTGGGTGTGCTCTTTGATGCCAATCTTTCTTTTGAAAGTCACGTGTCTAGTATCTGTAAAACCGCATTTTTCCATCTTAAAAATATATCTAAATTACGTTATATGCTCTCATTGACAAATGCGGAACAATTAGTTCATGCGTTCATGACATCAAGATTAGATTATTGTAATGCTCTACTGGGTGGTTGCCCTGCACGCTTAATAAACAAACTATTGCAATCTCAAAATTCCGGCCAGTTAATAATACCTAGAATATCAAAATCGACTGCTGGCGGTAGATCCTTTTCCTATTTAGCACAAAAACTTTGGAATAGTCTTCCTACCATTGTCCGGGAAGCAGACACACTCTGTCAGTTCAAAGCTCGATTAAAGACACATCTCTTTGACCTAGCATACACATAATACATTATAGACTTCTATAATTCAATGTTAGGCTGCATAAATTAGGTCAGCCGGAACTGAGAACACTTCCCTGATGTACTCGTTACATCATAAGAAGAATGCCATCTACGCTAATTTTAGTGTCTTTGTTTATCCCGAGGTTTTCCCGCAGCCTGCCGGATCCAGGCCGTATCCAGATCTGACGAGGAGCTTCGCCTGGACCCGATGACAATGCAGCGCTGAAGTGCCAACTAGCCTCTCCCTATGGAGGATCCCTTTCCCACTCTACAGATAAAGCGTTGTGAATTTCGTTTTGCATACCTACCCCGAAGTGATAAAATAAACAAAATTCTGTATCAAATTTATTGGCAAGACAAGTAGTTTGTTCAGGCATGGTTTTGTAGGGAATTACAAACCTGCGCACATATAGAGCTGGTAAGTCCCGCCCCTTCCGCTAACCCCGCTGGACCTCTAGGTTGAAAAATTGTCAATGCAAGTGAATGAGAGAAATTAATTATTTTCTAATCCCACACTGTAAAAAAAAATTTGTTGACTTAACTCATTATTATTTGTTATCTTTTTGCATGGTTTTTTTTGAGTTTAACTAACTTATTTGGAAAAGTGTACCTGACAAATTTGGAAAGGTTTGCCTGACAAGTTACAAAGTACAATTTACTGATTTAATTTAGTTAAGTAAACTTTGAATCGAAGTTCAGCCAACTAAAGTTAAGTTTTCTAAACTACATCCAATAAGTTCAGCCAACTAAAGTTAAGTTTTCTAAACTACATCCAATAAGTTCAGCCAACTAAAGTGAAGTTTTCTAAACTATATCCAATAAGTTCAGCCAACTAAAGTTAATTTTTCTAAACTACATCCAATAAGTTCAGCCAACTAAATTTAAGTTTTCTAAACTACAACCAAAAAGTTCAGCCAACTAAAGTTAAGTTTTCTAAACTACAACCAATAAGTTCAGCCAACTAAAGTTAAGTTTTCTAAACTACAACCAATAAGTTCAGCCAACTAAAGTTAAGTTTTCTAAACTACATCCAATAAGTTCAGCCAACTAAAGTTAAGTTTTCTATACGACATCCAATAAGTTCAGACAACTAAAGCTGTTTTCAAACTACATCCAATAAGTTCAGCCAACTAGTGGCGTTTTGAAACTTTAAAACCTGCACCAGTACCAAATAATTACTACTAGAACATTCATTAGCAAAATACATTTGATTTAAACAAAAAATGGCAAATTAACAAATCACTGATAGAATATAATACAACATTTATTGCATTGAACTCCTTTCCATGAGGTTGTTTTCTGTTTTTTTAGGAGTTTTACAAGTTAATGCATATCATGCAAATTAATCTGTTACATAACATTAAACAAGATTACCCCTCAGCATTTAACATTGAAACATCCTTTGTTCCAAAAGAAACTGTTAAAACATTATTAAACACATTCAATAACTATGATAGCATAAATAATTGAATTATCATAGTTGAAGTTCAAGCTTCAATAAATTAATCAATTAAACTAAACACTCTAAAATATACCACTCCTACAACATACAATATGTAAATCTTCCTGTTCACAACATGCTTTCAAAAAGAAACGCTGAAAAGCATTTAAGTGTTGTGTTAATCTTAACTAAGCGGTGATGCTTTAACAAATTCATCAATTCAATTGATCACTAACAAATTCAATTAAATTGATCACTCTAACAAATTCATCAATTAAATTGATCACTCTAACAAATTCATCAATTAAATTGATCACTAACAAATTCATCAATTAAATTGATCACTAACAAATTCATCAATTAAATTGATCACTAACAAATTCATCAATTAAATTGATCACTAACAAATTCATCAATTAAATTGATCACTAACAAATTCATCAATTAAATTGATCACTAACAAATTCATCAATTAAATTGATCACTAACAAATTCATCAATTAAATTGATCACTCTAACAAATTCATCAATTAAATTGATCACTCTAACAAATTCATCAATTAAATTGATCACTCTAACAAATTCATCAATTAAATTGATCACTCTAACAAATTCATCAATTAAATTGATCACTCTAACAAATTCATCAATTAAATTGATCACTAACAAATTCATCAATTAAATTGATCACTCTAACAAATTCATCAATTAAATTGATTACTCTAACAAATTCATCAATTAAATTGATCTCGAACAAATTCATCAATTAAATTGATCTCTCTAAAAAAAATAAATAAAAAAAAAGGAAAAGATGAAAAGGTTGCAAAGTTGCATGCACTTCACCACATTAGTTTATTTTTCAGTCCATGAACTTTTGCGGAGCAGCTTTCCCCATCAATGTTCATGAAGATCCGCTGGATCACCTCAAAGGTGTAGCGCAGCTCTTTGGGATAGTTGATATTTAAAATGTAGAGCAGTCCAAACAATGTGACAAAGGCATTTGGAATGTCTTGGAGATCCACAATGACAATCTCCCCCTCCAGTATCACAGCCATATTCACGGTGTCTGGGAAAGCACAATCTTGTCTAGTGTCCTCGCTCACTGACAAGATTCCCACCTTAATACTCTGAACGACATTGCTCTCATTGTCACTCGGCTGGAAAAGAAAGAGAAATATTAAAGATTCAGCGGTAGACTAGAACTTTCATTACCACATTAAACATACATTACCAAAATGTAAACCGGCATTTCGAATACATTTATTTCCAAGAGAGAATACTGATTTGTATAGAGGGTATGCGCGTGACGCCACTGTCGGCCGGGGTGACTGTGGTTACACACACACACTGAGTGGCAAAAAGGTGGTAGCAGCGTGAATTCCGCAAAACACACAACACATCTAAAATGGAAAAGAGCTTTGAGATTGACTGAACAAATAGATTTGACCAGAAATCTGAGGTATGTTTACAGACTTCCGAAAGCTACAGAAAAGCAAATAGATAGCAGCAAAATTGAACACCCTACATATTTATTAGGGGTGGCACGGTACATGAAAAAACATCCGAACCGTTCGGTTCGCTTGTCTCGGTTCAGTGCGTGTGTGCGTCGCACGGTTCGTTCGACGGATGCACAATGTAACCTCGTGCCCGTGACCTCAGACAGTGCGTTTACTTTACGCGCGAAATAAGAGATGTGTGGACATGCATATGAGGCTTGTTCGACTTGAACCGGCATTGCACAGACTGATCGATGAATAATGTCAAAGTACCGCGAGAGCAATGGCTCCGTATGCTTTTCAATCACTCTCGCAGTACTTTGATAATTTTGCAGTGGTCTCTTAATTCAGTTTCTCTGGTTTTACTATTTATAGATGTGTGTTTGAGTAAAATGTAAATGTTTGTTTTATTCTATAAACTACTAACAACATTTCTGCCAAATTCCAAATAAACATTGTAATTTAGAGCATTTATTTGCAGAAAACGACAACTGGTCAAAATAACAAAAGACAAGTGTTTCTTCAGACCTCAAATAATGGAAAGAAAATAAGTTTGTATTTATTTTTAAACACTATAATAATAATAATAATAATAATAATGATTTAAGAAGAGTTCTTAAGATCTTAGGAAGAGTTGGTGGAATAACCTTGATTTTCAAAATCACAGCTTTCAAGCATCTTGGCATGCTCTCCACCAGTCTTTCATATTGATGTTGGGTGACTTTATGCCACTCCTGGTGCTAAAATTCAAGCAGCTCGGCTTTGTTTGATGGCTTGTGACCATCTGTCTTCCGCTTGACGTTCCAGAGGTTTTTATGTGGTTCAGGTCTGGAGATTGGGCTGGCCATGACATGGTCTTGATCTGGTGGTCCCTCAGTCCACACTTTGATTGACCTGGCTGTGTGGCATGGAGCATTGTCCTGCTGGAAAAAAAACAATCTTCAGAGTTGGGGAACATGTCAGAGCAGTAGGAAGCAAGTTTTCTTCCAGAACATATGGCTTGATTCATGCCTTCTTCACAAAGACAAATCTGCCCGATTCCAGCCTTGCTGAAGCACCCTCAGATATTTGATGGGAGGATCGGTGATGATCTAAGGGTGCTTCAGCAAGGCTGGAATCGGGCAGATTTGTCTTTGTGAAGAAGGCATGAATCAAGCCATATGTTCTGGAAGAAAACTTGCTTCCTACTGCTCTGACATGTTCCCCAACTCTGAAGATTGTTTTTTTTCCAGCAGGACAATGCTCCATGCCACACAGCCAGGTCAATCAAGCTGTGGACTGAGGGACCACCAGATCAACACCCTGTCATGGCCAGCCCAATCTCCAGACCTGAACCACATTGAAAACCTCTGGAATGTGATCAAGAGGAAGACGGAGGGTCACAAGCCATCAAACAAAGCCGTCCGAGCTGCTTGAATTTTTGCACCAGGAGTGGCATAAAGTCAGCAACATCAATGAGAAAGACTGGTGGAGAACATGCCAAGATGCCAAGCTGGAAAAATTAAGCCTGGAAAAAGCTGGAAATTAAGCCAAACAATGATTAATATTCTAATGGTTTCAAAGAAAATACAGGCATCTATAATCATTATCACCCAAATATAAAGTACCAAAAAAAAGCATCATTATTATACTAAAGTGATATTGGTGCATCCTTATTCCAGTGTTAATACGAAAAAAGAACTGAAATGTGTACCTCACAAACTTTGAAGAAGTTTCCTGGATTCTCCCTCAGGTAGTATGGAAGGCCCAAAATAACTGCTCCCCTCTTCTTCTGGTTAGAACTCTGCCAAAAAAAAAAAAAAAAATTAAAAAAAACCTGCACACTGGTGCAATCACAAATAGATGTTTTATATTCGTTTGTTTTGTTTAAACATTGCTGTTGGTTTTCCTTTATTAATCTGGTTGTAATATTTTTTTTTTCAAACAGCGACCCCTAGAGTCACTGTGGAGTACTTGTATTTAACGTTACTGTCGTAAATACCACTTATGCAGAGCGTCTCTGCACTCACAGCCTGATACTAGGGCTGGGCAAAAAAATTGATTTTTCGATTAATCGTTTTTTAAAATGTGGTCGATTCAAAATCGATTCTCAAAGGCCAAAAATCGATTTTTTCATATTTATTTCCGCAAACATTAAAGATTAACGTTAATGTAATTACTAGTCTTCTCCACTAGATGTCACCCTCTTATTTGCCTTGCGTTTTGTTACAGAGGAGCGAGAGGCGAGCCAGCCTGTCAGTCAGTCATTCATTCATTCATTCATTCAATCATTCAATCGGTGCTTAAAATGGCGGTTTCAGGTGCGTTGTCGACGTTAATTCCTTCACATAAAAAGTCAGAGGTATGGAAGCATTTTACATTTCGCAAGCAAGACGGAGAGGATAGTGTGGTGGACAAGAACAAAGCCATATGCCTGATGTGTAATGCTGAGGTGAAATGCTGTAGTAATACTACAAATCTGCGGAACCATTTGATGAGACATCACCCAGACGTGCAGGTTGCAAAACCCACACACCCACAGCCACAGCAGAGCTGTGTAGAGCATAATAATTGTATAAGTATTAAATCGATTTCATTGAATCGAAATTTTAATCGAGAATCGAAATCGAATCGATTTGAGAGCTTGAGAATCGAAATCGAATTGGAACATTGAATCGATACCCAGCCCTACCTGATACCCCTTTAAAGCTGTTTTATTAAAGTTGAACTAAGTAATTTTTTTTACCTTAACCGAACAGCTTTGGAGTCATTGTAATGTTTATATTACTGATTTCGTGTTGAATGGTGGTCGTCCCCCTGTTGGCTGTGAGCGGAAAAACACACTTGCAACTTTGAGCCGGCGGCCCACCGGCCGCAGCATCAGGAAGTGTCGCGTAATAACAGGTCTCGCGATGTAACGAATTGCTTTACGGCAAGAAAGATCTGATAAAATGAGCATCAAACAGAAATGACCCGGCGCAGTATAACAGGGATGGAAATTAGCACCCGCCACCAGCCAAATGCGGGTGATTTTGTGTTGTGGCGGGTAAACTCGCTTCACCTACCGGCCACCGTGGCGGGTAAATAAAAATTGCATACTGTTTCACCCGGACGGCGGACATTTTTAGAGGAGGCACACCAACAACCGCGCGCTTCTTCCATCGAGGCTCGGCGTGGGAGCGCGAGAGGCGGTTTGCCGTCCAAAGGGAGAGCTAGCCACGAGCGCATGGTGTATTTTTAGGGCGGGGTAGCTCTCTTGTGTAGTAAAGAGCTAGCCGCGCGAACATCTACCCGCGCACTTCTTCCGTCCAGGCTTGAGCTCGATAGGCGGTTTGCCGTCCCAAAGGAGAGAGAGAGAGACAGACAGACGCAAGAGAGAGTGGGTGAGTGGGAGACGCGAGCGAAGTGTGTGTGTGTGTGTGAGTGTGAGTGTGAGTGTGTGAGAGAGAGAGAGGCAGGCGTGATCAGTGGAAACAAAAACATACATACATACAGGACATCATTCAAACTGCAAAGTGTTTACTTATATTTGTGTACACTCGCAATAAAACACAACATTGTGCTTTTGCACACTTTTGTCAAATTGTAACCTACAACTCTCACCCAACCACACAGACACACGCACGCACAGTTTTAAAAGCAAAACATTTATCCAACCCCATTTCAAAACAGGTTACATCTTTTGGAAATTCATCATATCACATTGGTTTTCATTTCTTGTCCTCTGAGTCAGAGCACTAATCTGTTTTTTTTAGTTTTTTTTAAAGGTGCATAACGCAGGTCTCTGAGTTTTTGCAGAACTACACCCCCTCTGGCGACAAGCGAAACTGCAACCAGAGATGTGCACGCTCATGGAGCACACGCACACGCACGCTTGCACGAGCACGAGCTGTTCATAACCAAAGGAGCATCAGCCGCACACATCTTTTGTTTACAGTCATAATGTCTTCAGAGGTTATAAAGTTATAAATCTGCAAGTCATTTTAAATATATGAAAGGAAAGGCATTTGAGTAAATTACACACTTGTATGTGAGGGGAAAACGGGGGTAGAAGAAAACTTCAGTTTTTGTTTCCATCTATCTCCATGTTGAACTGTTTTATGTGTTTACTGTATCCACTTATGATTGTATTATTATGGAAACACGTTCATGAACAATAAAAGTTATTAATTTGTAAAAGCTTAAAATAATAATCATACCATACACAGTTGGTCAACAAAGTACACTCAAATGTCTCAAGGTAATAAACAATCAAATGGCACTATATCCGCTTTCATAACAAGTAGTTATAGGAACTTAGTTATAGGAACTGTCCACTTCTAAACAGTTCTAAGAACGACTCTCCCCCAAACTCGGTTTTGCTGTTTGCGTTCGCACTGGCCAGTGGCCATAGCAACCGAGGGGCGAGCACGGCGGCGGCGGCGCCACATACAACAACAACAACCCAGCATGGAGGAGGCTATCGCAATGTTCCCGTTCTGCCTACCGGGACCTTAATAACGGAGTACGAACGGCGGCGTTTAAAGACTATGGTGGAAAGTCTAAAGTAATATGATGGAAGAAGATAGAAGAGCAGAGCGCAGGCAAAGGACGTTAGCAAAGAACACAGAGGCTACCGGTAGGCTATACACAAAAACATAGTTAGCATCTTTTATGGGACATGTTTTATGTTTCATGCTGTACTATTCTTCCGAAGACAATTCCTAGTTTATGAACCTGTTCACTGACAATGGTAACGTTAGTCAAATCAATTCCGATTGTACATTTATCTAGCTTAGGCTAAAGCATTAACGTTACACATTTTACGCATCGTCATTTGTTGTCATAGATTTGCCGTATCAGACATTAGAGACTGGGGTAACGTTATATCTTACCGTTTTATCAAGAAAACAGCCAACTGAGGGTCCAGTTTGAGTCCTAGAGCAGACCGGAGATCTATCCATTTGTTGAAAGCCTTCCCGATGCTGACTCTCGTCTCGTCTTATTCCGACGCCTGACTCCAATTTGTCCCTTTTGGTCAATAACTAGACAAAAGTTTTCTTTTCTTTGTCTTACGTGGAGTTTGCGTTGGGGTTTGGAATGAACTACAAGCCGGTCTCTTTGAATCCATCTTCTACTTTTGTCGAAAGTTGACTAAAGTTTTGTCGCTCGAGTTGTCTTCGCTGATACGGAGAATGGCGGCTCATAATAACAAACCTCCGAGACATCGCCTGGTGAGCGTGAACGCGCATGACGTCACGCCCAGTCTCAGATTCGAGCCCGAATCCCTCTTATTTATTTTACTGTACAGGATTATAGAGGCAATCTCATTGAGCAGAGAAGGGTTCATTCAGCCCATCAGGCAATTGTTTACGCATGTATGGGTTAAAAAACGGGTATTTTTAACATGAAATGTTGCGCAATGCACCTTTAAGTTACATGTTCTACATTGATTAAAAAAGAAAATCAAATTTGTTTTTAATGGTATATTATTTTATACGGAAATCAATTATTTATAATTCAGATTCAATTAAAATTAAGGAAAACAAATAAATTGATCTGAAATATAGCAAATTCATTTTAAATTCATTCAGGTAGAATTACCAAACATATCTCAATGTCTTTTGTCTTTATTAATTTAATTAATAAACTAATTGTATAAAACTATTGTCAGTGCACTACAAATAAACTGGTTCTATGCCTTTATTAATAAAACGTATACAACTTAAAAATACAAGGCTTAAGACATTTATAAAAATGCCTTTTTGTTTTGCTTTTTACTCCATTGTACCGAAATCGTACCGTACCGTGATATCTGAACCGAGGTATGAAACGAACCGTGACTTCTGTGTACCGTTCCACCCCTAATGCAATAGTTTCATTATTATCCATACCTTACTATAAATAAATAAATAAATTAATTAATAAATAAATAAATTTGTACGACTAAATCATGTTTTGCGCCAGTAACTGAAAAAGTTAGTAGCGCAAGTGTCACCAGTGGAAAAGGTTAGTGTAGTTCCCTGTCCAGCATAGAGTGCGGTTCAGCATCGGTTTAGTTTTTTGTTTAATCTACCCTACTCAAACCATGAACTGATATACATTTCATTAAATGTGTGTGTATAAGAGAGAAAGAGAAAATGTCAGTATTGCATTGAGACTTGAGATTAAATAAACTGCTTAAGTATTGTAGATCTTGTAGTATTAATTTTCACATGCAGTTACACATTGTCTGTTAAAAACAAGAAAGTGGCTGGTAAAAACATTGAGTGGCAGGTAGATTTTGAAATCCACCTGCCACAGTGGCTGGTGGACAAATTTAATTTCCATCCCTGCAGTATACATGTGGTGTTCAAGCGCACATACAATACAGATCACTCTATATAGGGGCCACACCTTATTTCCACTCGTTACAGCTTTCATCCTACTGAACAGGTACTGGTGTACAGGGGGAGGGGATCCGGCTGTGAGTGCAGAGACATCTCTGCGTGCGTGATATTTACGACAGTACAAGTATCCCACAGCGACTCTAGGGGTCACTGTTTGACAAAAACGGAAATCCTGCATAGTGCTGCTTTAAGGTACAAATCTTGCATAGCGTGCCTTTAAATAAGAGATCTAGCGCTAAAATGTGTTTTTGAACTCAACCCGAGCACTCATGTCTGCTGCTATCAGCGTCATGGATACATAGTGTCTCTTGTGGCAGCACGCGTAGTCTTCACTCGGACACGCTCTTCAATCTATCGTCGTTGCGGAGACTATTCATTCCGGTGAAATCACAAATTAAAATGCACACAAACGAGTCCCTGCTTGTTTTAGCAGTTTTAAACTTTTTCCTTGCCTGAAGTGGAGCAGGCGGAAAAATAGTAGCAAAAGCCTTAGCTCCATGAGTATATCAGAGCCTGTGGTCACATGAGGCTCGTAAAGAGGGCAGCCCTGCTCGGAGCATTGATAGTGTCAAGCGCTGTATATTGGCCTGAGGAATCTTTTAAAACAACTCATATGCGCCAACTCTTTAGGTCACAAAGTCCGCGTTGTGCCTTCAAATTAGACAGAAAATGCATTCCATCAAAACCGTTACTGTTATTATATAAAGGTATAATATATTAAACTTAACACCGTGTCCTAACTACATACGGGACGCGACGACACAGGAAAAAGGTATATTTTCCATGTTAATCAGAGTTTTTTCCCCTAACCAGCCACGATGGCGACGAGCGTCAATTCTATTTTAGAAACAGTTTCTATTTCTCCAAGATGTCACGCTGGAACAACAAACACAAAGTGTGGCAATGATAATCTCGGGTACTGTTTATGTGCTTTATTTAAATGTTAAAAGCGTGTAATGTGACTTTGAATATCATTTAGTGCTCCAGTTTTGTAGCTGTAAAAGCAACAATAGATAATTCACCTCAGACCTTGAAATAAAAAAATGGAAACATGAACGTTCAAACGAGTGTATTCTTTGACAAAGATTGCTTAACTCATGTATTTTTATTAATGCTTATATGGTGTAATATTTGTGAATTTGATTATGTAGCTACTTATCCATTTTCTTGCTAGTGCCGTCAAGATTATTCTGGTGCTGTGCCCACACGCTGTTTTAATTTACTGGGTCATTTCGTAGTCGCGTCACTTCTGGTGTGGACAAGCAAATTGCTTGTTGCTGGAATCTTATCGCATCACGTCTGGTTAGGACACGGTGTTACTATTAAAGTCCCTGTAAAGTCAAAATTAAGTATGTGTTCTGAGTGTGTCACACCACAGAAAAATTTGTTATTAGTCACCCAGCCAAATTTGAATGATAAAAAAAGCCAGCAAGTACATAAAATAAGCTATCAAAATCTTGAAAAAATGAACAGTAATCTCTGCTCTCAAACGCTGGGGGCGTGTCCGCTGGCTGCGCTGAAACCACGCCCACTCGCGGGAAAGCTGCCGTTGCAACACACAACTCTACAGCCGAAATGGATGCTCGCACGGTGGGCACGCACTGCCGATGAAGGCACCAGTTGTCGGCGCGACAGGAGGATGAATGCCGAGGCGGGAGTCGGTTCGGCCCCATTCACCAGTAAGAGCTAGGGGTGGAACGGTACATGTATTCGTATCGAACCGAAACGGGCGTCACGGTTCGGTGCACGAATTTGCACGTAGAATACACGGTATGAGAGAGAGAGAGAGAGAGAGAGAGAGAGAGAGAGAGAGAGAGAGAGAGAGAGAGAGAGAGAGAGAGAGAGAGAGAGAGAGAGAGAGAGAGAGAGAGAGAGAGAGAGAGAGAGAGAGAGAGAGAGAGAGGCGATGAACATTGTGTGTGTCTGCGCGCGCGTGTGCGAGAGAGAGGCGCGATGAACAGTCAGTGTGTGTGTGTGTGTGTGTTTGCGCGCGTGCGAGAGAGATCTCTCGTGCGCGATCGAACAGTGGAAACATACTCCGTCATTTTTTCATACAGGACATCATTAAAACTGCAAATTTTTTACTGTTTACTTTTGTGTACACTTGCAATAAAACACAACATTGTGCTTTTGTCACACTCTAAACTCATCAAACTGTAACCTACAAATGTTAACAAAAGTTTTTAAAGGTAGTATTATTTTATACGGAAATCAATTATTTATAATTCAGATGAGAAAGTTAGGGTTAACTAAAATGAAGGAAAACAAATATATTGATCTGAAATATAGCAAATTAATTTTAAATTCATTCATGTACAATTACCAAACATATCTCAAGGTCTTTTCATCTTTTTAATAATTTAATTAATAAACTAATTATATAAAACTCCTGTCAGTGCACTACAAATAAACTGGTTCTATGCCTTTATTAATAAAACTTATTTAAAAAATACAAGGCTTAAGACATTTATAAAAATGCCTTCTGCATTTTTGTTTTGCTTTTCACTCCATTGTACCGAAATCGTACCGAACCGTGACGTCTGAACCGAGGTATGAACCGAACCGTGACTTATGTGTACCGTTCCACCCCTAGTAAGAGCGGATTATCAGTGATTCGCAGTTGTCTCCGACAAAAGTTTATAAAACTATCCCGTGTAAAATGATCACTTACAGAGGCGGGTTTTGCTCTCCATCAAGGTGGCTCTTCACAAAATTAATCCACTTCTTCTTGATGTAATCGTTTTTCGGAAATTTAAATAAGGACCCATCTGTTTTGTAAGTGATCCGGTGATCGCTAGGGTTGGGTATCGTTTGAATTTTAACTATTCCGATTCCAATTCCGATTCCGGTTCCTAACGATTCTCGATTCCGATTCTTTTAAGAGGCAGGGTCAAAAAAGTTTAGGATATTTTAAATGAGCTAGCTAGCTAACCAACGGTTTTTCTGAAGGAAATAGTCTGACCTTCTCCATCAATTTTAATTTAACTTTTAACCTTTTACTTTTTATGAACTTTAGCCTACTATGAATCTCTCACAGGGCTGTTTTCAACTACAATATAAATATCAAATCCATGAACTTGAATATAAATAAATTATGGATAAATTTTCACAAGGGTACACTTTCCTTTATAAATAAAGAGAGCTTTATTTTTGAAAACCTCATGAAAGCACATTTACACATGATGTATGACGCTGCAGGTACTTAAACATGTTACTGTGCTTCTACTGGTGGGCTAACCTGGTGCAGAATAGCAAATAAACAATAAGAAACAACTTGTAAAACCTTTGTCATCTGGCGAGGAGAGAGCAACCAGCAAAATAACTGGTGCTCTGAACGCCGTCGAGAGCACTTTTGGAACATATCCATGGCTTGGTTTGATGCTGCTTTCACAGATGCGAATAGAGCGTCTGGCGCGAGTGATTTCAATGTTGTCAATGCAAAGACGCGTTACGCGCGTAAACAATTCCTGTGGCGCGAATGGGGACAGGCCCGCTTTTCAGTTTATAATGTCCGTTTATATAGACGCGAATACTCCTTTTATACGCACGTCATTTCGCTCTTGACGCGCGAATGGATTCAAAGTGTTCAAGCGTATAACTTGACGCGGTAGGCGCGAATTTGACGCGCTATTCGCGTCTGGAGTGAACGCAGCATAGGACGACTCTCGAGTTGCTTCGCTTGGTTATGCCAACACTTCTGGTGGACGCTTCTTCGTGGGTGTTCAGCGGTTTCTTCTTCCGGTCGGCGGACTGAGAATCAAAACTAGGAATCAATTTAAACTTTTGAACGATTCCGGGAAAATCGCAAAGCAAGTCCCGGTTCCAATCGATACCCAAGCCTAGTGATCGCATCCAGGTAGTACGCATTTCTGTAGGCTGTTACTAATAATAGTACTACTGACAGTAACTTGCGATTGAGCGGCAAACTGATGTGAATATTGTTAGGAGCGGCCAGCGGCTCCAGTGCGTCATCAAGTAGGGACGTGTCCAGGAGCTCAAGGGCCCCAGTGCGTCATCGAGCCCTGTTTTAGCCCCGCCCAGAAAATCCGTAAAATAGCAATGGTGATGAGAAATATAGTTTACCAGTGGGATTTTGTGCAACACTAGTTGATAGAATTTTCCTGATGCAAATCTCTTTCAAAGCTAATAAATTAGTTTTGCTGTATAAATTAAATTGGACTTGCCTGTTCATCCAAACACTTCAACATATTCAGAAGTTCTGGAACTTCATTGCTTCGCTCGGTGTATAATTGCAGGAGCCTTGGTAGGTGCTTGTCAAGCCCTTCGAAGAATGCTCTTTTTAAATCAATGGAGACAAGTCTACAGAATTCAAGAGCAACCTGTTGAAGCAAAAAACAACAAGGAAAAAATAAAAAAAATCCCACGCACAAACATTTATTTTACCCATGAACTAAACATTAAAGGGGACCTATTCTGCAAAATTCACTTTTAGAAGGCATTTAAACCGATGTGTCTCCACAGTGTGTAAACAACCAAGCCTATAAATGGGTAAAAAAATCCACCCACCCTTTTCATTTTAGAATCCCCATAAATAGGGAGAAATGGCTTGTTTTGAGAGACTATGTTGACGTCATCATAGGGAAAAGCCCCGCCCACTGGTGACACTCTGGGTGCTTCTCAGTTCTTATTTGTGCATCCTCGTTCCAAGGAAAATGAGGACAGAGGCATCGAATGATAGCTTTTTTTATACATTGGAATACTTGACCACTCGAGCGTTACTTCATTACTTTACATTACTTCAAGGATCTGCTTTTATGTTGTTTAAGTTTGTTTATTTAAGAAATTCATAATAAATAAACAAAGCAAGATACCCTGTTGAAATATGTGAGGTGTGGTTTATATAAACCGCAAGCGTAAAGTATAAATTAAAATTATTGTGCCCGATGTGAAGGAGGAGGAGAATTTATTCGTGCGTCAAGTTTACACAAAAAACTTCCGGATTGGATACACCCGTGTATCCTCGCTCATGACTCCTCTGGAAGCCTCCTCACTCCTCGATCCTCGACTCCTCGCGGTGCAATTAGAGAATTGAGATGTCCTTCAAGATGGCTGTGCTTGATTGGTTTCCGGGTCATAGGATGGAGGACAGAGGAGCGAGGAGATGAGGAGGGATATTGAGAAGCACCCCGTGTCTAGCGGACAGCCCTATACTGGCAAGAGGCGGGGAGCAGGAACTCATTTGCATTTAAAGAGAAGCACACAAAAACATTTTTTTATCCCAGCCCAAAAAGAGGAATTTGAACATGATATAATAAATGTTCTATGAGGCATTTTGAGCTGAAACTTCACAAACACAATCTGGGGACACCTGAGACTTGTATTACAAAGGGTCCCCTTTAAATAAAGAAATACACTTTCTACACTTACTTGTCTTTGAGTGAAAAGTGCAGGCCATCTGTTCCTTATTTCTGATACTGGGGGCTCATCTTCTACAATCTCCTTTCTTCTGGCACAGAAAGTTTTCTCCATAGCTGCATCAATTACATGCCAGTCTGGATTTTTTTTTGTCATCTCACACTGTACATCTTTCCTTTCAGTCTCCAAAACAGTATAATTTGATCCAGCAGGTAAGTCCGGTAGATAATTGGTCTCCGATCTTCGGGGTTTCTTGACTTTGTATTTTTTACCATCTGATGCATGGCGTTTTTCACTAGTAACTGTAAGCTCTGGACAGCCAGCATCCCGAAGTTTACTTCGGAAGTTTCCCATTTTGAATTTAAGGCTTATTTTCCATCCATACCACCCTGTGGCCGACCCCGGTTCTTTAAGGCATGGGTGCGTCTCTGTGAGAGCCCTTGAAACAGACTCGAACTCCTCATTGGATGGATACGCCTTGTAAGAATAGATTGCAGTGGCAAGTTTGTCAAGAATCTCAGATTTAACATCTTTGGATAGGCTGAGCAGTGAGCCATCTGTAGCATATTTCTCGTTTCCACGTTTCAAACGCAATTCAACATCATACGAAAAGCTTGGAATAGGAAAAGATACAGGCCATTGCTGGGAGCGACTACTTGCTGTTATTGATCCAGGATTTCCGTTGTTGATACTAGAGACAGAAGATGATGACATGACCGTGGTGTCTAATGTCATATCTGACTGGTTAGAGTCAGAGGGTGGTGCTCTACAATTAACTTTAAGTGTTGCCTTTTCAGGAGGAAGTTCAGTGATAGTCGTTAGGTTGCACAAATCATGGTCAAATTCAGGATCCTCATATTGAAGTGTAAAATCACTTTGTATGTTCAGCTTGCTTTTCAGTGTTGACCGAAGAGATTCAATGGATTGTGGCCGATCAATGTAAACTTTCCTAATATCCTCAGGGGACAAAATCACACGAAGAATCATTTTGTTGCAGGTTTCTAAAAAGGAAAGGCAACAGAAAATGCATTCAGTTGAGGAGGAATGTCTTCGGGGAAATCATCAGCTTTTTATCATGCATTTTATATGAGGACAAGGGGTGATAATCATTCAATTCATCTGGATCAACAACCCTCAACTCACAAGTGGTATACTTTGTTAGTTCAAAGCATCTGAAATGCTCACTGTACCATGCTGAATACAATTCAATGAGAAAGGCAGGTTTGTTCATAACGATCAATATCTTGACAAGCCTGCCAAAGTCTGGAAGCCCACTGGTGTATCCCACAGAAAGAAACATTCCCTCAGAGTACCTGGTGCCATATATGCATGCACTTGATGCAAGAGATATTGATGTAACATTGGAATATTTGGCCTTAACTGCCAACTTAAATGAAAGATCCAGGCACTCAGTGGACAGAACTGAAACATGATCAACCACTAAATCTGGCTTGAAAAGAGTTGGCATGTCAAGGTGGTAAGCAAGTGTCAGCTGATGTCGCTGGGCTAATGTAAGCATTACATTTTTAAAGTTTCCAGAGTCATGGACAGCTTTTTTAAAAAAGCTGTGTTTTGCTTCGAATCGTATAGTCCAGAAATCAATCACTGGTCCAAAACATCTGATTAGTTCTGGATAGTGCTCGATAAAATGGTGCTTTGGACGGAGTCTGACGTCTGGAAATTCGTCTTGCAACAATTTCCGGTGATCTGATATTTTTGAATCAAGGTAGTCCAAACTCTCTGTGGAAAACTGAGATGAGGCTAAAATCTCAACAATGTCCTTCAGTTCAAGAATTAAACTCCAGGTTGCATCCTTTTCTGGAACTTTTGAACCGATAATCAAAGGTAATAACCGTAGAAGGCACCAGTTTTCATGTCCGTTGCCTCCAATAGAACCTTTCAGTTGGAATGATTTTAAGATCTGCTGTGGTCGGTTTGTTTTGTCAGAATATCTGTATGGGAAGGACTGAATTGAAGCATTCAACTCATCCAATGTGAAATATTTCTTCTGAATCAATTTCTTCAAACAAAGACTTAGCTCCAGGGGTACAACACCTTCAAAGAGGTCGTGGAGAAAGTCAGGGGGAAAGCCTTTGATGGTGGAGAAATGTGCAAGTCTGTTTAGAGCACAGTCCCTCTTAACACCATCTACTACTGTGTGTGAATCCTTGTTCTTCTGAATTTCAGACAGAGTCTGCTCATGCAACTCCTCCGTTCTCTTTGGGAACCTCCCCTCTCTAACTTCATGTGTCTGAATCTCATCACGTCCCGCCAAACAAAATCTGCAGAACTTGTTTGTGGAAAAACTTTCTTGAAATCCAGCAAGCGAGTGTGCGCCCAAATTGTCTGCAGACACATAGAGTATTGTTCCTCTTATACTTGCACCCAGTGTCTGAACAAACACTCCATGTTGTTCAAGAACTTCAATGTCTGAAAGAAGCGGTTCAAGAATTTTGTCGTATCCATACTCTTTGACATCCTTGGTCTTACATAATGTTGCAAGGTAGATGGATGATGAATTGGACCTGTCTCTTCCAGGAAGATTTGCAATTAACCAGTAAATGGCACAAAGTTTGTGCTTTTTCCTTGAAGTGCCCAAAGGGTTACACACTTCAAAATCATCAATGTAAAGTCCAAGGGCTATGCGCAACTCATCTGAAAAAAGGATCTTGTTGTCCTTAAAATACAGCCCATCCCTAAATGTTTTAATTGTTTCAGGATGTTTCCATGTGTCTGCTTGTTCTGACTGTAAAACCTTGTCAAGGACATCACATCGATTCAACAGCGCAGTTAAAACTTTCAAAATTGGTACATAAACAAATGTGTTTTTCCGAGAAGCATCAAGAGTGTATTCTACAGGTTCTATCACAGTGAAATTATCTTTGTAGAATGTTGTTCTTTTGTAAATAGAGCTAAGAGGACCCCTTTTGGACAAAAAGGCTAGAGGATGTGTTTCCAAGACAGTTTCGATAATGGCAGCAATAACTGAGGAATCCAATGAACAGTTGTGTTTGTTTAAGACCTGTTTAACTGACATCTCGGCAAGCTCTCCAACAGTACTACCAATGCTACCAAGTTCTTCAACTATTTCTTGAATGGCTGTCTTCGAGACATGTAAAATGGCTTCCATGCGCAAAAACAGTGAAGCCAACTTCTGTTGAATCAAGCCCTCAACAGGAAGATCTGGATTGGAATGCAATGGACTGGACTGGACTGGGTGCCACGCTGGTAGGCTGTCCGCAGGTTGATTATCTGCATGTTCAAACCTTTCCTCAACCTCTTCGATTTGACATGAAATTAACTCTGCTTTAAAATGTCCAGTATTTTGGGAATGATGTATTTTACTTCTGTGTGCCGCAAACGTAGAGAACACACAAGTTTGAAAACTGCAGTCTTCAAATGGGCACTGGACATTCTCATTGTTTTTCAAGTGAATCCCCAGGTGGGAGAAGTACTGTTTCAAATTGCAGGCCTCTGAAAAACTGCAGAGGTTACACTTCACCCGGGTATTTACGTGATCTACAGATTTTGCATGATGCGCATGCAAATGTCTTATCAGTGTTGCCTGAGTTCTAAAGGAGCAGACACAGTCTTGGTAAATACATGGCAAAGGACAGGTCCTCCCATGATGTCCATGTTTTAATTTGTAATGCTGAATGATAGTTTTTCTGTTTGTACTGTCGAAAATGCAGTACTTACAAGTCCACCTCATCTTCACGTCAACACCAACATACCTAAAATAAAAAAAGAGTTTATTTAAAAAACAGTTGCGATCATATTACAGGCTGATGGAAACCACACCATACTATAGACCTTTATCACCGCGGAATAGATTACCGGAAGTGCTCGCTAGGGATGCACGATATATCGACCACATATCGATATCGGCCGATAAATGGTCTTTTTTGATGTTATCGTTATCGATCCGATAAGAAAATTGGGCCGATATATCAAAGCCGATAAATAATAGATTATTTACTTCAGTTGAGAGATGCGCGCTGTTCGCCATGATGGTTCTGAATGATTGGATTCACTTCGAAAAGGAAGATACAGTTCAGTGCAACATGTGCAGCACAAATCTTTCACATAGGCTTCATAACATTATAATAAAAACACGCCTGCAAAAGCATGTTGTGAATTCTTGTTCACCCACGTGTTTCAGCGCGACGAGCGCGTTGAGGCGGAAAGAGCGCGTCTATGGAGTTAAGCCTTCATGACAAGCACAGTCAAGTTCTCTTGAGCATTCGCAGCATTCTGTGCCATTGTAAGTTGTAATATGTTTATTTTGTGTATATAGGCCTGTATATCTGATTAATCTAATATAGGATGCGTTTGGTTGAGTTAATGAACGACGCGCGCTTCATTGTACCGGTGATCATCTTTATAGCGTGCGCGCAGCTCAAACAGCAATGCACATTTATAACTATAATTGGGACTGTCATATACATGCCATTATATTGAGAACACTATTGTAATAAAACGTTGTGAATTCTCTGGGTTTATGCCGTTTCAGCGCGTTGTTGTGGGAATAGCACGTCCAGAACAGGGATTAGCTACACATTATGACCAGCACAAGTTCGATTGTGCATTCACGTCCTTTTGTGCAGATAAGTCGTAATATAAAGCTGATGTAATATAAATATCTGATTAATCTCACATATCATGCGTTTCGTGGATTTAAACAACCTAGAAAAGTTCTTCAGTTTCCCGGTGCTCGTTCTCAGCTCGCGCAGATTAAACAACAATGCAAAACATTAAAAGCTATGATTTACACTGTCATATAATTATATTCACCATTGTAATAAATTTGTAAATTCTTAGGGTTTGCATTCTTCATCAACCGTCGAGTTGATTAACCTTCTAGCAAAGCGTTCAGTTTAACGTTTGTTCTCTTCAGCTTCAGCGCGCAGGTCACACAGCAATGTCATTTGAAACAGTAATGCTATTAAAGATGTTTACTATTAGGCTACTGTAATATTAATAGTTAAATTTTTTTTTAAAGATTGCGTTATAATTAATAACTAACATTATTTTGTTCTCGTATTACTTTCATCAACGATATGGTTTGATTAAAATAATTTCCTTATTGTCCGTGCGGAGGCGATTCCATTTTATTGATCCATGGCACATGCATTTTGTTTCTATGCAGCCCAATGTTAGCCTATCTAATGACTTGTTTGCAATATTTAGGTATTTTATTTTTGTTAGGCAATAGATTTTTTGATAACACTTTACAATAAGGTCTCATTTGTTAATGCATTAAGTAACAGAGAGCAATAGCCTTAATTGTTAGTTAATAAAATATGCGTGTTCATGTTAGTTCACAGTGCATTGACTAATGTTAGATAAAACTTTCTTAAAATGTCTTATAAAATTGTTGGTTCATGGTAACTAATGCTAACAAAATTAAACCTTATTATAAAGTGTTACCATTTTTTAATAAAGAAAGTTGCCCAGTGTAAAATTAATTTTAAAAGTTAAGGAATCTTACACTGGTTCAAACTAGGCTATACTGTAGTATATTTGATTTATGTTAAAAGTGTTTGAGACAAGGCTTTTAATTGTGAGCCTTCTGTTTATGTATACAGGCTATCAAAGTATATAAAAAAATTATTTAGATTTATCGGCCAATATATCGGTTATCGGCTTTCAAATGTAAAGAATTATCGGTTATCGGTATCGGCCAAAATGTTCATATCGGTGCATCCCTAGTGCTCGCCTAAGCAGTGTATCGACTCTTCCGGTTATGTATATTTTTAATGTGCTGTTAACCCTTTCACACAGAAGTTTAAAATATTCTAGCTGACCCCCCAGCGTGAGTTTAAGGTGACTGTTATTTAGAACCGGTCACTTTAATCTTTCCATGGTGACGCATCATTGCTTGTCACGTGACAGCACAACCACAACCTATTCGATATTCTATGATTAAATACTCAGTGACTCATCCAAACCAAATATTGAAATCTGCGATACCAGTCTGGCAAGATTGCACAATTAATCAACTTTATTATAAGCTACTAAAGTACCCTATTTCAAATGGTTATAAGGCTATTTCTCATGTTGACAAGCATGTACGTTGTTCAAGACTCAATATAGAGACGATGATTTTCCTACAAACAAAACTACTTGCTAAAATACATTAACAAATATTAATGTTTATCATAAAGGAGTTTAAATCGCAGGTTTCCTCCAGTCAGGTGAACTGATTGACACTATTGTCCGTAAGTGTGAGTCGCTCGCAATCATGAGCTTTAGGCTATGTTTTGTGTCTAAATGATAGCACAGTTTTCAGCCAGTTTGCGCAGTTCAAAGCACAGTCATGAGTCAAAATGATGACATTTTATTTTGTCAAAATAATTGCAATATAATTATTATTTTGTCAGCTTGATCGCAGGATTATAATGAATATTCATGTTTTAACCAAGAGGGAAAAACCCGACATCCCGAGGGAAGTGCCCTATAAGGCACATGCTCTTCTTTAAGTTACTGTATCATATACTTTTTGATATTCAGATTTCGTCCTGTAACTGGCAAAGAGTAAGAGAAGATCGGTTCATGTGCGCTTGATCCACCGCTTAAGGCCATTGCACACTGAGTCCGCAATTTTCGTATGCGTTTTTTCATGTTTGTCAGCCTAAAACTTCGGTGCACACTTAGTCCGATGCGCATTTATTAAACCTTTGCGAATTTTTTTGCAAAAAATACAAATTGGATTAGTCAAGCCGTGAGGATTATTTTGTTGCCCTCTCTCTTCTTAAAGGTGCTAAATGTAACTTTTCTACTAAAACGAATCCTTTTTTATTCCCTGTGTGTGAAGGGGTTGTAATCACACATTACAATGATCCACTTGTCGAATTTTCCTTTTACCTCTGAAGGCCAATATTCAAAAGTCTCCGGGTCGGATTTACCGCGAAATCCAACGGATGTGACGTGCATGCGCGCTCCCGAGCGCCTCTCTCCTTATATACAGTCTATTGTAGACGGTCAGGGAGTTACGTCCGGTTAAAGGCGCACGTTTTTCGGCTTATATCTCGGTCAATATTTGATCAATATTCCCAAGACTCTAATCGTTTGTAGTGCTGGACGGGGCCTTTCGAATGAGCCCACCCCCGAGGTCCAACTGACCCGGCTCCCCGAGTTACAGCCAGTCGAAATCGGGGGACCCAGTGAACGGCGATCCAGTAGGGGGTGTCCCCGAGGCCCGCCACTCCAGCGTTCGTACAAGGGACCTCCTCCCCCGAATTTGAGCTCTCTGGGTCTTTGCGTTCCAGAGATACGAGCGTTTTTCTTCTGAGATCGTGACGTCACCGGCGTCTGCAATTTTGCAGCGCGCCCGATGTTTTTCTGCTAATATCTCCGTGAAAACACCACTTTTCATCACCGCTAGACATCACCGCTAGAGGCCGCTAATTGTTACATAGAGCACCTTTAAAAAGAGAAAGGAAATATTGGGTCCATTCAATCCTGAGATTGCGCCGAGGGGAAGGAGAGTTTTTAACTCCTTATCAAGGAGTTGCGAAATTATCCCGAGCAATTCAAAATTTACCTCAGAATCTCAGTGGAATAGTTTGATGCTTTGCTAGCGATACTGGAGCCACATTTTAAAGGGATAGTTCACCCAAAAATGAAAATTCTGTCAGTAATCACTCTCCCTCATGTTGTTCCAACCCCGTAAGACCTTCTTTCATCTTCGGAACACAAATTAAGATATTTTTGATTAAATATCTTACATTAATATAGGAGCTGGATCACTCCTCCATAGGCTTCTAAGGGATTGAAACTTGACAGCCCCGAAAAGTTATTAAAGAAACCGTTAAAAGGGTCCAAGTGACTACAGTGGCGAAATCTTAAGTTTATCGAGCTTCGAGAATACTTTGAGCACAAAAACAAACAAAAATAGCGACTTTATTCAAGTATTCTCTTTGGGCCTGGAGATTTCACGTAGTGTTACTGCACAACGCTTCTGGTTGAACGTCACACACACACATATGACCAGCGTCGGCCAATAGTGAGCCTACATGTGACGTAGAACCCACAAGTGCTGCGCTGTTACACTACGTCAACAGCTTAGGAGAA
Organism: Semotilus atromaculatus; assembly: GCA_031834385.1. NCBI lineage: Eukaryota > Metazoa > Chordata > Actinopteri > Cypriniformes > Leuciscidae > Semotilus > Semotilus atromaculatus. The sequence continues at coordinate 7,988,451 of JAULUF010000001.1, forward strand.
TGACATGGAAGAGAAGAGATGGTTGAATAAAGTCGTTATTTGTGTTTTTTTTGCGCGATAAAAAATATTCTCGTCACTTGATAAACTTAAGATCTAGCCACTGTAGTCACTTGGACTATTTTAACGATTTCTTTAATAACTTTTCGGGGTTGTCAAGTTTCAATCCCTTAGGAGCCTACGGAGGAGTGATCCAGCTCTCAGATTTAATCAAAAAGATCTTCATTTGTGTTCCGAAGATGAACGAAGGTCTTACGGGGTTGGAACGACATGAGGGTGAGTAATTACTGACAGAATTTTCATTTTTGGGTGAACTAACCCTTTAAAAAGAACACGATAGTTTATATTCTAGATACTTAGTTTAGAAACTTTATATTCAGTGTTTTTTAAATCCGCATTTTGTTTTTCATATTGTACTTTGTGCTGCGAGAAGCGCATCAACTTGTCAGACGCCATTCTGGATTTTGTCGTTCGCTTGTACGGTGTAGAGTGCGGATCGGGACGAATTTTTCAGTCCGAGTCCGGCCCGCGTCCGACAAAGCAGTAACCGAACCCGACCCGAGCCCGACAGGCATAAAGATATTTATGTCCGAGCCCGACCCGAGACCGACAGTTAAAATCCCATTTTTTTCTCATACTAATGACACATGTACATTTGTTTGTGTGGAAAGCCCGCTTTTATTAAGAAAATGTAGGAAGGCATTCGGAAATGTCAACAGGACGAGTGCATCAGCGTGTACGGAGCAACAAGCGCACTTAACAGGCGCGCATGCACGTTTCGTTGTCACGGCTACATAAATTTCCGCACACAGGAAGACAGATGTTATGGTAATATTTTACATGTATTTTAATCACAAAAACGAACGTTTGCATCAAGTGAAAGCATCAGGCAAATTGGCTACTTACATAAGCTGTTTTAAATTAAAAATGTTCAATGCCTTATCGCGCTGATGTGACCGAGCCCGACCCGAACCCGAACATCATTTCTAAATATCTGTCCGAACCCGGCCCGGCCCGTCGGGTACCGGCGGGTCCCGTCGGGCTCGGGTCGGGTATCCATCCTCTAGTACGGTGGCTCTGAATTGTCAAAACAAATCTCTCAAAATGCTGGCTGTGGATGCGAAAAACAGAAAAATCAAACCCGATCCGAATTTTTTTATTATGGACGAAAGTTTCGTAGACAGTGTGCAAGCGTGATTGACATAACGTGAGGTTAATTTTTTTTTTTTAACATGCGAAAATTTCAGATGCAAATTTCGGACTCAGTGTGCAATGGCCTTTACACCAAGGCGCTATATAGAAATATATCACGTCGTGGGCTATTAAAGAGCGGCCCCCTATTGTTTAAATTTTGTTATAAAATCGACTGAATTTGAAAGTTGAGACCATTAAAACTAACAAAGCACACATTGCAATTATTCAATATTCACTGATATATACGGTAAGCCCGAAACAGATCACAGCAATAGTAGGGGTGTGAACCCACACTGGTCTCACGGTTCGATTACGATTATGTCATTGATTCAGTTCAGTTCGATATCGCGATGCATTACGATGCACTGCATCACCAATTTTCAATTTTACTTCAAAAGTGATGTGTGGGTGCGCGCGCGTTTGCCTGTTCGGGAAGTCGCAGTGACAGAAACAGTGACATTCCAGTTTAAGTTTCAAGGGAGTAAAGCCTGTTTATGCCATTAAAAAAATGAAATTGTCAAATAAATTTTGTTTTAAAGAAATGTTCATTTAAAAGCAGCACTCATTCATCAGTGTATAATGTTAACCTAGAGATGCGCGCATCAACTATCGCCGAGTCCGCTGTTGAAGGTGACGATCATCCATTTATAACGCACGTGCATCGATATTGACTACCAGCTATATACAGCGTGCTAACCTCCAAAATGAAGCTGTATTCTAACAATAACTTGGCTCTCCTTATTAGCTAGGCTCCTTGCATGCTGGCTAATAATTTTTTTTAAAGCTGGGTCTCCAACATTGACAGCGCTGTGTTGGACAGATTTGTGCAGCGGTGTTCCATGAGGGAGAGAGAGAGGGGTACGGGTAAATGTGAGAGAGGGACGAGCAAGAGGTAGTGCTGCGCGAATGCGCTAAGGTGCTCTGCAATCAAATACGATTTTAAATAGGCTTAGTAAAAAAAAATTTTTTTTTTAAATGTGTGGCGTTGATATTGTGGCGAGCCGCCACAAATAAATTAACATATGGGAAACCCTGCTGTGGATTCGGGTGACGTTGGAGCTCATCCGCTTACTCTAAAGCAGTCAGACTCTCCAGGTGTTAACAGCTCGGGTGAAAACTGCTAACGTGGTTTATCAAGCTAGTGGTATTACCTCCTGCATATTCTATTTGTGCTTGACGTGAGTGCACACAAGGCATGTTTTCTCCAGGTCGTGCTTACCAGGTTGTTCATAAAAGCCAAATGTGCCCAGATGTAGGCTTTTAAAGTAGCTGGAGCATTTTAATTACTCACACTCGCCTCCCTCCAAAGCACATGCGCGATAAATGAAGTCAGAAAAGCGTCAGTACATTATAATCGGTTATGGTACCCAGTACCGGAAGTAGCGATTCACTTACTGGAAATAGGAAGTGTGATAAAGGTCATCCCTATTATTATTATTATTATTATTATCTTTAATCATTGCGTTAATTAAACTCAAAATTAGACTCAAAACACATCTGTTTAGCTATGCATTTACTGAATGAGCACTGTGCCACTGTTCGTCCGACTGTTTTTACTGTACTTTATTTTTTTTAGCATTTTTGTAATTATTCTTATTTGTTTTGATTATTTTATTTTCTCCTATGTAAAGCACTTTGAATTACCATTGTGTATGAAATGTGCTATATAAATAAACTTGCCTTGCCTTGCCTTGCCTAATATTTTTGCTTTCAAATGCAGGGAGATACTAGGAAAAATCCTAGAATGTTCATCAAAATTCCTGGAGGGCCAGAGCTCTGCACAGTTTTGCTCCAACCCTAATCAAACACACCTGATCCAGCTAATCAAGGTCTTCAGGATTGCTAGAAACTTCCTTGCAGGTGTGAGTTTGAGCTGGTTGGAGCTAAACTGTGCAGAGCTGTGGCCCTCCAGGAATTGAGTTTGACACCACTAATCAAAAACCTTAATTTCTTTTCGACTGAAAAAAGAAAGACATGGACATCTTGGATGACATGGGGGTGAGTAAATTATCAGCAAAAGTTCTCTCAAAAGTGAACTAATCCTTTAAATTACAAGTGACTTACTGAAACATGCAGTGTGTCAATCACAGCCATTCCATTATTATTAAAAACAGTAACATTTAAAATTACAGATATATTAAAGTTACTTATTTTACCCCCATCAATTCAAATTGATAGTTAATTTTAAGATTTTCAAAAGACTACTGCGAAAACTCACCTGTATCTGGTGCTCTGCAACTGAGATGGTGACTGAGGTAACAAATCCGGTTGGTGAACAAGCTTTTAATCAACTTGATTTAACCTGTGAGTCAACACGAGGAAGTACAATTAGCAAATCTTCTATGTGCAAAACACTCTGATTCAAAATACACTACACTTAATAATCTTAAATTGTGACAACGTCGTGTGTAATTATCCCTATTATCAAGATTTCTTAAAACATGAACATGCGCGACGACATGGCGCCAGGCCTCAGGCCGGCAAGATCCAAACTCAACGTTAGTAAGTTAATAATGAACACTTTCAAACCACAGACGTATGAATTGTTATTTCTTTCTCTCATATAGATTCAATTTGACAGTTATTGTTTTTATTATTCAAAGATTGTGGTGAAAATGTAGCCTACCTGGCACTCTGCAACTTAGATGAAGTGTAACTTCAAAAAAGAATCCGGTTTGACTGAACCTGTGAGTCAACACGAGGAAATACAATGAGCGAATCTTATATGTGCAGAAATACTCTCAATAATCTTACATTCATGACAACATCGTGTGTGATTCACCCTATCAAGATTTCTTAAAACATGAACAAAAGCGCGACAAAATGGCGCGAGGCCGGCATCAAAACGACTAGCAGCTACCGGCAAGTTAGTATAATAATGAAAACCGCGTGACATTTCAAACCACAGACATTTTATTTGTTATTTATATCAACCATATCGATTTAATTTGACACAGAACGTTACTTGTTTTAATTTGAAGATTGTGGTGAAAACTTACCTATGCCGGCGCTCTGCAAAATGAAGTGAGTGACTGAGGTAAAATAATCCGGTTTGGTCCGGTTGGTGAAGGAGCAGCTTTTAATCAACTTGATTGAAGCGCTAAGTCAACACAAGGAAGTACAATCAGCGAATCACGTAGGTGAATCAGCGAATGATGTATGCAAAACACTCTGACTCGAAATCTGGATAACTTAATTCTGAAACAAATGCAAGCCTACTAATGTTCATTTGCACATATGAATTAAATGTATTTATTGTCATAAATTACGGATTTGTGAACACACCTGTGACTAACAAACATTTAATTGTGTGCTTTACAAATCTTTATATTACTCGTTAACACAAGACTAAAACGCTTATTACTAAAAACTTGCAACAATCACTTTCACAATATAAAATGTCACACTTACTCTGTATCACTTTATTTCTCCTGAAGACACGTGTAAGGTCCAACATGGAAAATCATCTGGTTTCCGCTGGCTTTTCTCGAAAATTCTCAGAGAAAAAAACGATTCAGCGAATCATCTTGAGCGGTTCATTTTAATGAATCGCTCAAATCTGCCCATGATGGATTGAATCTGACCATGAATAAAAACTGAAGCAGCTAGACAAATGTTTAGTGTAATTTAATGAATCTGTGCTCATAACTGTAAATAACAGTAATGTTTTTAATGTAGGCCAACACACTAAAATAAAATACACTCATTCATTTATATATAGGCTACCACAGTAGTGATAACTACAAGACAACCATTGACGTTGGCTTGAGAAAACCAAGCAGAAAGTTTGAAATAGATTTAATATGTTGAAGTTTGAAGATTTATCTTTGAAGCGGTTTTAAAACTTGAAGTTTAGGTTTTAAGACCATGCAGTCTACCAGACAGCAATATAGATAGATAGATAAATTAAGGTTAATTTACTATCAAAGCATTAGAGTATAGCCTAATTGAAGTAACATGCAGAAAATGCAGTGAAACATGCAGAAAATGTAGTGAAGTTGTTTTAACTTACATTTATAAGTTAAAATAACAAGTATACTTGTTAATTCAACAGAAAATCTAGTGCAGTTGTTTAAACATACATTTTTGAGTTAAAATAACAATTTTACTTGTTCATTCAACTTTCAGTCTAGTTGAGGACAAGAAAACTTAAAATTTCTTGTTGTCTGGACAATCTAGTTATCTCTACACAAAAATATAAGTTGAAATAACTAAATTGCAAAAATATTTTTTACAGTGCTGTATAGGCATGAATTGGCATAACACATTTGGACACAAGATAACGGCACCAAACTAGGCCTATAACATGTTAACGTTTTTATAAATCAACATTGCATAACTTTCTATTTGTATCTTTCAGCAGTATGATAGAAGATGGATTATATAGACTTCATAATGATGATTAAAGTAGAATTATTGATATTTGATGAAGGGCAGTTTCCTCATTCTGTAAAGAAAGAGAAGAGGCTGCACCAAACCAGCCAAACCAAAGCAAAGAAAACTAATAGACATGACTGTTTGGTTATCTGCTATCACAAAAAGAGATAATAAGATTATATAGGGAACATATACAAGAAGCATGGTCACAGCAGTTATTAGAATGAAATTAAATGCTCTTCTCTTCATGTGGTTTTCTTCTTTTCTCTCTCTCCCTCTCTCTCCTGGTCCTGACTGCTTCAGAGCTCTGAGAACAGCCACACAGCAGAACAACTCAACGGAGAGGAAGATACAGAAATGTGGAAACAAAAGTAAAAAGTACAACACGGGCTGGGACATTAAAAATATTATGATCCCACTGGAGCCAAAACTTGTCACCCAGACAAAAACAGAGCAAATCACTCTATATCTGAGAGGTTTGTACTTCAGAAAGGTTACAGGATGAACCACTGCCAGGTAACGCTCAACACAGATCAGACACTGGAACAGAGGATTGCCAATAAGGGCTAGTCCATCTAAAGCCCCCACAACTCCCCAGAGATATTCAAATTCATAAGAGAGTACAATAAAAACACATTCTATACATAAGAAAATATCACAGACAGAGAGGTTGAGGCTGAAGAACTCTGCCGCAAGTCCATTCCCTGTTCCTGTCACTATAAGCCATATCACATAGGAGTTGGTAGGAAGACCCAACAGCACACTTGCAGCACATATTATTGAATATAAAAACCAATGTATTATTCCAGGGTCCACAGTGGCATTTGAGTTACTGGAAGAGTTTGATCCATCAGAGGGGAAGATCTCACTGGAGATGTTCATCTCTTCACTGTGTGCGGTCAGAAACAGAGGGATGTAGATGTAACTCATGTTTCACAGAAAGAAACATTTTTACTGAACATCTATGCAACTGTGCAATGAAATAAAAGTTCAAGTGATGTGCATTGCCTAATAGTATTTAAAGGTCTAAAATTATAGCATTACAATTGAACTAAATATTTAAAATGCTAGGTTACACTTTATTTCAATAGTCACTTTAGACGTTCTACTAATTATAAGTAACTTTTCAACTACATGTCAACTAACTCTCATTAGAGTATTAGTATATTATAGTAGACTGTTAGGTTATGGTTAGGTGTTAGGGTTTGGGTTAGGAGAAGAAGTTGACTTGTAGTCGCCAAGTTACTTATAGTCAGTTGAATGTCTGTTGGGGGACCAACAAAATAAAGTGTTAGCAGATATTAAGCTGACAGTCTACTAACACTCCATTGACAGTTAGTTGACATGTAGTTGACAAGTTACTTATAGTTAGCATAATATCTGAAGTGGACTATCAAATGCTATTATATCTTTACATTTAAAAACATTTACATTTAGGATGGTTGTACAACCACAAAGCAAAACAAAACAAACAAACTCATAACCTGAGAAAATAAAGCTTTTATCAGAGCACCATCACAAATCAACTAATATATATATATATATATATATATATATATATATATATATATATTTACCCAAATGCAAACTTAAATATGGCAATGGATTCATGCATATGATCATAAAATGCATTGTGAACTGTTCTGTGCATGACAAAATACATAAGTCCAATTGCTAGCTTTTTATTTCTATTAAACAAGAACAATGACAAAATAAGCAGCAATAATCAGGTCATTACCTTAGTCCTGTATAATCACACTTCACATGAAAGAGTTAATAATTAAAAAGAATATTATAACACCAGCTGGACTTACTGGCTTCTCAGTTTTAACGTAACATAACTTGCACATCTGTTCATGGGGTGGATTCCGAAGCTCTGGTATGCAAATGTGTTATTGTGACATCATATTTAAAAAGACTGTGTTCTTGTTTACAGAACCTAAACAAATATATAAGTAGGCCTAGTTCATCTCTAAAAAACACCAATGTCATGACTTTGAATTCTTGGGGAACACAACAAAATAAATAACAAAAGTGACTTTGGTATTTGTCATGCAAATATTTCCTTCAGCGTCAGCTGTGAAAACAACAGAACTGCTGTCATACGAATCACCCAAAACACCTGCTTTTCAAATCAACTCAGTCAAAATACTGAAAACAGATACTCGGAGCACATGGGTTCACATCAAAAACAACATCAGCTACAGAAACTCAAAACAACAGACGTGAATCAAATTTGGGCATGTTTTTTTTTTTTTTTTGTCTGCTGAAGCTTTAAAACAAATAAACCTTTAAAGCACAATTAATATCACAAAGCAACAGTTTCAAGGAGTAAACAACTAAATCCAGCAACAATATTTACTTATAAAACCCACTGCAATCTTCAGATATTGTGAAACACAGAAGTGTTTAACCAACATATGTTTTATTGTTTTTATATTATAAAATATGCTTAATATTTATATATAATAAATAGTGACATTATGGATATTTTTCAGCTTCTAACCCCAACTCTGAACATGGCTTTTACATAACTGGCATGGCACAATTGGTCAGTGAATGGCCGCACCAAAGTTGCATTCTAACCTAAAACCAAACACTAACTCTTAACCTCTTAACAATAACCTCTTAACGTCTTCGGTCCTCAGATGTTGCAGATATTAATATCTGGGATGTGTCCTAAAACCTTGACATTCAATAACTTTCCTTAAGAGCACCATGAGATAGCAGACCTATATACAACATGTTTTGAAGCAACAATGTCAGTAATTCATCTCTACATGAGAAAATAAGTTAAAATTCTGACATCAAGTAATATCCACAGAAGTAATTTTGGATAATCTGAGATGAAAGCATCAAGACTAAGGGTGCATTTAAATGACAACGATGTACAAAAACGGAAACATTTCTCCTTTGCTTTTTTTTCAAGTAGACGACAACGTTGTCAAACCGATCTCCGTTCACACGGGTCCATGAAAAAGGTTAAAAATGCTGTATTATGCATGCCAGTTCAGTAGTTGGAGATGCCACTTAGTAAAGAAAGCCAACTGCCTATAGACTGAACACATACTATGCATGTGCATGACATCAACGTTTTCACAAATTCGCGTTTTTGTAGTTTATAAGACGCCAACGGTGTTTGTTTTCAAAACCTTGCACTTTCAGACCCCCAAAATGCTGTTGTGTTGTAAATGAACGGCCAAAAAAAGCATTAAAAGATTTTCCGGTTTTGTCTGGTGTCATGTAAACAGCCCTAATTGTTAAATACATACCATCACACCCACTGTTTGATAGCCAACTAATTACAATCTAACTCATTAAAAATACTACAAAACAGATACTCTTCTGTCATACTGGATTACATCATAAACAACATCAGCATCAAGGAAATCAAACTAAAACAACAGATGTGCACGATTTGCCTGCATGCACCGCATTCCACAAATATGGTACATTTTGATAACACATGGAAATATTAGAGGCACAAATCTCGTTCTTTTTTTCTTGAATTTTTACCATTATCATAGAGTTGACTACATTCATCAAGCTCAACCTTCTACTCTGTTACTCAAGTTATCTTCAAGTAACTCATCTTCAAACTTACATGGAACATGTAGGTTCTGGTTGCACAGTCAAACTCAAGAAAAAAAGGGCGTTATAAGGTTAAGGTAAACAACCTTTTAAGGTAGCTTTTCAAAACTGAAATATATCATCCATTTAAGTATATGTATCCCTAGACTTGTACAATGACATTTTTCTGCTCATCAGGCGTATGGGTATTTGATTTGTTTACATTTGTTTTACTGTAAAATGTGCATTATTAAAACAGAATTATTGACATTTGATGAATGGTTTTCCAACCCGATAGAGAAAGAGAAGTGGCTGAACTAAACTGATCAAAGTAAAAGAAACATAAGCAATAGAGGAGAGTGTATCAGGAATGTTTCCAGAAATCCATTGTGTATCTATAAAAATAAGAGTAGGAGTGCATAGCCTAACCATAGTCACATTAGTTATTAGAACGAGATAAATCGCTCTTCTCTTCATGTGGATTTCCTCCTCTCTCTCTCTCCCTCTCTCTGCTTCAGAGCTTTGAGAACAGCCACACAGCAGAACAACTGGATGAAGAGGAAGACTCGTGCAAAGAAAAAAGCAAAGTACAACTTAGTGAGGAACAACAATAGTTTACTCATAATATTGATCCCAGAGACAAACCCTGCCAACCACAGCTATCCAGAGAATTTGAAAATCACCCATGAGAAGAGATAAGACAGATTCCACGCATAAGAGCATCTTTTACTATAAGCCATATAACATAGGAATTGGTAGGAAAACTCAACAGAAGGACAAAGATATCTACAAATGAGGCAATTTCAAAAATGTAACCTTATAGGGCCATTGTGTGGTAAGAATGGTTTGATCCGTCAGTGGTGAAGATCTTACTGGAGATGTTCATCTCTTCACATCTGTGATCTATGAATGAGGAATACAAGTGTTAGTCCACCTGAACATTCTGAGGCTATACAGAGTAAACACAATCAAAATTACTTTAAATAACACACATTAGAATAAGAAAAGGTTTTTTTTTTTTGTTATAAGATGTTCAAATGCTATTCTAAATAACATGAATCAGATTTACCTCTGTCCTGTTGTCTGTAAAGATTATATAATTAGTGCAATTTTGTAAAAAAAATAATACAAATAAATGAAGTCATATCTATGTAGTCACTTACAGTGGGATGGTTTTGTCTTCCAAGTTGTGTTAAGGGAACGCAGCTTACATTTAATTAAATAGGATGAGTCCTGAATCCATATAGGCTATGCAAATATTAGTGACATCATATTTGGTTTGTAAGAGTTTTAAGGTAATAGATCTATAAAATGTCGTTGAGCAACAGTATTGCAACATTGAAATAAATAATGTGGTTTTTTTTATTTATTTTTTACAAATGTCATTCAGAATCAGATGAGTGGCATGAAAGCAACATGACAAGGTGTCACAAAAATCTCCTCACACCCTCACATAACCTCCTGCTTGAAAGTTTTCTACCTAATTACAAACTAACTCATAGAAAATTCTGACAAAATGATACTCCACACATGGATTTACAAAAGCAACATCAGCAAAAAAGATATCAAACCAAACAACAGATGTGATTTACCATCCGGCACTTTCAACATAAACAATAAGGTATCCTATGACTTTGACTACACAAATCCAATATTTTTAATGTGAGAGATATCAGATATGTTTTGATACCATTCAAGATATTTAAGACTTTTTAGGGGCTTACATTTAATAAAACTGAGTTAAAGACTTCTTAAGGACTCTTAGCTATAAAATTGTAAAAATGCAAATTGAGCAGGGCAAGAAAAGGCGTACACAAGGGCAAACAAGCTTATTAAAATAACAAGCTAACAGGACAACTGGTAAAGACAATCAAGGGGAAATCAACAATAAAACTATAAAAGGACTAAAAAGATGGCAGACAAAACAAGAAGTAGAACAAAAGTCCAGGGAATTACGAGAGGGATCACCTCCATTTTGGCCAAATGAGCCAGTTGGATAAAGTCCATCACATCGTCCTCCAGGCAGCGATCTCCTTGACCATGTGTGGTGGAGTCTTCTGTAAGTGATAAGCACTTAAACACTGCTTTATGAAGCTTCAAAACCTTTATGAATCTTTTGTTTCGAATCAGTGGTTCGGAGTGTGTTTTAAACTGCCAAACATGATTTCAGTAAACGAGGTTTCGTTACGTCATAACTGTTTCGAAACATTTCGAAATGTCCATGGTTCACCGCTGGGGGCGATCTCTGTGAATCAGGCGGATAATTAAAAGGAATAATAGCTGACCCATCCATAGAACAAACAAAAGAAGCCCTGAAAATGTATAATATGATACATATTTAGACATCCCAACCTGCAATAAGTCTTCTAAGGGAGGTATCCCCCCCCTAAAAGTTTCCGAAAGTTCCGGGAGCCTTGGGATGTCTGCATATTATAGCCTACAGAGTAGACACTTAATATGTAAGGGTATAGTTGTATCTGATAGATTATACTTTCAATAAAACATTTGCAATGGGTTTGTAAAAGCTGTTTTTATGCATGTTTTGCATTTACACTGTTTTGACCAGCAGGCGTCCCCAGAGTGTAGTGTTTTGAACGCTTTGCAACAGAGAATCATTTTGTGAAGCAATTGGTTCAATTGATTCGAAGCTTTGAAAAGTCCTTTCTCCCATCACGACCAGGAACACAAGAAACACTGGGATTTAAATATAGAAGGGTAATTGGCAAACAAGACACACTAGGAAAAATCATAGAACTGACCAACAAGAAAAACTACAAAGGACTATGGCGTATATAGATTATAGAGACTTCATATTGGTGCAAATCAAGTGGAATGAAATGGGATTATAAAGTGGAATTATTGATATTTAATAAAGGGCAGTTTCCCTTAAAGAAAGAGAAGTGGCTGCACCAAACCAGCCACAGTAAAACAAACTAAAGTAATGAAGAAGAATGTGTTAGTACTGTGGTGACCTAAAAAGAGCTATTAAAATTATACAGGGAGTATATAATATAAGCATATTCAAAGTAGTTATTAGAATGAGATGAAACACTCTTCTCTTCATGTGGTTTTCCTCCTCCCCTGACTGCTTCAGAGCTCTGAGAACAGCCACAAGACAAAACAACTGGATGGAGAAGAAGAGGAAAAACTGTGCAAACAAAAAACAAAACAAAACAAAGTACAACATGGGCTGTAACATGACAAAATAAATACTGTCATCCAGACAATAGCAGAGCAAATCACTCTATATATCTGAGAGGTTTGTAACTAAATGTGGTTACACTTTATTTCGATAGTCACTTTAGACGTTCTACTATAAGTAACTTTTCAACTACATGTCAACTAACTCTCATTAGAGTATTAGTATATTATAGTAGACTGTCAGTAGACTGGTAGGTTATGGTTAGGTGTTAGGGTTCAGTTTAGGGGAATAATTTGACATGTAGTCGCCAAGTTACTTATAGTCAGTTGAATGTCTGTTGGGGGACCAACAAAATAAAGTGTTAGCAGATATTAAGCTGACAGTCTACTAATACTCTAATGACAGTTAGTTGACATGTAGTTGAAAAGTTACTTATAGTTAGTAGAATGTCTAAAGTGAACTATCGAAATAAAGTGTTACCCTAAATGTAACTAAACATATTTATTATACATGATACATACACATTTGTCTTGCTCCTATTCATGGGTTTCAGTCACGTGACTTTTTTGTTGTGGCCGCCATCTTTAGGACCTTTGCGTTAAATCGCATGATCTCTCCATGGTGATCGGAGAGATGTTGCACACTTAAATAGCACAGATGAAAAGCAACGGTATTTAAATAAAATATATACTTTAGGTATAGATCCGTATTTACTGTTAAACGACCTACTGACTCCACTAAAGTCTAGTAAAAACGTGCCAAATTTTACGTTTGCTGACATTTACATCTACCTCGTCCACACTCCCTCTCCATGTCCCCACCACTTTTGAAACATCTCTCGCGGCACGGATGTACCAATACACATAAATAAAAATCAAATAAGAGGTGATCTAGCACGCTGAAATGTGTTGTTTTTTAAATCAAGTGATCAAAGTGCTTGTTGACTCTGGATCAGTGGTGCAGATACAGTCTCTCGTGACTCGCGCACACCGCACAGTCTTCACACACAGACGCGCACTTTAATCCATTTCGGAGACTATTGGCTCCGGTGAGATCACAAAATAAAATGCACACAAATGTGTGCTGACTGATATCCTGACTGATATACAACCACTGATAAACATAATCGATTATTTTAATAAGGGTTTTTAATAAAAAATGGTACGAGGGCGGATTAGAACCCAGACCTCTGACACGCTTGGCAAAAGTTCCGCCACTGGACAATCAAGTATGTAAAATAGTAATTAAACGACAAATTAAATTCAATGTACTATTTAAATTGATTGGTGGACATCGTATTGTTATTGTACAGGTATGATTTATGATTTAGTGTTGTATTAAATGCCCCCATGAAGAAAATGTTCTTGATAACAGGAAGGGTAATGGCACTCTGTTAATCAAGCAATATTAACGTTACACCAGTAATCGCTGAACATAAAAGCTTCGCTGAACTGAATTGCTAATAATGTGGGTAAAGCACATATCTCTTGTATTATCAGTGACGTTTGGACACCTTTATTTTCAATTCTCATTTATTTGTATAGCGCTTTTCACAATATTTCAAAGCAGCTTTTCAGAAAATGCGTGTCTACATTACAATTTAGAGTGTCAGAGTTATGCATTTCAGAAATGTATAGGCTATAAATCATGCAGTTAGCTAATAATCTATTAATTTAAACAATGCATTAAGGCAGAAACAGTGAGCAGTAGTAGCATACTGAAGCAGGTAACGACAACATAATTCAGCCAAACGTATAACTAAGGTTATAATGTAAATATAGATAGCGGTCTAGAATAAGGTTGTAGAGAATACGTGTTTCAATTGTAAACTACATGTTTTAATTTTAGCTAGCTAACCTGTAATTAGCTAATTTTACTTTTATTTAACTTCCCAGGTCAACGTTTAATTTCTCAACATTTCTTTGTGATTTGCTGTTCTCACAGTTTACAGCACAGCAGATAGACGGCATGTTGCAATTCGGTCCTACAAATGGCGGCCGCTCCACTGTGTGACGTCACATGAAATCTATGAATAGCTGTAAATACGCAAAAAAAAAAAAAACAAACAAAAAAAATGACACCAAAACCAGTACCTGTACATGTTATGTAATACTTGCTTATAAACATTGAGACCAGGCTGACACTATTTACTTATAGAAGCCTTGACAATCGTCAGATAAAACACAACATGTTTTTATTATTTTTGTATTATAGAAATAGTATAGTTACATACATTAACATTATACCTTTTTTATAGATATTTCTGGAGCCCTACTGTATAGGCATGAATTGGCATAACACATTTGGACACAAGATAACGGCACCAAACTAGGCCTATAACATGTTAACGTTTTTATAAATCAACATTGCATAACTTTCTATTTGTATCTTTCAGCAGTATGATAGAAGATGGATTATATAGACTTCATAATGATGATTAAAGTAGAATTATTGATATTTGATGAAGGGCAGTTTCCTCATTCTGTAAAGAAAGAGAAGAGGCTGCACCAAACCAGCCAAACCAAAGCAAAGAAAACTAATAGACATGACTGTTTGGTTATCTGCTATCACAAAAAGAGATAATAAGATTATATAGGGAACATATACAAGAAGCATGGTCACAGCAGTTATTAGAATGAAATTAAATGCTCTTCTCTTCATGTGGTTTTCTTCCTTTCTCTCTCTCCCTCTCTCTCCTGGTCCTGACTGCTTCAGAGCCAACCTGATCTCACAGAATTCCGTGAAATGAACACGGACCCTTAACTCAAAATCCGTGGCAGTTTCACGGAATCGCCGAAAATTCCGTGATGTGCCTACGGAAGTGATGCTTATGTAAGTCAATGACAGGCAGCATCCGTGGTCCACACACGGGCTGTTACAACACACGCGCTCCCCCAATTGACGTCGTTTTATAATTTGGAAAGGTATCGCTTTAAAGATTCTGAGTTTACTTAAAGTGCTTTACTTTAAATATTTAGTTTTAAAGTGATTTTAACTTGATACTGCATTGTTCTGTCGTCGTTTGATCGCTAGGATAACGTCTGGTCACCCTGAATTCCGTGACCGTACCACGGAATATTCAGTGGTCGCCACAGATTTTTTTCACCTTCACTTGCCTATTGCTGATTTTGACACTTTAAGTAGGCTATTCAAGTTGTTTGTGTTTGTGATCCATGTAGCCTAATTAAGCTGTGAACCTCTTATCTCCCCTGACCAGTTTCTAGCCTTTTGCTTATTGACAAATTCTGTGATGGGCCCACGGAATTCTTCCGTGACCGTACCACGGAATATTCGGTGGTCGCCACAGATTATCACCTTCACTGGACGATATTGCCTATTGCTGATTTTGACACTTTAGGCTATTCAAGTCGTCTGTGTTTGCGATGAAATGTAGCCACATTAAACTGTGAACATATTATCTCCCCTGATCAGTTTGTGTATAACAGTTTTCCTTATTGTCAAATTCTGTGATGGCACCACGGATTCTTCCGTGACGGGACCACGGAATATTCAGTGGTCGCCATAGATTTTTTTTCACCTTCACTGGTGCCTATTGCTGATTTTGACACTTTAAGTAGGCTATTCAAGTTGTCTGTGTTTGTGATGTATGTATATATGAGCCTAATTAAACTGTGAACCTCTTATCTCCCCAGTTTCTAGCCTTTTGCTTATTGACAAATTCTGTGATGGCACCACGGATTCTTCCGTGATGGGCCCACGGAATTCTTCCGTGACCGTACCACGGAATATTCGGTGGTCGCCACAGATTGTTTCACCTTCACTGGACGATATTGCCTATTGCTGATTTTGACACTTAAGCTATTTAAGTTGTCTGTGTTTGCGATGAAATGTAGCCTCATTAAACTGTGAACATAATATCTCCCCTGATCATTTTGTGTATAACAGTTTTCCTTATTGTCAAATTCTGAATCCGTGGTGGACACACGGATAACCGGATAACTAGAGGCAGGCTTGATCAATCAAACTCCCCATCCATCATCCTAGTGTAAATAATATTTGGACTAATTTACATTTTTTATTTTTTTTATTTGACTCAATTTACAGATAGGCATATACAGACAACGAAAAAAAAATGATAAAGACTTATAATAAATTAATGTTAAATCGGACGAGTCTGTTGCCATGACGGTGACCCCACTTTCGCGGTTTTTCCGTCATTGCGAGGATCCCCTCTACAAATCGGTATGTATCTCAGACCTGCTACTTCTTTACTATCTATAAATGTTGAATTATAAGTTTTAATGCGTTTTAGATGGCTTGTATTGTTGATTGCTAAATAGTTGACATGATATCGTGTCTGTAACGTTAGTTGTTTTTCTCTAAAAAAAAGTATGCATTTTTACATGACAAATATTTAAAAGACGGTTTCTCAAAATTAGTTTTTTTTGTCATTCTCCAGTAACGTTACCAACATCTCATCCTATGTAGCACCATCATGTACACCAAAGAAATATAGCGAAAAGCGTTTTTTTTTTTTTCAGTATTATTTCCTAAGTAATGAAAGCATATAACGTTAGGCCCTATCCTGAAATCCATCTGATATTCTTTTTCCATCTTGTGTAAACAAAATAAAAAAATAATTTTGCACCTGGCTTTATCATATGTTCAGATTTATGAATATGAATATGTTACCGAAAAGATATGCAAAAATTGCGCATATTTAATGAGATAATGCCTATTTTGCATAATTAAACATACAAATTTCAAAAACTTATAATACATTGTTTTTATACTTGTGTAATTAATCAACTGAGGAAGTTTCATGGTGATCATGGTAATAGATTTATCTATTATTTTAAAAGTTTACCCTATTCACCTGTAGTGTCTCGCATTAATGTAGACATTAAATTTTTTCTCAGAGATATATCTAATTATGCTTTCTTGTCTGTTCTACAGATTATTTGCTGTTTTACATCCTATCTCCTTTCTCTATCTCTATCTCGTTTATATATAGAAAACAAAGGCACTTTTAAGAGCCACTCTTTCAATCTCTCTCTCAATCTCTCTCTCTCTCTCTCACTCTGTTTCTCTCTAGTCTCTCACACTCTTGCGTTCTCTCTCTCTCTCTCTCTCTCTCTCTCTCTACCCCCTCTCTCTCTCTCTCTCTCTCTCTCTACCCCCTCTCTCTCTCTCTCTCACTCACACACACACACACACACACACACACACACATCTTCATATCTGTATTGTGTGTCTATTGTCTGTATTTTTGTATTGTATCTGTGCTTGCACCATGTCGGAAAACCACCCAGGAGTCTTTGAAGATCCCAATGAGGCCAGGGTGAGATATTTTGATAACTTTACATCCATATCTATGTCATATAACTATTGGTATTACATATTGTTTGTTTGTTGTAGTTGCTGTTGAGGTATGATGTTCTAGACATTTAATGTATATTGGAGTAGTGTAGTATTTTATATCTTGTAGTTTTTGATATGTATTTTTTTATTGTTACTTACTAAAAAAGCGTCCATCAAACATAACCATAAGTTAGTCATCAAAGTCTGATATTCAGATGTTTGGAGTAAATCCAGTGTCTTACTAAAACTGTATTATAACTGAACCTGGACAAAGTCATGTTTGTGACAGACATTATGCCTCCTGTCTGGTTTACAGCATCAAAACATGTCAAAAGGTGGAGGGCTCAAGAAGACCTGCCCAGCGTGCAAAAATAAAATTTTTAATGGCTTCAAGAAGTGCCCTATGTGCAAGGCCCCACAGCCTAAAAATGTGCGCCTAAACAAAAAGATTGAAAAATTCGAGCAAAAAAAAAAAAAAAAGGGTTGCCAACACAAAAAAAAATCAGGTGACCTCACATTTGTGGGACGATGCCATCATTTTGGTAAGTAACTTTTGTTGTTCTATGTTACCATAGCTATTCCTTGTGATGTTCCAAAAGAAAAAGTATTTCTTGTTGACCTGCATTTGTGTCCCAGCTTTGTGATATTGTGATAAGCAGACAAAGATCCATACACAGCCACACCAAAGCACTTGTAATTGTTGTTAATGGTTTTTGTAATGTTTTTTTTTTATTTTTTATCTTTAGATAGAGAAGCTGCACGCAGTCGGCTGGAGGCCTTTGCTCCTGGTGGAATATCCACACAAGAAGGCCAAAATGATCTTGCCTAAAGATGAATTGTTGGGCAAAAGTGCACAGACCTGTGTGCAAAACATTTATGAAATTTTTTAAATGATGGTTGAAGGTAAGACTATATTTATATACTATAAACTTTATATATGTATTTTTTATATATATTATTATTTAGGGGTAGATGGTGTTGAGCAATGATTGGAAATAGTAAGGGCAACTGTGCTTCTCTGAGTATCTGAGTATTCTTCTAGTGAATACAGAACAGGCAACAGACAGTAGCCATGAGCCTGAGGAGGCTACTGTCACTCTAAATTTTGAGATAACGAACCCATTAAGAGAACAAGGTGTGTTTGGCCCAGATTTGGTGCCTTCACTTTATTGTGTTCTCTGAGATTTTTGTGAAAATATGCTTTAGCAGCAGATGTCTTTTCACTACACCTATTTAAACTTTTATAAGACACAATGTCACCATCTCTCCGCTAGGGGTGGTGAAAAAAATTATTGATTAATCGCGATTATGTTATGAACGAGTATGAATCGATTATTACATTTTCAAAAATCGATTTTTTATTTTATTTTAATTTTTTGCATTATTTTCTTTTGTAAAAAAATTTATACCGGAAGTTGAACGTCACGAACGCGCCCAGTTCCAGTTAGCAAGCCCGTGTAACGGCCATAGACAGTAAAAGAAACGGCGCCCGCGGCTCGCTCTCTCTCTCTCTCTCTCTCTCTCTCTCTCTCTCACACACACACACACACACACACACACACACACATACACATACAGTTTGATCGCGCCCGCGGCTCTCTCTCTCACACACACACAGAGTTTGATCGCGCCCGCGGCTCTCTCTCTCTCTCTCTCTCTCTCTCTCTCTCTCACACACACACACACACAGAGAGTTTGATCGCGCCCGCGGCTCTCTCTCTCTCTCTCTCTCTCTCTCTCTCTCACACACACACACACACACAGAGTTTGATCGCGCCCGCGTCTCTCTCTCTCTCTCTCTCTCTCTCTCTCAGTTCGATCGCGCCAACTTAGTACAACTTGATTACTCACAAGTTAGTGTTGCATTTTGTCACTCTGTTCTACAGTACAGTATATAAGCTGAAGCTACAGTAAGTTGTTCAAAAATGTTCATTTAGTCTTTTTAATGATTAAATTGGACAATTTTCTTCTAGAAAGACAAAGGTGTTCAGGTGGAGAAAAAACTTTCTTTACCTTGACATGTTTCGACTGCAACCTGCAGTCTTCCTCCACCTGAACAACACCTTGTCTTTCTAGAAGAAAATTGTCCAATTTCTACAGTATGTTGGTTCTGATCTACTTTATAAAGGAAATAAGCCTTTCATTTATTTGTTATTGTTTAGTTCAACTTGATGAGTCACAACACAATGTGATGTATTCATTTCTGTGTTCTACAGAACATAAGGTACATACAAATAATTCTGAAGTTATAACTACACGACACAGAAAGTGCTTTGAGTTGTTTTTACTCAATAAAAGAGTTAAGTAATTCAGCAGCTGACTTTTTTTAATACTGCAATCACTTTGTAGTGTATATTCGTTTACTGTTGTGAAATGGAAAATCAAAAATCGCTAATCGAGAATCGCTAAAAATCAAAAATCGCTAATCGAGAATCGCTAAAAATCAATAATCGCTAATCGAGAATCGCTAATAATCGAAAATCGACTGTAATCGAATTGGGACTTCAATAATCGTAATCGAATCGAATCGGGAAATCAGACCGATTAACCACCCCTACTCTCCGCTTATCCTCAGATTCAGTAGCCACAATATCCGTGGACCAGGGGGCTGGGACTGTGGCTGATCAACCTCCTACTGGACAAGGTCTTAAGCTCTTTAGGTTTATTTATGTTCTTTCACAAAATTCACAAAGAATTTCATGTTAGCACAAAATAATTCCTAAATGATGCTAAAATTTCCTCATTAGGGCTTAGCGCAAATTTTTTTTTCTCCTAAAATGTTGAGATGCTTTCATCCCTAAGATTCTTTGTGAATACAGACCCAAATTGTTCTGTGTAATATGTAATCTGTGTATACACTTTAGAGAGACAACATCTTCTTTCCACTCATTCTCATCCTCAGATTTGACAAGCGGCATGACTTTGGACCAGGGGGCTGGGACTGAGGATGGTCCAGAATTGTTGCTTAGCCCTCCTCCTACATTACAAGGTTTTACAGTGTCCTGAGTACTTCCAACCATAGCCCTGTTATTTGAGCTCACTGTATGCTGACAGTGGGAACAAGAACGAGAGAATTTGGTACAACATAGACCAAACAGAGAACAGGAACTTTATGCTGAATGGTACCATGAGAAATTAAACTGAAAGTGAGCTCATGGTCTCAGATGGTTTGCTATGTAGTCTATGCTGTACCAAATTCTCTTGTTCTTCTTCCTACCAACAGCACTTGGGAAGCTCAAACAACAGGGCTATGGTTAGATGTTCTCTGTAGTATCGCTTTAAGCTCTTTTTTTTTTCAGGTCTCTGTTATGACCTAATTGTATATTATGATGATAGACAATGCTATCTCATTTTAGATTCAGTAGCCACAATATCTGTGGACCAGGGGGCTGTGGCTGTGGCTGATCAACCTGCTACTGGACAAGGTCTTAAACTTTTCAGCTTTATTTCTGTTCTTTATCTTTAAAAGAATATGCTTAAGCTTCAAATATCTGTACTGTACTAAACCAAGTCTATTTGTTTATATAGGGAAAAGGTGAAATCAGAGGAAGAGAGGTCTGAAATCTGACATCTGATATTCTGTCATCTTTTACATTATCAACACAAAGTATTAATTTAATTGTTGTGCGGGT
This sequence comes from Semotilus atromaculatus, assembly GCA_031834385.1. NCBI lineage: Eukaryota > Metazoa > Chordata > Actinopteri > Cypriniformes > Leuciscidae > Semotilus > Semotilus atromaculatus. The sequence continues at coordinate 8,009,685 of JAULUF010000001.1, forward strand.
ATTCCTGATATTATTGGTTTAATTAATTTCCATATGAATTGTATGCATAGTGTTCATACTGTAGATAAGCAAGTTTTCAAGTATTAAGTATTTTCCAAGGCTACATTTGCATTTGGATTATTATTTATCATTCCCTACTCTATGTTCTTATGTTGTACAGTGAGAACAAAAGATTGCCCCCACAACAATCGGGATGTGCACCCATACCGTGGGATAATACGGACAAGGCAGAGAAAGGTAGGATTGGAGAGGTAGTTAGATTGTGTTATCTGATATGATGTCTTCCCTACAGAAAATACATCTTGGCTAGCCTAAGCATGTTTTGAAACTGGTTTGATCAGCCATTTTTTTTTTACCAGTTAATGTTTTTGCATGAGATTTGATGGTTAAGTTGGTTTGACCATCTTATGATGTTCATTCTTAGCCTGATACACCACACGCTTTCACATTATTTCACTTTGTGAAAAGCACCTGGGGCCTCATTTATAACCGTTGTGTACGCACAAAACAGGCCCTGAAAGAGGCGTACGCCACTTCCGACGCATAAATTGTGATTTATAAAAACAAACTTGACGGCAAAATGTGCGTACCTGCACGCAAACTCTGACCCATGCGTACAAACGTTTTGGAGACGGAACAGTTTGGCGACACCGATGGTGAGCTGGAGTTATTTCTTTTTGGTCACTTTGAGACAGAGAATCTAAAGAAAATTTGACATATACAGAAAGATAATACAATTATAATTTCACTCACAAAGCCTGTCACTTGATGCAAATATCCAGACCTTAAATGAGCGTCAGCAAACGCATTGCGCCGTTTAATGAAACTGACGCATATCTAACGGCAGATGAAGTAAAACCGTAAATCTTCAATCATTTATTTAAAATGTTATTGTGAACATGCACTGTATGATTGGGACTCATAATGATTTAAACTTTTACTTCTGATACAAACATTTTGATTAAATATGCCATTCTCATTAATGGAGTTAAACACTTACACTTAAACACTACATGAAATTTACTGAAAAGTTCAAAAAATGTTTTTTAATATTCAATAAATATAAATATTTGTCGTGGATGTAATGCTTTTGAAATTTTTTTCCTCTGGCATGCTGTCTTTTAATGTTTTAACTACCGAGAGAATTGCTTACCATGATACTAGCAGATTGTGCAAATATAGCCTAATGCACAACAAGGTCTATCTGTTTCCATTAAAAATATAAATCAATGAAAATACTATTTGGCAAGTATATAAGATTGAAAAAAACTTTCTCTGAAATGTATTTTACACTATTTGATTTATTTATTCAAAAACAAGGCAAAGATACTAAATGTTTTTTTATTAATTTAATGTCACGGCACATCCGTATTTCATATTTTCCTAATGTCTTGTACCGTTAAACATGTTATCACGTGGATGAATAATCATATGCAAATGATATGCAGATGAGGATATGCATAGTAAAACTAGGCGTTGTAAGCTCATTTATGGTTATTTCGGGGAGGAGACGCATGTGCGCACAATCTTCCGCTGACTGGGATTTATAAAGTGAATTCTGCGCAGGTTCTGGCGTACGAATGGTTTTATAAGTCTAAAACATTTTTTGCGTATGCCATTTTTGGCTTTCGGCCGCACATACACTTCTAATAAGGATCCTACGCACACAGTTTTATAAATGAGGCCCCAGGAACCTATCTATTGGGATATTTGCTTTCTGCTTTAACCAATCGCTACTTGGTCGTATGTTACATGCTGGAACGCACCATTTTCTCTTTCAGCCCACTCTAGCTTAGACCATCCAGCAACCAGCATAATTGTTCTGCAAGGTTTAAACTACAGCTAACATCATATAAAACTGTGAAAAGGTATTTGATATAAAAAAGAAATCTTGGTGAAAAAAACCCCCTTAAGGCTCTTGCAGTGTCAATTTAGAAGTTGTCCTGCATCACGGGGTGTGAGTAACTGAGTGCTAGTGCTCCTTCTTGGGCACACTACTCAAGGCCCAGGTACCCAAGCGACATGCCACTGAACCATGTTCAAGTTACTTAGCATCATAAATTAAACTAAAGTGTACCTTAATAGGTGGGACCTGCAAGATGTCTGCTTAGATGTCAGCAAAGCTATCCACTGTATCTGTTATGATGCAGTGCAGGAAGCAGGATCCAAATGCAGCAGTTTTTTATTAAATAAACTAGAACAATGACAAAGACTAAGAATAAACTTGAACTATGACAAAGGCTAAGACTCCCGAACAGAACCGACAACATGCAACAGAACAACATCAAGAACTCACAAAGACTGAGCTAGACACATGGCTTAAATACAAAGGCAAACAAGCTAAACAAGATAATGAGGGCAGTGGCTAATCAGAGACACCTAGGAAGACTAATAGACATAACGGGAACTGCTAAACATGGAAAAAGACAGGGGAACACAGACAGGAAACATGACAGAACAAATAGTGCCAATTGTATCACCAGGGAATTCTTTGTTGTCCCTTCAATAAAATTTGCCCTTGATCCATGTCTCTAAACATTTATTTTTAAATGCCTAGAAATATCCTTTAAAGATCCTTATATAGTATTTGATGCGGAGAAAGGGTGGGAACCCTCTTCCCCGTTAACTACATAATGTTTGCTATCCTGACAGACTATTGCTTGCAAGTAATCAGAATTTTAAAATATGGAATATTGTTTGTTCTGGGAAATATTCTCGTTCCTATTATCTGTACCGGTAATCGTGGAAGACTGGAAAAACTGGTTAAAGTAAGACAAAGGACCTTGCTGGAAATGAACATTTGACCTCCCCCTCATACAGTCTCACCTAATCTGCATTTCATTCTCTCTCAAGAATACATATGGTTATAATGTGAATGATTATCATTGAGTATTATGTTTGTGACTGGTACAAATGTCTAATTTCCAAATAAGTAAAACAAAATGTAATAAGGTTTTTAGAAGTTTGGAGAAAACTGGCACACAAAGGAAGATAGGCAAAGTTTTTTTTTAGATCAATTATTAAAAAGCACACTAAATTGAGTGAGAAATTGTTTGTGTAGGGAGGGAAACCCTTTTATTGGTGCATTCTCTATAACAATCATGCATTAGAGGCCCCCTCGAAAACTAGATGTCACATCTCAAGGGGTTTTCCTCTTACAATAATTACTGAAATTATTTGAAAACTGATCAACTAATGTCAATCCAAATCATTCCATTTAAGTTTACATTGTAATTCTGTATGCAATATTTCATGTAACACATTTCCATCTTTTTTTTGCCTTCCACAGGGGAAGACCGAACTCCTGTACGACTGGATGCCCTGCGATCTATGGTATGGTACCCTTGCTTGGACAGTTCACCCTTAGGCTGCGTTCACACTGCAGGGGCTTAATGCTCAATTCCGATTTTTTTTTAAAAAAATTGATTTTTTTGCAAGGCCGTTCACATTTCCAATTAAATGCGACCTTTTGTGATCTCCTATGTGTGAACGTGAAATGACCCAGAAGTGACCCGCATGCGCAGAAGAGTACTCAACAGTCAACGACGTCACTTGTTGTTTGCAGAAGTTCCGATAAGAGCCCTTGAGTTTGGCCTGAATAGAGCTGTCCCCCCAAATATGAATTAAATCATAAACCTCGCTTCCCTCCCATTGACTAGTCTCAGCATCGTCCCCCATAGTTGTTGTTTATCTTCTTATTCCCGCCTACTTGAAAGCATAATTATGACGTTTGTCGCATATCAATGACGTGCAGGTCGGATACATGTGACCTGGCCGTTCAGACTGAAGTCGCATTTCAAAAGATCGGATACATATCGGATTTGGACCACATACCCAAGTGGCCTGGGTCGCATTTGAAAAGATCGGATCTGTGTCGTTCAGACTGTCATGAAAAGATCAGATACAGGTCGCATAGGGGCAAAAAAATCAAAATTGGGTCATTTCAGCCTGCAGTGTGAACGTAGCCTTAGTATACCACATTTTTTACATTGCAATGCACAACACAAACCTTCCAGCAACTTCAAAGACAACATGTTGCATGGCAAGCTACTAAACCAGTTGGTTAGAACTACTGTGTTTGACAGATGACATTGAGCCAAAAAACAAAAAAAGGAAAATAAACATGTCTCAAGTGTATTTTGACATTTAGATTCAAAGGGAACTGCTGAATAAGAACTATTGACTTATAGCCGTAGCTTATGATCATGATAGTTGTAATGGTTATACCAAAAGTTGTGTTTACCACTGTTGTGGTTACAATCTTTTCGGGACAATGATTTCTCAGGGATCCATGATAACAGAAAATAATTAGACTTTATTCAATGAACAAAGCCGAGGGCCTCTTGCCAGAGACCACTCCCGAGCTGTGTTCAGCTTCTCACATATATGCCATTGATCCTTTCAAAAAAAGGTCATACATACATATAGATATTTTGAGAAATACTTTTGTACCATGTGACATACTGAAATAACACTCTCTGTTGTCTCAGCATTCAAGGTCTTGTTACAGCACACACAGAGGAAATAATTGTGTATTCTTATATAGCTAAATTACTTGTTTTCTAAATAATAAAATCTTCAACACCACACCTGTGACTATTCATTACCAACCCTACTCTCACTGCTACATTGGCTTTAAGCGAGGCCAGACAAGATTGCATCATCAAAATTCAGTTTTTAAGTCTTTGCAATCTACTTTATACTACTGTATACTCTATATACAACTATCTTAATTTTATTAGGTTATGAGCTAACAGTTTCCAGTTGTAAATGGTGTTGTCTAGACATTTTTCTTTGTTTATTTAAAACTCTAGGTGCTATTTTCAAGCCTATGGTTAATCTTAACATCACTCCTATTGAATACCTTGTCTTTCATCTTAATTACTGTACTCTAATATTGTGTAATCGTGTAGTGTGGACGTTACGGCATTGAATATTAAGTCATTATTCATACCTTTTTCACTAACCACCTATCTCTTGTCTTTTTTAGCGGGAAAACCTGGCCTCCAACCTGTCAGACGGCTTGATTCTCACTCCAGTTTTATTTTTTCTGACATAAAACCTACACAAAAGTTAAATGCAAATTGATCCTTGTCTAGTTTCTTTTTTATGTTATTTGTTCATTTTTGGTAGGTTTGTATTGTTTTAATAAAGATTTGTATTTACTAAGCTTTTCCATGTCATGTCTAACAGACATCACTCACACTCATGTAAGTGACCTAGCAGAGATCATTGTGTAGTAATTTTAATAATAGGATGTACATGAAGACTTGAATAAATATACTAAGCTTTTCCTTTAGTAGGCATCATACTAACAGCATTTGGGCTTGTTGGTATGAAGGACTGGGGACATTTGTATTACACATGACAGTTTATTTTAAAATCTCTTGTATGTTGACAGTTTGTACAACTTATCAGTTTGTCAGGAGTACTGGAACTACTTTTCATTTAATTCCTTCCTCTTGCTGTCAAAGACTGGTACACACTATATAAAGTCCCGTTCAAGTCGCACACCAGTCTTCATTGTGGTACCAATGGTTACATTGCAGAAGAGTTTGGGCTGTTAAGTAACAAACGTTTGCTTTAGTCTCTAAAATGGGAACTTGGGGCCCGGTTCTGTTGCCAGGTAAAAAAAGGACACTGCAACCAGGCTGTGGGCAGTTGACAGACAGTAACACTTGGGGCACTATCTTGTACCCAGCGCAATTGACTTTGTACCTCGGTACCTACCATGTATCATTCCTATTTTGCACCCGCACACAGCGGACTTTTCCCTCCACAGACGCAAACGTTCCCTGGTGCTATTTTGCAGGTTTAGAAAAAAATAAACACGCATTGCGCATGTTATTCATGCTATTTTAAGGGCGCCTGCTTGGCCATAATCAATGCGTGTGCTGCACAACGCACATGCACTTTGCTTTTCTCATCTACACACAGATGCAGCAGTTCTCATTTTTAGAAAACCATATACATGTTTACAAGGAAACATATTCACATATGAGGGGAATCATTGTTGTGTCCATGAAGATGTAAAAAAATAGGCATAAATCTAGCTTACACATGTATCCAAATTTTTAAACGCCTGTTTGAACAAAGCTAATTTGGGTGGGTTTCTATGGGAGATGGGCCCCATACAATGTCACGTCTTTTTCCGGCTCTGACAAGAACGTTGCTTTCCTCGGTTGTGAAGCGCTCCTGGCGCAGGCCTGGCAAATCCTCCATTATAATCAATGGAACAAGCGCACCTGCTCTTAAAGGGAATGTGAGATGTCGCTCTGATTGGTTTATTTCATGTTAGGCCCGCTGGTAGGCTATAATAGCAACAGCGCCCGAGATCCGCCCACAAAGTTACTTGCGTTTCGCGTTTGATGTTTCAGATGTTATAATAGGGCCCATTGTCTCTCAAACATGGTTCAAGTTATGTATGAAATGGGGCTCAGCTCAATAACAGTCAGTCATTGCTGAATTGCAATGACTTTAAACAACAAAGCAAAATGCTCCAGGTCATGTGATGAAATGTCATACAGTAATCTACTAAGACAAAGCAGGCTGTTGTATACAATGAATCTTCATATTAATTCCTAACTATGCACTACAGTAGTTGCTAGAGGTGAATGCACTCTAGATGTGATTAATATGGATTCTGTCCTCCATTCATTTGTTAAATAGGGATGTTTGCTAATGCCAGCCATAATGGACAGAATCTGCCTTATGGACAATAGTGTATCTTCTACAGGTCCTTATTCATCCTTCCTACAGTGTCCTCACTGTCCTGTTCCATCAGTTTCCTCATCATAGTGGTAGTTATAACTGGCCAGTCTATTGCTAAGTCACAGGTATAATGTCCTTTTTCCTCTTGATGTTCAGCAGACCATCTTTATAGAAATCACAAACTAGACGTAGTGTAAATGCTGACAAAATATTGAATTTGTCCTTGCATGATAGTGGTTAAGCTGATGTGTATCCAGGGGAGGGCTGGGTCAAAATAATATACAATGAAATAAGACTTAATTAGGGGGAAGGGGGATTACAACAAGAAGACATTTAAATATCCTTTTTTAATTTAATTTTATTCACTGGAAATTATGCGTATATTAATTATTTCTAAATAAACAGAGACTTTTGTGTCAATCCTCTCTAATTTCCATCCAGTGCAACTGTCTGTCAGACCTTCCACCAGGTAGTGATGAATAAGATATATGGCATTATAGAAGAGTTTGTTTACACATAACATGTCCAGATCATGTCTGATTAATGTGTTTTTTTGTGCCTGTTCATAAGGTGGGATGTTAATATCCCATTTCAATTCAATTCATTATGTCTGATGTGAGACGCCATAAATGTAAGAGTATCAGGGCTCAACTATAATAACTGGGATCTTTGGCCTCCTTCTCAGGATGAAATTTGCTGTTGGTACTCAATTTTACATCCCAATTCACCTCCATGGAGCACTGAGACTCATACTGTATCTGATGGGACTGATGATGGGGGTATCACCTGCAAACTTGATCTTGGTCGTTTCTCCTCCAGCAGTAGGAGCAATAACTGTACTGTACTGTTGCTGGTGGTTTGCACTACTGATCCACTGTCTCGTGACCTGTCCTGCGCCACCCATCAACTGTCTTGTGCCACCTGTCCTGTGCACTGTGCCACTGACTTGCTGTCCCATGCACTGTCCTCCACAACTCATACTGTTTTGTGACACTTGCCTACTCTCACATGGCACTCACTCAATATCCCATCTGATGTGCCTACTGTCCCTAGTCATTTGTCACTGTCCATGGGTTAGGATTAGGTTTAGGGTTAGGGTTTTAACAATTTGTAAGTCTCACGGGACAGTGGTGCGGGACCATAGACCAGTGGCACAGGACAATAAGTGAGTGCCGCAGGACAGTGTACAGGACAGTAGGCGAGTAGCATGAGCCACCAGCGACAGTAGAATAGAGTTTTTGCTCCTACTACCTCTCTACAGCCTTGTGGTGGCCTATCCGTATTGAGGGCATGTTTCCATATTGTTAAAATTGATCAAATTAATTATATGAAAGTATCAAGTGACACAGAGCTATATTGCTGTTCATGACTTGCAGGCTGGAGAACGGATTGAGAGGATCTATCATGTTATATGCTAAGCTATGCACACATAGGTGTTAATTGACTCCAAATGTAGCAGAGTAAACAGCCAGGTTGATGGCATTTTCCACAGCCTGGTAAGCAAACTGATATGGATCCATGAGTGATGATACAATGGTGTGTAGCCTGAATGCAGACCAATCAAGTCAATAAAAAAATTTGTATCCAAATCAAGTAAAATCAGAATCAAAACTTGGAGTTGAAGCTTATCATAGCTTTTAAAGTCACATTCTATTTTCCATTTTCTGAAAAAAGAGGGTGTCTGGCAGGTATAGGCCTACTCAATGAGGAGTTGGTCGACTCGTAAATTGAGCAATGTCCAGGGATGAGAGATATGAGGCTGTAAAACAACAGTGCTGGTGGACATCTGGCATGCAGCTTAATTATACTTTCAGACACTGGCTACGATCTTGTTGTCCCGTTTCCAACTCTGAACCTATCACCACCCTTACTGAAATGATCACTTTTTTTCATATTAATTCAAATACTATCCTGCTTAAATACATTGGTTTTGAATATATGAAAAACAAGATTCATGGCTTTTTATCAAAGCTCTAACCTGTCAAGTCAAAAACAGCGTGTTAAGTACTGCCAAGTGACACCATGTCCCATGGACAATTATTGACTTTTGATATCACCAGTGCCACTTCAGCATCCTGAAGAGTTTTTATATTGTGACAGTATACTGTAAAATGTAGATTTTCAATGAAGACTACTAGTCAATTATGTACTTTATGCACTTCAATTACAATCACAAATAATTTACAACATTTTCAAATTCACATTCAAGTTTATTGTAGCCATTTCCACAGTTGAAGAAATCTATCTTTGTATGCTCACATGTACCACAACACACATCCGACACACAAGAAAATTCAATAGAGCATAAATGAGCTCCATATTGTCCTTTAAGTGCTAAAGTTGAGGTTGAAATGTCACAGTCCAGAATGCAAAAAACAGTCCATGTCCAACAGTCCATGCAGAGGGCAATCCATTCAGTAGATATTGTATTGATATTAGTGTACACACTCATGATTGTAGTATATGAAGTTGCAGTGCAAAAAAATTTCACATTTAAAAATTAAAAAAATTTACATTTAACAACACCTAATGTTGATAACTGAATTATCATAGGGTTAGTGCATATTTACGTGTCTGAAAGCTTGGGGGTTAGCCTGGTAATAAAAGGTAGCCTGAGTCTGGCCATTCGGTAGCGATAAATTATTGCTTGCTGGAGGTTGTTGAAGACAAGCTGGAGCTTGTTCAAGTTTAAAAAGATAGGATCAGCCCTTGACTGATAGCTTGTCTTGGCTGATAGTATTCTAGCTCAGCGTTCACAACTCCTTGCCACCGGACACAACCAGCTCAATGGAATCAAATCCAAACTAGCACTGTAGGGAGATGATAATCGAGCGGAAGTGCATAGGAAGGCGTGACCAGGCAACCTGGGGTAAGTACTATCCCTGAATCATTAACCATCAACCAATAATGTTCCTTCTAGTGATGCCTCTGTATCTTTTGCCTGATGAGTGAAGAATAAACAAGCAATGTTTTGGGTAGTTGTTATTATTCAGGGAGGGTGAGAGATAATGGAAAGTTCACAGATTTTAAAGGGGTGGTTCGGAATTTTGGACATCGGGCCTCATTTCCAAGGTAGACTAGGTGTTATTTATCAGTGGAGACAGTTTTCGAAATTTTTCATCCAGTCGTTCAAGTTGCATAGTTCGCCGGTGCTAGGCTAGCGCGAGTCAACGGTATCTTCTAGCCTGCCATTAAAACCGTTTTTAAAAACAAAAACAAAAAAAACATTGATTTATTTATCTCTTCTAACATTTGAGCTTGTTGGTTTCAGACCAAAACTGCTTATTGCTGTTTGTCATCATGGAAACATCTAATGAAGATTCAATGGCAGGGGTGGTTTGGAATTTTGGACATTGGGCCTCATTACACCAAAAGCAAATAAATTATAACGCCAGACTATCGATGTAAATGTCTGTTGAGAGAATAATGTTAGAAATCAAATTACCCTTTCATCGCATTGCAATAGTTGTACTTTGTTCCCTGTATTTATTAGCACAGTCTACAGCAACGGCGGAGTGATATTAAGTTACCTAGGCAACCGAGACTACTACTAGCTAGCTAGACGTCCCTGTAGTCCGCTTCTGTTCTGTGTTTACTTTTTGGCGCTGTACTACTAACCGGAGCAAAGTAAAATTCCGCCGCTGCTGAGAAACTAGTTCCTGTAAATGTAATGAGATCATTGAGATGCAAGAGTAGTTTGATTTCTAACATTATTCTCTCAACGGACATTTACATCGACAGTCTGGCGTTATAATTTATTTGCTTTTGGTGTACTGTGGAGTGGGTAAAACTGTTTTTAATGGCAGGCTAGCAGTTACCGTTGACTCGCGCTAGCCTAGCACCGGCGAACTATGCAACTTGAACGTCTGGAAGAAATTTTTTGAAAACTGTCTCCACTGATAAATAACACTAAGGCTCACTTGGAAATGAGGCCCGATGTCCAAAATTCCAAACCACCCCTGCCATTGAATCTTCATTAGATGTTTCCATGCATAGATGATGACAAGCAGCAATAAGCAGTTTTGGTCTGAAACCAACAAGCTCAAATGTTAGAAGAGATAAATAAATCAATGTTTTTCTTTGTTTTTGTTTTTTAAATAAAAATACATACAAAATCTACAAAAACTTTCCTGTAGATACTTTGGTACAGCTATTTAAAACAAAGGCAAGGCAATATTTTTTTTGTACAAATCTCCAGTTCTTGTGTGTTGTTTGGCAGTGGTCTTTAGGTGTCTTCTTCCTCAGACTCGGGGCTGGTGAAGCCATTGTCATCCCACTCCTCAATGTCCTCCTGTATGGAAAGAAAATCAAATTCCACAGTGGCTATACTGCTGTATGCATTAACAGCCTGTTTGTGTTGACTTCTAAGTGAGTGAACGCTCCGATTGAGGACACTGTTGAGCCCATGTGTAGCGTCCTCTGTCAGGTCAACGAAACCTGTAGAGGAATTGTGGAAAAAAAAAAATAGAAAGAGAAGTGCCTGATCACAACTCAATGTATAAAGTAGAGTTCCCTGGAAATATCTATCTATCTATCTATTATAAATAAATACATGATACTAAAATCTAAAGATCTTGTACATACTGCTGGTTTTGATCCGCTCCAAAGTCTGTCCTCTGAGTGACTCCACTTCTTGGACTTGCTTCAGAAGGTACTTGATGTGCTGAGACATCTCCTTTACCAGGATGCTCTGCTCCTCCTCCAAGCGTTTCAGCAGCATTACCTGGTCGAAGACAGATCTTTTCAACCTGAAGCTGTTGCCTTTGGTTGGGGAAAGGAATGGAATAGTGGACAAGGAATGTTTATTATTATATTATACAAGTATAACAGAATTGACAGCATGACAAGTAACAAAAAGGACAATGGTAAATATGAAAATTTGTGGTTGGAACCATTACTACATGTGAAGATCGAAAAGGGAATAAAATTTGTAAAGCTAGTGTAGAGTGATGCCATAGGCTTATACTATGGAAATCAACTAAAAGAACAACAAGCTGAACTAGCAATTCATACATATCATACCATCTTCATGTCTCTCCCATGGTAGGATGTATCCCTCTGTCAGACTGCAAGCCAACTCCTCGTCAATCGGATCTCCTTCCACTACGGTGTTGTATTGCAAGACCTTTTCGCGAAGCTTCTTCTTCAACTCTGTCATTTTCTTTCTCTTTCTTTGTCTTGCCTGGTTGCTATCTGCAAATCGAAACGAAAATAAAACTGTGCCATAATCCCAGAATATTATTGTTTTTTTGAAGTGTTATTAATTTAAACAACTTGATTTGATAACAAACCATGCTGACGATACAGATCTTGCTTCTTGCGCAAAAGGGTTACAGTGATGTTCTCAATGTCAGCCCTTAGCTCTTCAGTACAACCTGGAGTGTAGACTCTCTCTAAATAGGTGAAACAAAACAATTGGACAAGAGACACAATTAGTGACATTTTCAAAATATAGCCATCTTTTATTATTTGTATAAAGGTACAGTCATTAACAGATGTGTGTGTGGGTGTGTATATATACTAGTGCTGCCACTAACGACTCATTTTCTAACGACTAATCTTTCGCCTAATTTTTCGATTAGTCGACTAATCTAAACGACTAATAAAAATAAAAAAAATCAAGTGTTTATTTCGTTGTCCATTTTATTTTGAACTCAACTGAAGGGCCAAAACATAAAATGTCACCTGTTCAAAAACATTATGTATTAACAATCAAAGCAGTAGGCTATCAGCATTTCCATTATACTATACCATATTAGTCAGAGTCCCAATCCTCTATTAACAAACATGTAGGCTTACTGTACATTTTATATGTACATTTCTGAAATGCATTACTGATAACATCACTCTGAATTTTAAAGTATGCTTTGAAAATGATATAGTGAAAAGTGCTTTACAAATAAATTGGAATTGAATTGAAAGAGTCTGGACTAGCCCACTCTGCTGAGTCGCGCTGAAAGCAGGCACGCGCGCAGCTCGCGTTTACACTTGCGTGCATGGCTGGCCTGTGCCGCGGTTCACGTGAATGTGAAAGCAACACGGACTCGGGTGCGCGCGCGCGCTCAGTAAAGTAACTTGCGCATGCGTTTTAGCTGATTATGATGTATTTAGTTAAATAAAACACATGTAAGGGATGATAGTGTTGACGATTTACCTTAGATACGAGCGAGAGTTGAGCCTGCAGTGTATTCGCGCATTGCGCGTGGAATCAGGAATCAGCCTCCTCAAAAGAGTCTGTTTGCAAGCAGCAGAAGGCCACCTTATGCGACACGCACAGTAAACCTGTGTTGTTGTTCACTCAGCTGCGCATATATTGCACAGAATTAAAAAACACAATTTGAACCCCGTTCTGTTTTCTATCATGCGCCGTGCATGTTTGCGATGGCTTAAGTTGCACGCAAATGCACCAGGGTTTGATAGTTGAGTGTGAAACAGGCCAACGCTGCGGGGGGCGCCGGGAACAATCGCGCTCGGACCGCAGCAAACGAGCCCACTGTGAAAGCACCGTCACCTGCTCCCACAATTTTTCATATCAAAGCAATGAAGGCGGGGCGGGAACGTGAAGGAAGAGGATAGCAGATTAACCAGCAGGGCGCGCGAGCCGCACAGACTGGTGTGTGGAGGTGAATTACAGTGAGCCGTTTGAGACGGGAGTCCAAAAATAAATAGGCGGTCAATAGTAAAACGACACGTCGACTAAAAAAATTGCCGTCGACTACTTTGCATGGTCGATTACGTCGACTAATCGCGGCAGTACTAATATATACACACACACTGTATATACATTGTGTACTTTACATGTTTTACCTGTGACCGCCCATTGTCTGACATCACACACCCACTGCTGTATTGTCTCCTGATCAAGGTTGTGCTCCTTCTTGATGTTGCTAAGGCTGGCAGCTTCCACCTTTACCCTCTCTGTGATCTTTAAAAAAAAAAAAAAAAAAAATGTCAGCAAAAAAAGCTCTACACACCACAATGCAAAACCCACCAATTTTACTCTAGCTTTCGTTACAAGACATTCATCAGAACAGGTGTAATATTAAATAACATTTAATATCTGTGTATACTACCAAGCAGACTTGTAAATAGGAGAAAAATGTCTGTACAACAGTGAGCTTACAATCTTAGAAGATAACTGACCAATCAGTTCCTTAAAATGAATAAAACATGATTATTATCAAAATAGTCGCATATTTATTTTCTGTAACGTGATTAAACAATTAATCAACAAATAGTTTCAGATCTAGCTGTAGTTGGTGCATTGAGGGAAAGGGGCAGTGCTTAGGATCTCAATTATAATTTACCCTTACTTTGACATATCTGTGGGCTAACACTTGATGAAGGTTGTCCCTCTTTCTTCTGTTCCAACCCATGGCCTGTCGCGTTAGCATGTTCACTCTTCCTAATGAAAACAATAATGCACCCACAAGCCAAAAAGTAAGATTTCACATCCAAAAGGCAATAAGAGAAACCCAACAGACATGCCTAAACCATATGACTAAAAGTTAGTTGAACTGGTAATTACCTTGAAGTAATACAATGATAACTTTCGTAAGAACAAAACAGATAAACTTTGTTTTTTAATTCCCTATAAAAACACTATTAAGCATGTATTATTATTTATTTAGGCTACCACAGCGTGTAGTGTAAGTGTAACACCAACCAGCCTTTGTCATGTATTTTGTGACAAGTGCTGCCCTGGAGAGGAAGCTGTTCACCTATAAAGAAAATAATACCATTACATTTTTGGTCTCCATTACATAAAAATATTACCTACGCACCATATATCTTGAACTTGTGGTTTAACAGAAAACATGTGTACTGTATTATCCTAGGAATTTGGGACCCCTTAGACATGCATGCATTTTGAATTGTTGAAAACAACTGAACTGCCTACTCTTTATTTTAACTTTATACATAAAGGATGTGATTTATCCCTCACACCAGGTGTGTTACTTAGATGACAAATAACTTAAGTACATGTTGGTGTAATGGTTTCTATTAAAGAGGTCATATAATGGTACATGCACTTTTACAAGTTGATTGCACTGAAATGTGTGTTGGCAGTGCCTGTACACAACCATCATATAATGATAAAAATCCATCCAGTGTTTTTGTTTTAATCTCCTTAAATGTTTTCCCCTGCCTCAAATTGAGCCGTTCGACCGTGTGACGTCAATAAATCCGACGCCCCTCCCACGATTGTTGATTGACAGCAGCGTTTCAACATAGACCCGCCCTCGCTCGTGAGTGAGCTGTCAATCATAGTGCGTGCGGGCCTGTGCGGACCGGTGTTGTGCCGAAAAGTATGCTGGAGCACTGTCTATGAGCAGAATGGCGTCTAAGCGAATTGGTGTTTTGTTCTTGGGTGCAATAAGGAACACAACAGTCATTTTGATGTTCCTAAATCCGAACCGCTGAAGATGCAGTGGCTGAGTTTGTTTTCGAAGGGAATATTCCCCACGATCAACGTCACTGCTTTCATGTTTGCGCGAATCATTTCACACCAGACTGCTTTATAAACGAGGAGGTAACGTTATAAAGCTGGTTTTGCTAAGAAGCTGCTCCTGAAAAAAGGAATCGATACAAACTATTCGTGTTCCTGCACCTCCAGAAGAACTGAAGTGAGTGTAATGTTTTATTAACCTTTATATTAATATTTATATTAATCTTTGCAAATCGCTAGCTTCACGATGAATTTTTTCACGTTTACACTCAGGGTACATTATGGCATGTTCTCTATGTACGACGTTCTGAATATAATTCATAATCCCACGTTTATAATGAACAACGCGTTATGGTTATTGTGTTACAAATGGTGTACGCACAGAACAGAGGGGCGGGGTGAGCAAAGCTCATTATCATTTAAAGGCACATACACTGAAACGGCATGCTGAAAACAGAGCTGTTTTTGACCAGGTAAAATAAGTGTTTTCTTATAATACTAATGAGAATTTTTAATTAAAGTATATTACAAACTTTTAATTTAGACCCTAAAGAATTATATTAGCTTGTACGAAAATGGCATTATATGACCCCTTTAAGACTCTTTGTAGCCATAGTTAAAATAGTGACAATAATACCATACCTGCTCCACTTCCTCTCCCACTGTGTTTCCTGCTCCATCCTGGCTTCTGCCACCCCATCTCACCTGCAACACAGAGTGAGAACTGTTATGTAGCAGTACTTTAGAAGTTTTGATATAACATCAGCCAATCAGGTATAACATGCACAAATGTAAAAATAATAATTTGCACTGAAGAGTACTTGAATGTTATAACTACATTAATTCATACAATTATCTCTAAAACATCTCATGACCCAAGCTTTTATTAGGTGGGGAAAAACAAAATCCCTGTCCAACAAATTTGAACAAGCAGCTGAAAAGCAGTTGGTGAAAGATAACACACAGCACGTTCTATTATCCGACCCATTATTTCCCAATAACTACAGCCATACCAGACTTAAAGTTATTGCATGTACCTCGCATTTCGCGGTATGGTCTTTGGCATGCATGACGCTCAGGAATGGCCTCATTTCTGTCAATGGCAGAAGCTCTGGTAAACCCTCTGCTACTTTGTTAAGGTAGGGCCAGTACCTAAAAAGCAGGAGCAGCATCATGTGAGTGTAACAAAGATTAATTTTTAATTGAAATCTAAAATGACTAACATAACTGTAAAGCAGAGAAACAAGACTTTTTAATCATGGAGTTGGATATATGCAATATGACAATGAGAATTACCTGCATGTAACATCCATACAGAAGAAGGTAACATTTGCCTTCTTTGACATCTCTCTTTGAAGAAACATCGGGTAAGCAAATATTTCTCCACGGTAATGGTTCAGTCCTCGTAAGAGAAACCCATGTCTGATAAATCAGAAGAAAATCTAGTGGTTAAGAATCAATTGACCCAGTAAGGCCTGGCTTAAAAACACATCTCTGTCAACTGAGCGCCTATAACAAAATATATGATAAATATAATACTTGGCTACTACAAAGATTAGATAAATACCACTCTGCAAGGAAACGCGTGAAATGCTTTCAATTTTTACTCAGAATTGGATTGCCATTAAAACTCAAATATCAGACTCAAGAATCACTCACACACACACACACACACACACACCTGCAAACTGCAACTTGAATGCCCTCCTCGTCTATCTGAGCACAGACTTTTTTGACATCTCTCTGCCAGCGGTGAACTTAGCAGTACCGCAGACAGCACTGTCATTTGCCTATAAAGTCAGTTTACAACACATTTTAAGATACATAAAAACACAAAAAAACTATATAAACGACTATTATAAAAAACAAAACAAATCAAATGTTCATACACTTCTTATGTTGCCTCTGACAAGGTCAACAAAGGTAGCAACTTCCTCGTCCTTGGCCAGGAACAAGCCCTCATATATAGGTGGCTCCTCAGTCCTTTCCATAAGATAACATGCGTCAGTAATAAAAATCACAAGTACTACATTTACTATTTGTAAAAAATGTAAGTTATGATCACTCAAAGTCAACCCGAATGGCTACTATTTGTGTTAGACAAGACTAAAATAAACTTCTGAAAAATACCTATACCTACCCTTTTGACTTGCTGAAGCGGTAATGTTTTCGGTTTCCATCACAGCAGACAGCCAACATGTCTGGAGAACATGCTGGACACTCAAAATGATGGACCTGGCACATATCCTCTTCTTTGTATTGACAGAAGGTAAACTCAAAAAAGCTTCGCTTAAATGTATCAGCACAGATACTACCTGTCTGCATATTAAGAAATGTTTGGTTAGGATTTTTTGAAGCAATACACATAATTAAATATTAGGTATACAGTAATATAATTTTGTTTGTTATATGTTTTAGTGATATTCAGGCAGATTTACCCTTCCAGCTTGAACAGATCTGTGCTCCAACATTTTCAGGAAGGCCTGCCTGGACATGGCTGGTGCCGTCACCTTCATATGTTCAAACGAGGTGAAGACATCAAACTTGTATAGGGTCTGGCAGCTGGTGCTAGCTGGCCAGTACCGATAAACGAGCAGGTCCTTCACCTCGGGAGTCCATTCTGCAGAGCATGATGGACAGGATTTCCGAGGCAAGCAGACGTCATATCGTCCTGTGAACAAGTGAATATAATGTAGTAAAGACTAAAATAATTTCAGTAATCAAATTGCAACAGATTGCCTTCTATACAGAGATACAAATATATTATATATTAGTTATTTGACATGGCATTTGGGCATTACCTGAAAATGACATGGTGATAAAAAGCTTTGCATTGCATACAGCGGTAAGGTTATGGTACAATAATACTTGCACAAAAAGGAGGGCTTTCAGAACAACATACCATTGATGGTGACCACAGAAATATGCTTCCCTGGAGTGATTGTGAGGTCATGAGTGCATTCACAAATTGACCTTGGTGCAGGAACAGGCAGTTGACATACTGCAAAACAGAAAGAAGTTATGAAGGGTGTATTTACAGCTTCTATTCAGTCCCTTAGATGAATTTCCCAAAACGCTAACCTCATTTTCAAAATAGTGCTTTAAAACCCAACAATTAATCCAAACTGGCCACACCACTATTCCAACTGTAATAGTCATTATGTTGAAACAACATGTAAATGCTTAAGCACATTTTGAAAAATATTAAGATGCAATTGACTTAGCTGGTCAAAGATATGCTGGTCAGAACTGTCAAAACCAATCATACTTTTGTTATTCAGCTATTAAATTTCACACTTGTACTTTAGAGTTTTGAGAATAAGCTTAGAATGAGATTAGCATTTTAGAAAAAATGTCTAAGCCATTTAGAAACACTGTTAAATATAAATGTGCGCTTGCTACAACAACATTTAGGGAATTACACTGTAAGTATGAGACAATTTGATATAATGCTAATTTTAACATACTTTGTTTACAAAACTGAGGCTGGTCATTTTCATTCACCACCACAGCAGTTGTAGGGGGAATGGGCTCAAGGAATCCATGAAACACAGCCTCTCTGTCATGGAAGACATTTCTCTTGTGGGCCTCTATATCACAGGTAGCACAGAGGAACTCCATGTCCAGTGGTACACAGTCCAGGCACCTAATCACAGCTTCTACAGCACAGCATCTGTGACAATTTTGGATGAATACTCTCTCGGCTGAGAGCTTTGCATCAAAAAGCAAAGGCCTAGCAGTTTTCATTCTCACATCTGTGAGAAGCTGCCTTTGTTCCCAAGCAGAAACCATTCTGTCTGTTCCCTCCGGAACCTGACCTGCAGTTATGGTGTCCCTTAACTCTTGGAGTCTTGTTTCTAAAAAACAAAAATATACATTCACTTGTCCTTAAAAGGGCTATACTAATGATTATGATCACACACAAGTATATATCAGTTATACGGTGAGTCTGTAGTGGAACTGACAAAACATAATGCTTGATTATGATTAAATAAATGGTGGAAATTGAAAAATCTAGTGTAATGATATTACTGTAACACTCCGTATTCTCACCAAGACTTGCCAACTCTTGATCTTCTATCTGAAGGCCTTCCTCATGCACACTTTGCACAGGATCCCTTCTTCTAGATTGAGAAGCAGCTGCAGAGACAGTCATTTTGCTTAACCCTTTGATCTATATAACATGAAACCAATTCATTTCAAAATGAAAATATTCCATAAGGACTGGAGGCAAGGAAACGAAGCAAAAATTCTTAAAACACAACACAAGTAAGGATTATCAGTCGGATGCTTTTAAACTATCTTATATATTAGTGAGAAGATGTTGCAATATTTGTGAAAAATGATTCTGTCAAAGTGGTATCTGACTCTCATTTTAGAATACGTGTAACCACCAAAACACTATTTAATGAATTATCTTTATTCTTAGATACACACTCTAAAAAATGCTGGGTTGTTTAACCCCAATTTTGGGTCAAATAGGGACAAACCCAAATGTTGGGATAAAAATGTAATGTAAAAATGTAACCCAATGGCTAGGTGTGTGTATATTTGACCCAAAGTTCAGTTAAAACAACCCAGCATTTTTTAGAGTGCAGTAATCATGTTTTAGTAAAGAACAAACCTGATCCAGGGCAGTGTGTTTCCCGACGTTTCTCACGCCTGCCTGTGACCAGTGGATTAGTGAGGGATCTCTTTCTGCTTTTCCTCGTTTTTCTTTGAGGAAAGGCAGGGTTTTCCATGGCCATGGTAGCCTATATATTTGCAGAGCACTTATATCAGCAGCACTTATAATTGAGCATTATTCAGTAGTTGCATAAAAGGGTCTTACTACCCTTTACATCACATCTATAAACAGCATTAGCCATTAGTATTTTCAGACTTAGGTATTTGCTTATCTAGACAAGCCTTACCCTGGCATCACGGAGAAGACCATAACTAATTAATGCTGCCATGTGCATCCTGGCATCATCGGGATCATCAAAGACCCTCACGTCAGAATTGAGGGACATCACATACAAACAATACAGACACAATATAAAAACAATACACGAAATGAAGAAAGAGAGAAAAAGAGTGATCGAAAGAGACAAGTGAGAAAGAAAGATAGAGAGTGGCTCTTAAAAGTGCCGTTGTTTTGATTTGTGTGTGTTGCATAAAGCTGTAAAACAGGAAAAAGCAAAAGATTATTAGAATAGTAGTATTTTAGTAAATGAGCATTTCTTAATTGTTAGGACAGAGTAATTGTAGTACAATACAAATCAATCCTTACTGTACAAATATCAGATTTGTACCACATTCACTTGACACAAGCAAGTACCTACAAAAATCTATTTTTATTTAGGCCTACAAATAATGGAAACAGTGATCTTCTTTTGTCCTGTTGCGTAAAATGCGTCTCATAATATCCACTGTACTCTCTTCTCAATGTCACAAATAACTAAAGTAACAATTACCATCTTTTCTCATGATGATTTCAGTGCCTTCTAAAATGGCAAAGTCTTACAAAAGTATGGCACCATAGTGTTACAGGATATTTTCTATCTATAAGTTAGTGGTGGCTCGTCTCATTATTTAATTCACAATTATATTCACATCACCATATGGAAAGAAGCGTAAATGGATGGAGAGAGGTGCAAAATTATTTTTTCATTTTGTTTACACAAGATGGAAAAAGAATATCAGATGGATTTCAGGATAGGGCCTAACGTTATATGCTTTCATCACTTAGGAAACAATACTGAAAAAAAAAAACGCTTTTCGCTATATTTCTTTGGTGTACATGATGGTGCTACATAGGATGAGATGTTGGTAACGTTACTGGAGAATGACAAAAAAAACTAATTTTGAGAAACCGTCTTTTAAATATTTGTCATGTAAAAATGCATACTTTTTTTTAGAGAAAAACAACTAACGTTACAGACACGATATCATGTCAACTATTTAGCAATCAACAATACAAGCCATCTAAAACGCATTAAAACTTATAATTCAACATTTATAGATAGTAAAGAAGTAGCAGGTCTGAGATACATACCGATTTGTAGAGGGGATCCTCGCAATGACGGAAAAACCGCGAAAGTGGGGTCACCGTCATGGCAACAGACTCGTCCGATTTAACATTAATTTATTATAAGTCTTTATCATTTTTTTTTCGTTGTCTGTATATGCCTATCTGTAAATTGAGTCAAATAAAAAAAATAGAAAATGTAAATTAGTCCAAATATTATTTACACTAGGATGATGGATGGGGAGTTTGATTGATCAAGCCTGCCTCTAGTTATCCGGTTATCCGTGTGTCCACCACGGATTCAGAATTTGACAATAAGGAAAACTGTACACAAAATGATCAGGGGAGATAATATGTTCACAGTTTAATGAGGCTACATTTCATCGCAAACACATACAACTTAAATAGCTTAAGTGTCAAAATCAGCAATAGGCAATATCGTCCAGTGAAGGTGAAACAATCTGTGGCGACCACCGAATATTCCGTGGTACGGTCACGGAAGAATTCCGTGGGCCCATCACGGAAGAATCCGTGGTGCCATCACAGAATTTGTCAATAAGCAAAAGGCTAGAAACTGGGGAGATAAGAGGTTCACAGTTTAATTAGGCTCATATATACATACATCACAAACACAGACAACTTGAATAGCCTACTTAAAGTGTCAAAATCAGCAATAGGCACCAGTGAAGGTGAAAAAAAATCTATGGCGACCATTGAATATTCCGTGGTCCCGTCACGGAAGAATCCGTGGTGCCATCACAGAATTTGACAATAAGGAAAACTGTTATACACAAACTGATCAGGGATAATATGTTCACAGTTTAATGTGGCTACATTTCATCGCAAACACAGACAACTTGAATAGCCTAAAGTGTCAAAATCAGCAATAGGCAATATCGTCCAGTGAAGGTGAAACAATCTGTGGCGACCACCGAATATTCCGTGGTACGGTCACGGAAGAATTCCGTGGGCCCATCACGGAAGAATCCGTGGTGCCATCACAGAATTTGTCAATAAGCAAAAGGCTAGAAACTGGTCAGGGGAGATAAGAGGTTCAAAGTTTAATTAGGCTACATGCATCACAAACACAGACAACTTGAATAGCCTACTTAAAGTGTCAAAATCAGCAATAGGCAAGTGAAGGTGAAAAAAATCTGTGGCGACCACTGAATATTCCGTGGTACGGTCACGGAATTCAGGGTGACCAGACGTTATCCTAGCGATCAAACGACGACAGAACAATGCAGTAACAAGTTAAAATCACTTTAAAACAAAATATTTAAAGTAAAGTACTTTAAGTAAACTCAGAATCTTTAAAGGGATACCTTTCCAAATTATAAAACGACGTCAACTGGGGGAGCGCGTGTGTTGTAACAGCCCGTGTGTGGACCACGGATGCTGCCTGTCATTGACTTACATAGGCATTACTTCCGTGGGCACATCACGGAATTTTCGGCGATTCCGTGAAACTGCCACGGATTTTGAGTTAAGGGTCCGTGTTCATTTCACGGAATTCTGTGAGATCAGGTTGTCAGAGCTCTGAGAACAGCCACACAGCAGAACAACTCAATGGAGAGGAAGATACAGAAATGTGGAAACAAAAATAAAAAGTACAACACGGGCTGGAACATTAAAAATATTAGAATGATCCCACTGGAGCCAAAACTTGTCACCCAGACAAAAACAGAGCAAATCACTCTATATCTGAGAGGTTTGTACTTCAGAAAGGTTACAGGATGAACCACTGCCAGGTAACGCTCAACACAGATCAGACACTGGAACAGAGGATTGCCAATAAGGGCTAGTCCATCTAAAGCCCCCACAACTCCCCAGAGATATTCAAATTCATAAGAGAGAACAATAAAAACAGATTCTATACATAAGAAAATATCACAGACAGAGAGGTTGAGGCTGAAGAACTCTGCCGCAAGTCCATTCCCTGTTCCTGTCACTATAAGCCATATCACATAGGAGTTGGTAGGAAAAGCCAACAGCACATTGAGTAAATGTAGTAAATGATTTCCCATCTCAGTGCTGTGGTTAAACAAGTAATCAGAAGAGTTTGATCCATCAGTGGGGAAGATCTCACTGGAGATGTTCATCTTTTCACAACTGTGATCTATAGATGAGAGATACAAGTGTTAGTCCACCAGAATATACTGGGACTGTACAGAGAAAACCTGATCAAAATAACTTTAAATTACACACATTAAAGTGAAAATACAACAGTTTCAGTATCTGGTCATCCCACTTACACATAATAATTGAATTCAGAAATAATTGTAACTCTTTACCTTTTCCCGTCTATAAAGATTTGTGCAAAACTTTTGCGATTTATTTAATACATGCCATCACACTCAGCCACCTGCCCACTGAAAACTGATACTCATCAGTCATACTGTTAGCTTAAAACAACATAGCAAAATCAACACCTGATTTACCTTGCAGCTCATTCCACATACCGTGTGGTACATATCGATAACACATGGAAAATTCATATTAATAATGTCAAATCTATTACATATGTTTAATGCACTATTATTCTAATATAAAAAATAACTTAGCATGAAGAGTGTCTAATTTCAGATGTATATTCCCCTTATAACAATAGTGATTTTGCCTTGTAGATGTCTTGAACTTTTTGAGTGATTTTTAAAGAACTAAAATAATCCATCAATGTCATCATTTTAAAAATAATTTGTTGAATAAATACTTATTCAACTGTAGTAAACGTAGTATTTTATGTATCCCATTTGCAACCCTGTCACCAGTTGATCTTACCATATTACACAACATTTCTTAAAAACTGTGACATAAGAAATACTGTAAATTTATTTCAGGGCAAATTAATGGCAGGAAGAAGATAATGAAATCATCTCAAATACATTTGTTTGAATAATAATTATATGGATGACTGTTGAAGCTCAACCTTCAACCCTCAACCATGATACTCAAGTCTTAACATTTCAAAATTTAAATAAGAATATGTTCAGTTATTTTGCCCTTTACCTCTCTCCTTTCATCTGTTAAATAGGGTGTAATCCATGCATTTTTGAAAATAATAAATAATATAAAATAAATGGATAAAACAATTAAACCAAATCAATTAAAATCAACAGACAGTTATAGTGACATCTGGACTGTCTGCCTTGAACGTTTATGTGTTATAAACTTGCTTGTTATTATGGGATGAGTCTTGAAAGCATGTGTGATGGATTTTTAATAGATAGTAAACTGTCTTTTAGAACTAATCATGTTTCTGACTCTAAAAATCAGGGCCCGTATTCTTAAAGATTCTAAGAATCCTCTCAGAAAACTCCTAATTTAGCTTAAAAACTTCTACGTAGGAGTTTTAGCTTAAGAGCGATTCGGGATCAATCTGAGAGCAACTCTGAGTAAGGAAAAGACAAAAACTTTCATCTTAGTGAGGAGGCGGGGCTGACCCTGTTGCTATGTATGACACAATCTTTTGAAGACTGTGATTGGTTGGTTGTCCAAGAAGGAAAAAAAAAAGAGAGATTTTAAGTATAGGGTCCCCCAGTGGAAAGGAAATGAACTGCGACACAATAAGAGGTTCTGAAAGTGCTGTAATGTTTGCGTGATCACTCTGCTTACAGAAGATTGTGACAGACCCAAATCATCACTGCTGCATTGTTGCATTTTCCTAGTTGCCAAATATCTTAAAGTAGTGATTACTTTAATTTCTGGTGCTATGGCATTTCTGCACTGTGTCTGAGATGTCTCTATAAGATCTGTCACAAACATGATCCCTGCACGATCTAATCTATAGCTTAGTGATCTCACATATAGTCTTATTAACTCACAGTCATCCATTGTCTGTAACACATTTCTTCTCCCTCTTCATCTTTCTGTCATTTTCTCCTCTGCTAAAGAAACTCTTAAGCCTCTTAAAACTCCTCGTCCATACTCCTAACAATATTGACTTTAAGACCTCTTTTAAGGGTTAAGATGCTTTCTGAATTACTTTTTTCTTTACTAGGATTTTTTCTTTAATTTTAAGAGTAAACGCCCACATTTCTAAGAATTTTCTTAGAATTTTGTCACTAGGAGCTACTTTTTGCATTAAGATTCTTTAGGAATACGGGCCCTGACCTTTAGATTATCTAACCCTATGATAAGCTTTTACCTGACTTCCCCTCTGGGTGTAAAATTATGACTAACTCTTACCGGATTTCCCCTTTTTTTTATAATGATACTTTTGCTGATGCCAATAACAGAGGAAAAAAAGGTGGAGGTTGGTTTCACCAATTGAACCAATCAATATAGAAGGTGACATGTTAGTCACGATGATCTTTTTTGTTGTCTCATTCTATAAAAAAAACTGTTGCATTTGTGTTTACTGGTGGGATTCTCAATGGAGTTTGTCTGAGATCCTCCGACCTTGGTTCTTCTTGGGAGAGATGCTCTGAGAATTGCTCGAGTACTCTCCCGGCTGTGATTAGAGCATTTAGAGGACATTTGCTGAAGTCTGTTTGTTTCTTATTGCTGGGCAGCAGGTTAGTTAAGGGAACAAGTCAGATAGGGAAGCAAATAAGTTAAGAGTATGGAAAACTTGGACAGTTGTCGACGTATAGAGTATAAAGGTATTAAGGTATTAAGTGTTGATTGGAGATGCTTGGGGGTCAACTGGAGACACCCCAGGTCACTTTATTTATTGGGTGTCGATTGGAGACTTGTCGATTGGAGTAATTAGGTTCCAGGTACATAGTTACCACACATGATATGCAAATATAAGTGACAATGTATTTGGTTTGTACTGTAAGTTTTAGCACAAGACGACTTAGATATCAAGGTGACATTGATAGGTGGCAATGTTTAAAGTATGTTGGATCAGCGTTGACATTTTGATGTGGAGACAGTGACATTAAACTAACAGTGATTTATTATTGATGACCACAAGATCAAGCAAGTATATCTCTGCAGAACGCTAGCTGGTGAAACCGATTGAGGTCAACCATCTTGAAGGACATCTTAATTCTCTAATTTCACCGCGAGAAGGCGATGATCGAGGAGTGAGGAAACTTCCAGAGGAGTCAGGAGCGAGGATACACGGGTTGCAGAAGGTTTTATCAACTGAACATGATCCACATTTTCATCCCCATTCGCATCGGTCACAATAATTTTAATTCATACTTTACATTTGCAGTTTAAATAAACCACACATCTCACATATTTCAACAGGGTATCTTGCTTTATAATTTTTTTATTATGAATTTTTTAAATAACCAAACTTCAACAACATAAGGGCAGATCCTTTGAGCGCTGCTGATGAAGCTGTGAAGTTACGCTCGAGTGATCAAGTATTCCAATGTATAAAAAAGCTTTCCTTAATAAGTCTTCCATTTCTTTCCTTGGAGTCTTCACTCGCATCCTACAAGGGGTGGAGCTGAGACGCGAGGAAAGGAAACGAGAATGGACAAATAAGAATTGAGAAGCACCCATAATTGTCATGGTTCCCCTTGTCTTGTGTGGACTTCATGTTATTTCCTGTTCTGTGCCCATGTTTTGTAGTCCTTTTGTAGTTCTTCCTGTTGATTAGTTCCTGATTGTTCCCAGGTGTGTCTTGTTTGCCAATCTCCTTTTATATACCCCAGTGTTTCTCATGTAATTAGTCTGGTGTTGTCCTTTGTTGGATGTTTCGTGTGAGTCGGTTTTCAGTTTATGGAATTTCTGGAATTAAATTGTGATTAACATCATAACCGTAAGCAAAGCTACTACATTACAAAAATACACTTAATATTTGTTCTTGCCATCAATTGCAGCTTACAGATTCTTGTAAATAATTAATTAATAGTTTGGTGACGATTTACATAACTTAATATTTATAACATTTAGCAGGACAGAAGATGCATTATAGAGACTTCATGAGTAGAATTATTGACATTTGATGCATTTCCTCACCCGGTACAGAAAAAGAAGAGGCTGCACCAAACCAGCCAAAGTAAAACCAACAGAACCAGACAGGAAGGAGAAAGGATTTGTTATTGAAAAAATATATATTAAAATTATATAGGGACCATATATGAAAAGCATGGTCATAGTAGTTTTTAGAATTAGATGAAATGCTCTTCTCTTCATGTTGTTTTCCTCCTCTCTCTCTCTCCCTCTCTCTCCTGGTCCTGACTGCTTCAGAGCTCTGAGAACAGCCACACAGCAGAACAACTGGATGAAGAGGAAGAGGAAAAACTGTGCAAACATAAAAACAAAGTAAGAAATGGACTGGGACATGACAAAAAATAAAATGATCCCACTTGAGACAAAAGTTGCCACCCAGGCAATAACAGAGCAGATCACTCTATATCTGAGAGCTTTGTACTTCAGAAAGGTTACAGGATGAACCACTGCCAGGTAACGCTCAACACACATCAGACACTTAATAAGGGGACGACCGGTCATGGCTAGTCCATCCAAAAGTGCCACAACTATCCAGAGAAACTTAAATTTACTTATTAGGAAAAGACATACAGATTCCACACATACGAAGATCTCACAAACAGAAAGGTTGAGAATGAATAACTCTGCCGCAAGTCCATTCCCTGTTCCTGTCACTATAAGCCATATCACATAGGAGTTGGTAGGAAGACCCAACAGCACATTGAGCAAATATAGGAAATTATTTTCCATCTCAGTGGAACTGGAGTTTGATCCATCAGTGGGGAAGATCTCACTGGAGATGTTCATCTCTTAAATGTGTCAGTCCAAAACACAGTTAACTATGAATGAGAGATACAAGTATTAGTCCACCAGAACATTCTGGGACTGTACAGAGTAAACCTGATCAAACCTACTTTAAAAACACACATTAATAAAAGAGAACAGTATCAGTATCGGCCATCAAAAGTTCAAAAGGCTATTCTAAATAACAGAGAATAATTACCTTTATTCCCAATCAGATATTAATAAGCTCTTTACCTTTTTGTCTGTAAAGATGATGATTCATGCAATTTGTTATCTATAGTATTTTATAGCTGGACTGTCTGCATTCCAAGCTGATGTGTTATAGTTTATATAGGCTATAGTATTTTATAGCTGATGTGTTAATGGGATGAAACTTTAATATCTGGGATGAAACCCTGAAATGCAAATATGTTAAGTAACATAATATTTGCTTAAGCAACAGATTGTGATCTTTAGCTTATCACAAGATAGCAGAAGTGTAAAACAAGATTTAAGGTAAAACTATTAGTAATTTATCCCTACAACTGATAAAATAAGTAAAAATGATCTCATTAAGTGTAGGATAAAGTTCACAAAAGTGATTTAGGATCATCCTGTGATTCTAAGTGACAAAAGCAACACGAGTTGTCAAATACATGCCATCACACCCCAAATAACCCCCGGCTTTTAAACAACTCATTCAAAATACTGAAATCGGATACTCTCCTGTCCCACTGTATTAGATCAAAAACAACAACAGCATAAAGAAGATCAAAATAAAACAACATGATTTACTTGCAGCACAATCCACAAATATGGTACATTTTAATAACACATGGAAATATTACAGGCACACATTTTTATTAAGAACTATTAGATATGTTTGGTTAACTTTTATCTGACATAAAATGAACCTACAAAGTAAATTATAGTTTTAAACTCATCCGATGTCTGTTCTCCCTCAACAATAGTGATTTTGCCTTGTCCTATGTTAGAGGTCTTAAAATTTTTTGGCGTTTTTGAAACTTTGATAATTTTGATATTATTTTTTAAAATAACTGTAAAAATAGCTTTAATTATGTCATTTAATAAAAAATACTGTGTCCCACATTTTGTGTGCAACCCTGTTACCCCATTACAAAACGTATTAAACCTCTGTCATTTTCTCTATAAATAAATATATTTCATAAATACTTAAAAAGAAAATTAGCAGACATAGTTATATTTATAGTCACTTATATCTGGAATGTCTGCCTTTAAAGTTGATGTGTTATAAATTTGCATGTTATTATATGGAATGCGTCCCATACACAAGATGATAGATCGATAAATTGTCTTTAAGCAACGTATCTCTACACAACATCTGTTTACATTTTTACATTGAAAGGAAGACTAATTTTGCACGTCATCCAGAATCAGATGGGTGACATGAAAGAAAGGTGTCACAAAAAACCCTGAAATAACCACCTGCTTTTAATTACAAACGAACTCATAGAAAATACTGAAAACTGACACGCCATGGATTTACAAAAGCAACATCAGCTGATGTGATCAACAGATGTGATTTACCATCCGGCACTTTCAACATAAACAATATTGTATGTCATGTTGTTAAAAAAAAAAAAAAAATTCCTGTAGCTCAAATACTTTTTTGCATTTAATTGTCCAGTCAACTAAAAGATGTTCATAGTTTAACTTTTTGTGAGTTGGATTTTTTACAGTGTAGAGTGTTGGTGCTTGCAACGCTAAGGTCATGGTCCAAACTTTAAATTTAAAGGTACACTATGTAACGTTTGGTCCTCCAGCGGTTAAAAATCAAAACAGCAGGCATTCAGTAGAAGATCTTGATTTGGTTGTGCTTCGGCTCTGCGTTTCTGTGCGGATGAATATGGTTATCATACTGCTCATAAAACATTCACTACTAGGCTTAAGGGTATCACTTTATTTCATTTTCCTCTTCCCCATGTACGTATTTATTACAGTAATTGTAATAACTGTGTAATGAACCTACCCAGAAACCTAACCTTAATCCCTGTATATTACCAAGTATTTTATTATGTAAGTACACTGTATTGTCAAATAAAGTGCAACCGGCTTAAGAGATATAGATTGAAAAGATCTCAAGCTGACTAAAGATGCTATACCATAATAGGATCTAATGTAGATTATCGTTTTATAATGAGCTCTGTCGCATTCTCTTTTTGCCAGTAGACTCTTCTTTGTTCTAAACTTCTGAGTTTAAAAAACATATATATTATACAAATCAACCCTGTTATTCAAGTTATTGCAAGAAACAATGATCAAATAAATATTTATTTTAATTCATTTTAATTATATTCATTTAATTCAAAACACATAACTTTATAAACAAACTGAACAGGCATTTTGCATGGACATCCCATACACCAAATCCCAACAATACAATCTTTGAAAGCAACATTAATATAGAATACATACTATCACTTCTGGTTTTCAGATATATGGCTGTTTGTGTAAGACAGCTTTACATTCCCAAGTGGCAACAAACATAAGGAAAAGTAACTTTTTTTATCATCATCAATAAATATTTACACTAAAGATTATGCGGTTGTATATTGATGATGATTTAAAGTAGAATTAATTATATTTAATGAAGGGCAGTTTCCTCACCCGGTAAAGAAAGAAAAATGGCTGCACTAAACCAGCCGAAATAAAACAAACACTGCCAATGGATAAGACTATATCAGAAACTATATTTGATCTAAAAACAGCAACTGCAATTATATAAGGAGCATATAAAATAATCATGGTCACATTAGTTATTAGAATGAGATGAAACGCTCTTCTCTTCGTGTGGTTTTCCTCCTCTCTCTCTCTCCCTCTCTCTCCTGGTCCTGACTGCTTCAGAGCTCTGAGAACAGCCACAAGACAAAACAACTGGATGGAGAGAAAGAGGAAAAACTGTGCAAACAAAAAAATAAAGTACAACATTAACTGGAACATGACAAAATATATAACGATCCCACTGGAGCCAAAACTTGCCATCCAGGCAATAACAGAGCAGATCACTCTATATCTGAGAGGTTTGTACTTCAGAAAGGTTACAGGATGAACCACTGCCAGGTAAAGCTCAACACACATCAGACACTGAAACAGAGGACGACCGGTCATGCCTAGTCCATCCAAAATTACCACAGATATCCAAAGATTTTTTACTTTAAACATGAGATGACTCAAGATAAATTCCACACATATGAAGATCTCACAGACAGCAAGGTTGAGGTTGAAGAACTCTGCCGCAAATCCATTCCCTGTTCCTGTCACTATAAGCCATATCACATAAAAGCATGTAGGAAGATCAAACAGAATGATGATATTTACTAGTGAGATCTTTGTAAAACTATCTTCCAACACACTGTCATTGTAAAACAAGTAATCAGAATAATTAGATCCAGTGGGGACGATCTCACTGGAGATGTTCATCGCTTCAGTGTGTGCGGGCAAAAAACAAAACTGCGATCTATGAATGAGAGATACAAGTGTTAGGCAACCAGAGGAAATTAATTAAAAATTGCTCTAAACAATCAAATTATAACAAATTCTATCAACACTTTCTACATCAGCATCTAGTCTTCTAAATATTAAATTAATATACAGGTAGTAAATTCTTTGATCAAAACAAACAACATTTGTTGGCTCTTTACCTTTGTCCTGTCGTCTACACTATACATGGTATAATTCATGCAATTTTTCTAAATTAAAATAAACAAAACTTTGTAGATACAAGGTACATAGAGAGCCTTAAAGCTGCACTATCAACTGCATTCTAAGGTGATCTGACTACGGGTTGAAATTTGTATGGGATGTGTCCTGAAAACCTGATGCAAATGCATTAAGTGACAACAACATATTTGTTTTACAAGTCAGATGTGTTCTGTCAAATGTTAACAATGAGACAGTGGAGATGTAAAATGAAGCAAAAGTGCCAGTATCTTAGTACACACAATAAGTGAACATTTCAACATGAACAGAAGAACAAAGTTAAGGATTCATTTTCAGTTAACTCATTCAGGATTTAAGTGATGTGAAAGCTATTTACAAAGGATATCAATAAAAATACTGAAAACAGATACCTTTAGCTACAATAGATCCAACTTAATTTCGATAAGCTAAATAACCCTTTTTCCACAATAAACATTCAATGGAACATTTCCATGAAACTTCTAGTGTGGCTAACTACTTGTGTCTGTGATATATACAGTATGAGTAGCATGTTGTTCTACATGCTAGCTTACCAAACACAATTGATAAAATAATCAACAATTAAGAAAGAAAGAGAGAGAGAGAGAGAAAGAGAGAGAGATACTTTTTTGACTTTAACAAACACTTTAATTCAATTGCATTTTTTTCAATCATAAAGGCAATGAGATATCACATTTCAAATGTAATTAAACAAAAAATACTAACAAAATCACAAATACGTTTATTCACAATCACACCCCATTTATATTTAAAAATTGTAAAGGTCATTAACCAATTTACAATAAGTGTACTACATTTTTAATTGTGACATTATTAAACCCCTTAGGACTGATTCGACATCACAGGACTCATTACCACTCAGTTTTCTTTTCCGTGACACCCAAATGGCCATTTTAACTTACTAATAAGAAGTTTATTAAAACATGGGACTCCTTTTTATTCAATCCACTTTAGTCCATATATGAAATACCAGCCCGTTCTCATCCCAAGGCGTAATATAATTACGCTTTTGCCAAAGCGTCTATATCGAACGCGCATGGTACCCTTTAGCGTCAATATGAGACGCCGAAATATATGGGTCAGAAGGCGCCTCCTAGCGGTCTAACCCTAACCCTACACCATACCTAAACCTACCCATCTCTCTGCGTGTTATATTGACGCTAAAGGGTTCCATGCGCGTTCGATATAGACGCTTTGTCAAAGTGTCAGAATATTACGCCTTGGGATGAGAATGCGTTGGAAATACATAGGTGAAAAGACTCCCAAAGTCTGACACCACCCATCTTTTGTTGGAAACAAAAGTTGTAATCTAGGACAATCTAAAAAATAAATGAATAACAGTTTCTGGTATACTACATAAAGGGCATCCCTCTCCAACCTGTGGATCCAACACAGTCTCACACCCAAGGCGTCATCTTACTGACGCTTCTGACCATGCGTCAACATGCCGACGCACACACCCCCCCACAAACGTCAATATGAGACGCTCATCCTCGGGCGTCATCAAATGCCGCGCACCCTTTAGCGTCAGTTAGATGACGCTTCCGTTATGGGTAGGTTTAGGTCTGGGGTAGGGTTAGGATTAGACCACTAGAAGGCGCGTCTCATATTGACGCTTAAGGGGGGGTGTGTGCGTCGGCTTATTGACGCATGGTCAAAAATGGTCCATAGCGTCAGTTAGATGACGCCTTGGGTGTGAGACTGCGTTGGTGGATCAAGACGTTCTTTGTGTCTGTTAGTGGCTATTATCCCATGCACTAACCTCCACTAAAGATCTCCAGTTCTTTTCTCAATAGGAGGTTTGTACAAGGTCCTCCAGCTGCCCTTGGGGGAAGCACCGAATCCAAACACCTCTTGCCATTTAGACTCCTTTAAGTTTCTCAGAGCGTGAAGATGCAGTATCTTTACACACAGTGTGTACAGTGATTTTTTTCCTGTATTGCTGAAAACTCCCAACTGAGGGGTCTTAAAAGATAATAGTCCACCCTCAGTTTCTTCCCAGCTTTCAGTCTCAGCTGCAATTTCTAATTCTGAGAAGTCACATATGTTCATCTCTCCATTATCATTTTCTAAGGCAAGTCTATGACTGCCACTTGAATTGATCTTATGCCCAATTTTCCAGCAAAAATCTCAGCTGAAATCCATTCACCATCAGGTGTCCAATTTGTGTGATTTTTGCAGCCAACAGACTTTTCCTGAGTCTTTAAAAATGTACAGATTCAGTGCAGAGTTAAAAAAAGAAAGAAAGGGTTCTTCTCTCTGCCACAAACTTTGGGCATTGTTTGACTCTCAAGAAATCTTGAAAAGTGTCCATGCTTTTAAGAGTGATCTATAAAATTATGCTAATCCTCAAGATCCATCTTATTTATGTCCATCAGGAAAAGGTGACGATTTAGTCCTATGTTGCCTGCTTTCCTCAACAGGGAGCACGCTATCCCAGCCCGGCTCACATCCTTTCCATAGAGGAGTCTATGAGCCACTTGAAGTCTGAAGGTCTTTATACTCTCGATATGATGTCCTTGTCCTCCTTCCTGTCAGGGCAGATACAGCACTGGAGCCTTTAACCAAAGCTGTCCCGACCAGAAAAAATCCATCAGACATCTCTGAATTTGTCTCATAAGGTAATCAGGAGGTTCAATGATCATCATTCTGTGCCAAAGGGAAGAGGCTACGAGGTTGTTACATATCAGTACCCTTCCCCTGTAGGACAGCTGGGGCAGCAACCATTTCCAATGAGACAACCACGCACATACTTTCCCCAACAGACCCTCCCAATTTTGCTTTCTGTACTCAAATGTCCCCAAACAAACTCCCAGATATTTAAAACCTATCCTTCCCCATTGTAAACCACCAGGGAGTGATGGACTTTTAGCAACTTGGCCACACTAAACAGCATCGCTTTTACACCAGTTAACTTTGGCTGATGATACATTTCCATAGCACTCTAGAGCATGCTTTACCACTTACCACATTCAAATTGTAATATCATCCACATATGCAGATCATTTGACAGATTGCTGGGAGTTTAGAAAATGTGTTTGTAGACCTGCCAGGTCTTTCCTTAGTTTACATAACAAGGGTTCAATTTACTATAAAGTTGGCCCGAAAGGGGACAGGCTTGTCTAATTCCCCTCTGAACTTTCACAGGGAGACTTTGGCCACCAGCCATTTTTATCATACATCTGGCACCATATCATCTAAATAAAATGATCACCAAAACCAAAGGCCTTTAGAGCATCAAAGAGTGTTAAATGTGTTATTCTCAGAGTGTTCATCTTTAAGAGTATTAAATCCCCCTTCTTAGGGAGTAGTGTTCGCATGGAAGGCTGAAAGATCTTAGGAAGAATTCTTTCAGAGAAATTTTTTTTGAAGAACTTCCAAAGTAATCATGTCCAAGAACAGTCCAGAAAGCCTTAAAGAATTCGGCAGACAGTCCATCTATTCGAGGTGTATGGCCTACAGAGAGTCCAATAACAGCAGCAGTGACTTCTTCATAGGTAAGTTCAGTATCTAAAAAAAGTTTGTGCTTTGGGGTTAAAACCAGAAAGTCATAAAGCAGTTTGTTTCTACATTGTTCATCTGATTTTTCAGAGGTGTATAAACTTGAATAGAAATCCACAGCAATTTTACGCATCTCCGTTTGATCAGAAGTGTCTCGACCATTACAGTCTTTTAAACATTACATCAATTTCTCTTGTTCACACTCTAGATAAAAAAAAGAAGTAGGAGCATCCATATCTCTTGCTGCTTGGGGAGATAAAAAAGAATTAGCTGTCATCATTATTATTGCTTTTTTCTTTTGCTTTTCCCCTCATTATACATTATTTCCTTGTTTGTTTTCCATGTCTAATAACAGTTATGTACTTTTTGACTGAAACCTCTTCTGCTGTGAGAGGTCTTCAAGGCTACTTGTTTTCCTTGCACATACAACAGAGGCAATAAACTTTTCAAGATCTGGAAAAAAATCACATACTTTTACACTTGCTTTTCCTTTTGTTTCATCTAAAAAAAGAGTTGATATGTATTTTTTATCTTACATATACATATCTTTTCCAGCCACTCTTGTCATATCAGATGTATCTGACCACTGCCCTTAATTTCTTAAACTAGCATCAGTACAGACATTAATCTAATTCATCATTCATATTTTCTTCAGAAACTCCTGCTGGTGTTTCTTTGAGTTCACACAATCCTTCATCACCTCCCTGATCTTCACTCTCATCAAGCAACACTAACTTCACCCATAAAGAATAAAAAACAAAACAGCAAAAACAAACCACTGATTATCATTAATAGCTTTTTCCACAACCATCACCGTTTATTTCAGTAGTGAGTTTTCTCACTAGCTTCTCTAACCTGTAAATTTCTTTGTTGGTAAAAACAAAACAAAAAAACCTTCAGCCACCAGACACCTTGTATTTTCAATGGATTGTTTGAGGTCAAGAAAATATTGACTATATTCTATACTATTCTAAATATTCTATTTTTTGTTGCTCAAAGAAACAGTTTTATTTTTTCCACTTCATAATTGCGACGGATTCACTGTCACTCTCTGTGCCTTCCTGGTCTTCACATTCACCTACATCTCTTTTCTTTACAGGACCCAACTCACAAGTATTATCACTTTTCCGTCGTTTTAATGATACTTTAAACAGTGTACAGTATGTTCTGCCTCTTTCAATGCCATCATTCTCGCAAATTTGGTCTATCAAAGGCTGTTTTTTCTCCCTTGCACTGTGAAATCTCTGACATCTTGTTTAAGGCGTTACTATCCGAATAAGTAACTATTCGATTCGTCAAGGTAAGTCCGTCATCCTGAAGACCCAGTGGAATCCGCATCATCTGCCGGTTTGTTAAACGACCCATTCGTTATAATTATCTCAGAATTAACCTGATTTATCCAACACAATCTCACGGCAGTTCGTACAAATTTTATGAGGTGGCTAATTCGTACGAATTCATACGACCTATGCGAATTGCCTAAATGAAACTGTTTTAACAACCGAGATCCACTGCCAAATGTTTTATTTTTTATTTTTTATCAGAGACACGAATTTGCCGTAACGGGAAAGAGATTGTGTTGATAATCGGAGGAACATTAGATAATGTCACTTTTTTTAGATGGCATCGATAAAAGGAGAACAGGTGTAAACAAACCATCAATAATGATCCCACGCTCAGCTAGCTCATTTGCTTTGTATACATTATTTAGAAAAATGACATAAGGATTATTCATTTTTGAGGCTAACAAAATGCACTCATGGCCCACAACTTCTCCTCTAGCTAAACAACAGTCCATACACTCACCGCAGACGCCACCTTCACTTGTGTTTGATCACAAATGTCTTTAAATGTATATTTGTGTACAAATATTACTAATTGCAATTAACATAAATATAAATAAAACGATGCACTACATTACAAAAACTACAGATCTTGAGATCAGGTTCAAGTAACAAGTTCTTGTCAAAAGTTGAATTCAGCTGAATTTTTCGAGCATAACAAATTAATGGCTATATAACTGTATAACCTTGTATTTCATAATGGATTTCAACAATAGAAAAAAAAAATGGATTATAGAAACGTCATATTGATAATTATAGAATAATTATTGACATTTAATGAAGGAAAGTTTCCCTACGCGGTAGAAAAAAAGAAGAGGCTGCACCAAACCAGACAAAACAAAACTAAAAAAGCCAATACTAAAGTATATTTCTCCATTACCTATTGAAAGAGTAAATACAATCATATAAGGAATAAACATTATTAGCATGGTCACAATAATAATTAAAATAATATAAAACGCTCTTCTCTTTATGTGGTTTTTCTCTCTCCTTCTCTCTCCTGGTCCTGACTGCTTCAGAGCTCTGAGAACAGTCACAAGACAAAACAAATGGATGCAGAGAAAGAGGGAGAAATGTGCCATGATGAAAATATAGTACAGCTCATATTGGGACAAGAACACAGTCATAACACTGATCCCACCGAAGACAAAACCTGCCACCCAGACAATAACACAGCAAATCACTCTATATCTGAGAGGTTTATACTTCAGAAAGGTTACAGGGTGAACCACTGCCAGGTAACGCTCAACACACATCAGACACTGAAACAGAGGACGACCGGTCAGGCCTATAGAATCAAAAGCATTTGCAGCTATCCAAAGATTGTCAACGTTATTGCTGTTAAGACTCAGGAGACATTCCATACAAAACATTATCTCACAGACAGAGAGGTTGAGGTTGAAGAACTCTGCCGCAAGTCCATTCCCTGTTCCTGTCACTATAAGCCATATCACATAGGAGTTGGTAGGAAGAACCAATAGAATGATGATGATATCGACCAGTAAGGATATTAAAAACTCAATTTCCTTCTCAGTGTCTTTGTAAAAGTAGTGATCAGAAGAGTTTGATCCATCAGTGGGGAAGATCTCACTGGAGATGTTCATCGCTTCAGTGTGTGCAGTCAGACACACAACTGTGATCTATAGATTAGAGATACAAGTGTTAGTCCACCAGAATATTCTGGGAGTGTACAGAGTAAACTACTTTTTAAACAACACACATTAGAAAAAAGAGAACAGTTCTGTTTTAATCATCAGGTTATTTTACCTCAATCCTGTGCTCCTGTCTATAAAGATGAAATTCAATTTATTCAAAATTCTAATTATTTTTTGGGGAAAAAGAAGGTATGAGTTTGAAAGCAAAATAAATAGTTAATAATAGTGGGCCGAGATCTTGAGCCCTTTTATAGCTGAACTCTCTGCATCCCAAACCTGTCAGGCTTGAGAGCTGAAGCCTGACATGCAAATACACTAGTGACATCATAGACCAACTTTGTTATAACAAGAGGGTAGATTCGGAAAACAAGGTCTTGAATCAATTCATTTCTATACAGTATTAGTAGCTACACAGAGTGTGCATGGGTTTACAATAGAAAACCTAAACAAAACCTTCAGTGTTAATAGCTGGGTCATTCTATGAAAATGGTGGCTTTTTGAACAGACAACTTTTAAAAAATGTAATTCTTTTTTTTATACCAAAACTTATAGTCAGATAATAGTTAACCTCTTAACATTATAAATCAACTTAAATGACAGCTTAATGTATTTTGATATTTTTACTACATTACATTAAAAATAGCTTGTGCTGCCTTTTTGTCACTGGTGTTACCTGTATTTTAGCTGACAATTCAGGCTTTCCAGAATGTAATTTGACTAACCTTTTCTGTCTTTGATTATGTATGAAAATTAAATAATGTAATATTAAGAAATTGTCTTGATTAGTAATAATTTACTTTAAACTGGTATGTGTAAAGGTCTATTGTGTGACATTTTTTATTTCTACCATTGTGTTTTTTGTTGTAACATTAGAAATAATTGAGGTTGAGTGATCAAAATGTAATGATCATATCCTTGAAATGCTTACTAATGAATGCAGCAACAGTTAGGTAGATAAAAAATCCATAATCTAGAAACTGGGCAACTCTGATGCCAGAACACATGCCATGCAGTAACACCAGTGATGCAATGTGAAACCAATGACATAACTTAAGATTATTTCAAACAAATTTTTATCCATTTATTAGTAATATTTTACATTACAAATAATTTCAGATTTCATAAAATCTCTGCGGTCTGGGTCAGCGTCCCTGCACTGTCTGTAGAGTTTTTGCTTTTCAGCAGCACTTAATTTCACCACCTGTCAAAAGGAAAGCCATATTATGTTTGAACAATATTGAAACAGTAATAAAATGCTAATAAGTCTTTATTAATATAATTGTTGAGGCTTTTATGAAATCTTATGTTGAGAAAAATGTTAGTGGTGTTATTGATTGTCACTGGTGTAATCGTCATGTCACTGGTGTTACCAGCAGCAACAGTAACACCAGTGACGATAACACCAGTGACAAATCTGCAGACAAGAAACACTTTTTGTCTGCAAACTCTTTGCAAACTACACTTCTTAAATTGTAAATAAATCACTTAATCTTGCTATTTGAAAAATTATTTTAATCAAATTTCCTTTCCCCTTACTATAAACTGTAGAACACCAGTGACGCATCTTAAGTCCTCGCATGAAATTATCAAATTATTTATCAAATTGCTAAAAGATGAAGAGAGAGTGAACACTCACCATGTGCTTTTTAAAACAGCCCTGCTCCAATGAACTTTTGACCCAGGAAGAAGTTGGCAAGGATGTTGCCTTTTTTCAAAGTGATGTTTTTTATAAATTGTAACACCAGTGACATGAAATTGAGGGACAGGTATTCCCTGTAAATTATTTATAATATTTAGTTGATATTTTAGTTCTTTAAGTAATCCACTAAATAACTATACTACTTTCATTTGTATTATTACATTTAAAGGGGGAGAAAATATATATTTTTCAACTCAAAATATTATGTCACTAAACAACGACTCCTGACCCGAGGGACAAGCCAATTTCATGGTACTGACCGTATTCTACAATATATAAAAAAAATGCTTTTCAATATAACTGTCTTACATATGTTTTAGTAACAATAAAACACTTAAATTTAAACAAAAAACAGATATTTTGTGTCGTTATCTGACACTTTTAAGTGTTTTTCCTGGTGGTTAAGCCCGGGACAGGAAAGCCACCATTTTCGTAGAATGACCCAGCTATATTTTGTTAAGTTGTAGTATTGATGTCTACATTTTTAAACAGGTAATCTGTAGTTCAACTGCTTTAAATTATGAGTAGCTTGTTGCATTTGCAACCCTTTATCAGGATGCATAGTATCCTGGATCCATGAAATAAACTGGGCTTTAAAAAAAAATATTTATTTATAAACCATGTAGACCACCTTGTCGGTTGATGTACGCTACTGTCGTGGTATTGTCTGGTTCTTGAGCAGCGCATGGAAGCGGTGTAGAGCGAGACGTACTGCCAGCAACACGAGTCAATTGACATGCCAAAGGCGCTGGGGTCCTGTCCAGGAGCCCGCAGCAGTATGTCCATTGCACATGGCATCCCAGCCCGTGGTGGAGGCATCTGTTGAGACAACAACATGCCTGGAAACTCGATTTAAGGGCACTCCTGCCCGTCACATGGGTTGCAATGTGTAAGAGGGGGTGTGGACCGAGGATAAATCGTCGGTTTGTTCCACACCAGCTGCCTCAGGTCACCCTGGCCACTAGCCAAAGTATTCCCTCTTGTGGAGAGAATAGATCAGGGTGTGGGTGAGGGGACTCTCGCTCTATTGAGCTCATTGAGTCTCGACCATAACAATGTGATGGTCATGTTCGGAACATGATGCATCCACGAAAACTGTCTGAGAAACACAACTGTGATCTATGGATGAAAGATACAAGTGTTAATCCAAAAGAACATTCTGGGACTGTACAGTGTAAACCTGATCAAAACTACTTTAAAAAACACATATAGTAAAGAGAACAGTTCTGTTTGAATTATTTGGTTATTTTACCATTTAGGATGATTTAATTTAGAAAATAAAATAAAATAAAATAATTGCAGACAGGGTCATATCTATAGTCACTTATCGCTTCATCAGGGTTGCGTCCTGTGAAATAGTGAAAAATTACATGCAAATACACTGAGTGATCATATTTCCTTCCAACTGCATAAAGAAATAAATTATTAAAATAATCAGACCTCGAATTAGAACTCGTTTATGTACTCCAATATTCTGATTATGTATGGATGTATAAAACTGATAGCAGAGAGGGGCCCATATGTACCAAAATGACCACCAAAATGATTTAAAAATGACTTAAGAACAAAACATGTAATACAATTTGACAAGATCACATTGAACATAATCTTGGGCAAATGCATATAACCATCACCTGACAGGTGCAACACCAGTTAAATAAATTGATAAACCCCAAAGCATTCCAGAAGCCAAAGACAAATAATATACTGTCATCGCTGCCTGATCCCCAGCTAACAGGGTAATAATAAAAGGTTTATTATTGTGTGAGAAAACATGAACATAGACATTAGTTTGTGTGTGCAAGCATAAACCAAGCTAATGTAAACGGAACAGAATGCATATTCTCTATACTCAGGCATTTCATGCTGAGCTGTTTTGTTAGTGGTTAAAAAACAAAACTGCATCCATTTTTAAGAAGAACTTTATTATGGTTGTGCTTCGGCTGTGCATGGCTGTGCAGATGAATATGGTTATCATACTGCTTATAAAACATTCACTACTAGGCTTAAGAGATATAATCTCTAAATATAATGTTACTGCATTTCTGTCATGACAACTCTCGGGAGATTGGTATGGTAATAGAGATTGGCATGGTAATGAATATGGCAATGTAAATGTATTTGGTCTTCGCCGCTGCTGTGGCTACAGAGCAAGAACTGAAACTTACTACTGCCAATACATACACAGGCATTGCTGTGAGCATGTAAGACATGTTGCTTCTGCTGCACATGTAACATACATTAATTAACCCCTCGTAGCAGATCTATACAGATAGAGCAGGGGAAAGTGGAGGGTTTCTGAAAGCACGCTGCATTTTGCTAACAGCACCACTACTGGTATTTGTTTGAATGTTGAGCCAC
Source organism: Semotilus atromaculatus (assembly GCA_031834385.1). NCBI lineage: Eukaryota > Metazoa > Chordata > Actinopteri > Cypriniformes > Leuciscidae > Semotilus > Semotilus atromaculatus. The sequence continues at coordinate 8,051,833 of JAULUF010000001.1, forward strand.
AGGTGGACTAACTCAAACAAACTATCCAATGCCATCAGATAAAGAAGCTAGGATAACAGCCATACATCTCCTAGAGGGCAAGAAGAAGACCTCTAGTACCAAGCCTGGGAAGGACAGGACTTCTCATTGGTCCGCATGCACCCATCTACTAAATCTTAAGATGTTGGCCTGCAACTGCCATAAAAATTCCTAAGGACCTCCGGATGCAGCAGCAGTGGATGAAACAAAGATAAACCACAATGATCCATCCAAATCCATTGAAACCTTAAAATTGATGTAAACAACACATATCCATTTCATACTTAAGATATGAAGATAAATAGGTATTCTCAGTGTCTGCTGTTTGTAATGCAACATCATACACAATTTCAGCTGGTAATGTAAAAAATAATTAATGCATGACACTGCATGTTTTTCCATCATATTTGGTCTAAGGTATTCTGGTCATGGTTTGAAAAAGTGAGAAATTCATTGGTAAACTAAAGACTTCTAACTGTGTGCTTTATGCAAATGAGTTCCACATGGGAAAGAAGGGTGGGCTACACTGTGTGTCTCCACTCTGATGCCTGCAGACAATCACAGCCCTGGAAAGGAGAAGCATCAAATTGCAATCTCCTCCTTATCGGAAAGGGATAAAGGTACCATTTCAACAGGCACTCCTTCTGGGTCTCCGGTTCATCCAGTGAGACATTAACAGACACATTCTCGTTCTGAGTCTGTCCTCCAAGGATCAGACATAACAGATATACCGTTCTGAGTCCTGGCATGCAGAGTTGAGACATAACAGATACTGTTCCCTGTAAGGGGAGAGACATTAGCTGATACAATCACGTTCTGAGCCTCCAGTCTGGGATGAAAGAGACATTACCAAACACTACGTTCAGAGTTTTAGTCCAGCGAGACAGTAACGGCTACAGCACGTCCCAAGTCTCCATGCCAGAGAGACAAAAGTGGATTGACCAAGTTGACCAAAGTCGATGTCTGGCCCAGTGGGGCATAAGACACACAGAGACCTTTGCAACAATGTTAAGCTCAGGAGAGCAAACCTTCACTTCAAGGTACCTTCTTCTGCGTGTTCCAGATTAAGGACATTCTGTACTTACTGTTCCAGATTTTAGGACCCTTTGGTGCTCCAGGAGATCAGCATCCCACAGAACTTCATGTTCAAGGCTGTTGAAATGGACTCCCCACTGCATTGCCACCCGTCATTGGACTGCTCACTCGACCACGTGGAACGTAATTATCACTTAACCAAACCTCTTTCCAGAGACCTTGGCATTGGTTCTATATTATCAGTATATGATTTTCTAATTCATAACTAGCAGTAGCAAATAATCTTACGTATACTTGTTTGATGCATAATAAGGTGTTTTACCTTATTAGTTTCAGAGAAGATAAACAACAGTTCATCTTTCCATAAGATAATGTAACTCTTCCATAGCCACACTCAATTTAATCACTTGTATTTTATGCATCTTATGCACTTTATTCCTTTATTCATGGTAATCATTTAGTAGTTGTGTTAGTTATTATTGTGTATCTTTTATTAATAAAATGTATTTAATTACACTTGTGTCTTTCTTGTGCTGATAAATACAGAAGAGGCTCTACAAGTTAGCAATCTCACCGATCTTTTAGATAAATCAGATGACCAACTCTCTCCACTTTACATTCATTCTAAATGATAGAACAGCCTCATGTTGGAATTGTTCTCATACTGCCAAGGTAAAAGACCTTGACTGCCCCAAACTAAGAGAGGGGGAAGGTGGTCATCTGATGTACTCCTAAGCACACCTTAAGTGACGAGTGATCCAAAAAAATAATTTTTGTCCTTGGATGGACGGAAGTAAAATCACTATGAAAAGTCATTAAGAGTGATAATGATTGACAGAAGTGTGCTCTGACGCTGCATAGGTAATGAAAACATCACCCTTGAACTAAAAAAATTTCTTTTTATTTATTTATTTAAATATTTTTTTAGATAACATGTTATCCCATTGAATGTGAATGCCTATTTACTTAAACTTCTCATCCATAGACAGCATACTCACAGAGATTAAAAAAAAAAAAAAAAAAAAAAAAAAAACAAACAAACATTTTGCTGCTGTAGGCTATAAATAACTGAATAATGTTCCAGCTTATGCTTTGTAAATCACCCCACAAGACTATAAACATGACGCTTAGTTGAACTGTATTGATTGTTCTTTAGCGTGACTCGGACACAGGATCATCTGAATCAACCACACACATTTAGCATAGCTGATGAAAACATTACTCAGGAAATAAATGAATGGGTATAGTCTAGGTACAGTATAGCTATATGAATAACGATATAGTCATTAAGTTATACTGTAAAATATAGTGAACTTTAACCATTTCATATCCATGTTAACAGCATATAAAACAGCTATGACATATGATAGACTGCTGCTGCTGCTGCTGCATGCAGTAACACTGCTGCTTATATGCTTCAGTTATTTACTCGTGCAACTGTTGACATGACGCTAGTTTAAAACTTGTAAAGATTGCTCCATTTAGGAATTAATAACTGGACCACACAACATACGCAGAGATGTGGATTAAAACATCAATCACTTATCTTAGAAGTTGATTCCAGGTGCGTTCTGAAAGCATTTCTGAAAGCGCGCTGCATACTGCTAATTTCAACACTACCAGTATTTGTTTGAATGTTGAGCTGCAGCTCATTGGACGTTGATACAACAACAACCAATCAGCTGTGCAATGTAGATAATGACATGATGCTACCAAATGAGTTAGACCAATTAGTCTGCTCCATATAGAGTTTCATGCCAGAAGGTATTAATAGACAAGGCACTTCCTTGAAAATAACCATAATGAAATAACCCTTCATAATTGATAATACAATGAACTCTGTTAGAGAGCTACATGGCAATTTATCTGTTCAATAAAATACCTTACTCATTCATTGAGTAATACTTTTACAACATTTCAAATCCCTCAGTTCTCGCCATCTCTGAAAAGCCAAGCCAATGTTGATACTCATTTTGTTGCAAGCTCTATCACATTCTCTTTTTGCCAGCAGACACTCCTCTTTTTGGTGTTTTTATTTTAAATTAAACTGGCGATAGGTTGGAGATTTAGTGTGCTCCATATCAACCTTTCTCCATCGTTGTGATGTCCTACGTCACTCCTACACCCTACATTACACCTTACTATTTAAATGACGAGACATGCACGGGAGAGTAACGCATGTACACATTTTCCCACAAAAACCATCCAGTCAGGTCTAAAATATAAATACTTAAAATAGCCTTACCATAGTGAATAAGGGTAAGACAAATACATGTTTTAAAATTTGTATTCTTTTTATTAATTTCTTGTGCTTGTTTTCTGTATTACTAGGCAGGGTTTCGCAAACTAGTCGGAACAATTAACCTTCCTCCCATCATCCTTTTTGCATTGTACAGTCATAAGTAATAAAATTCATAAAATAAATTCAAAATAATCCTACATTTTAAAACTGATCCAAGATCAGTTAAAACCATCATACACTCGGTCATTAGATCAACAACATCTAAGTGGCGAACCACCAGAATTTTGAAGCCAATTAAGATTCAATACAGTATGACGCAATAAAGCTTGTTTTTCTGAAATCACATGCCTTGGTGAGTTTAAAAACAAGCTCTGAACCACTGATTTGAAACCAATGATTAATGTTAAGCAGTCATAGTTACATAGTTACAACTAAAAGATAAATGTTTTGTCATTATTTAGGCTCAACCTAATGCCATTCCAAATCTTGTGTGGAACACAAACTGAGATATCTAGAAAAGAATGCAGTTGGGAAATTCTGCTAAATATTTAATTGTGTGCAAATAATACGGGTTTAAAATATGTGAGTGAAAAAAATTGTCAGTAGTTACAAGTAGCAGTTTTTAAAAAGAACAGACAAAAGAAAGTTTTCCAGCACGGTGCAGATACAGAAAAGGCTGGACAAAACCACCCAGTATAAAACAAATAAAGCTAATTGGATAGACAACTGAAACCTCTTGTTGTGTTAGAATATAGAGGATTCCTGTGACAATGAAAGGAGCATATATGATTACCATTGTCACAGTAATGATCAAAATGAGATAAAATGCTCTTCTCTTCATGTGGTTTTCCTCCTCTCTCTCTCTCCCTCTCTCTCCTGGTCCTGACTGCTTCAGAGCTCTGAGAACAGCCACACAGCAGAACAACTGGATGAAGAGGAAGAGGAGGAACTGTAGTAGGAAGAAGCATGTAAATGCATAAATATTATGTGAGAGAAAGCTAATCATACAGAACAAACTGGAGCCAAGGCCAATTGGCCACACAAAAACAGAGCAGATCACTCTATATCTGAGAGGTTTGTACTTCAGAAAGGTTACAGGATGAACCACTGCCAGGTAACGCTCAACACAGATCAGACACTGAAACAGAGGACGGACAGTGATGGCTAGTCCGAGTGAAAATTTCTGCAATGGCACAAAACTCGGAAACATCTGTGACAGTAGAAAAGCCAAAGCAGACAGAGAGAAAACAATCTCACAAACATTGAGATTTAAGTTAAAGAACTCTGATGAAACTCCATTTCTTCCCCTGATAATAAGCCACATAACATAGGAGTATGTTGGGACACCAGACAGTAGATTAAAGCATAGGACAACAATCCGGAGACCATCCATTGATGAAACTCCATGTGCTGTGATGTTGGTAGAATAATGAACTTCAGGTGAAGAGAAATTCACAGTGGAGGCATTCATCTGTTCACAATTGCACAAATAAAAATGCATTAATGTACTTGTGGAATTTAAATAGAAGTGTGCCAGACATTCATACTGTAAAAGTGTACAAAAAAGTACACTTATAAAAGTACACTATAAAATCATTCTATTTATAATATAACATATTAAGTCTATAGCCTAGATTCATGGAGAATCTAATAACATTTTGTCATACAATCATACTCATATCTTCAGTTTTCTGTAGTTTTCAGTATTTATCCCAAACCTCAGGACCTGCTGACAGCAACAGAATCACAGATATGTTATTAATGTATCATTCAAGCAAAACAGAAAATAATCAAAAAGCTGAAGAGTCTTTTGTCACCTGAATCTTGAATGTCTTGAATCAATGAATCATCATAAATCTCTAGACTGACTTGACACAAGTATTTATGTGCTTGACTGAATACCACACATTACATACAATACCAAGTATTTAAATATTTAATGTGGAAAACATGTTAAAAAGATGAGTAACATTAGAACATTTGATTTTTTTTTTTTTTAAATGTGGAAAATTTACATTTGAAAGCTTTTACAGCAATGCAAATCTTATGGGATATACTACACATTAATTTAATCTGTGCTGACATAAGGTTGTGATCTGATGCTTTAATACATTTTTGAAAATATTTACCACAGTATACAAACTGTAACGATAGTCTACTGAAAGCAGGTTTGAAGTGAGAACCCAAGTGGAGCTTTATTTCCAAAGCATGATTAAACACAAAACAAAGGCTTGGTAATCCATGAAACTAGAAACTCGGAACAGGAACAGGAACAATGACATGGACAGGTCTTCCCAACAGTAGTACATGAAACAATAAATTTTTGATAAACAGCAGCAAGAGAGTTTTCCAGCCTGGTCCAGATAAAGAACAGGGGCCTCATTTATAACCGTTGCGTACGTAGAAAACAAGACCTGAAAGAGGCGTACACCACTTCTGACGCATAAGTTGTGATTTATAAAAACAAACTTGACGGGAACATTTGCGCACCTGCACGCAAAACGTTTTGGAGACGGAGCAGTTTGGCGACACCGATGGTGAGCTGAGGGACTGACGGTGTAATGATGTGGAGGACGCAGAGGAATCCATTTGCAGCTTTATTAGAAAGGTTTAACAGGCAGGGTAAATCAGGGGCAGACAGAACAACGGAGATAACCTTAGAGCAGGAGTGGATGACAAGCAAGGGTCGAGGCAGGCGGCAGGAATCACAGTTCAATAAACAGTCCGAGTCGAGACAGGCAGCAGAACAATCAGAAGTCGATATAACAGTCCGAGTCGAGGTAGGCAGCAGAAGAATCAGTGGTCAGTAGAAACAATCCAAGGTCAGTAACAGTACAGGAAACTCAGGGAAAACGCTCAGAAATTGTACGCCGGGGCAATGCAATACTTCACAATGAACTTGACAGTGAACGGGGTTTATATGGGTGAGTGTGGATGAGCTGCAGGTGTTAATAATCAGAGTATAATCAGTCCCAGGTAAACGGCATGATGGGATGTGGAGTTTTTAAATGGTTAATATTCTGGTGAAAGTGTCCTACAGTGGTGAAGAGGAGGTGTAGTAGAATTTTATAAGTATATGTTTATATTTAAATCTAGTTCCTACATTATTTTTCTTGGCTTACTGGGTAAATAACCTCAATGTTTATATTGTAATATAGGGTATAATATAAAATTGTTTTGTTACAGTTGTAGGTTTTATGAGGAACAGACACAGGCAAGTTTCCAGGTGATCAATTGCTTTTATTTGACAAACACAAAAAAAGATCCCAGTTTTAACAAATGAAGGATGCACTATAAAAAAAAAAAAAAATAAAAAAAAACTACACATTCAGTAAACATTATTCACTAAGTTCAATTCACACGAGTAACCCAGAATGTTTAAATTATTACAATAAACAATGTACTAACAGATACTATATGGTTGATCATTTTTTTTTGTTTTGTTTTTTCCACAGTTGCAGGTTTTATGAGGAACAAAAACAGAAGATTTTACCAGTCCGCTGCAGAAAAAGAACAGGGTGCACAAAACCACCCAGCATAAAACAAACAAACCCGAAACTTATGAGAGGATCAGTATTGAGTCGTGTGAAAATTGTTAAGAAGCTTGCGAAAATGGTTGGTAAAAATATGACAACCATGCTTATAGTAGTTATTAGAATGAGATAAAATGCTCTTCTCTTCATGTGGTTTTCCTCCTTTCGCTCTCTCCCTCTCTCTCCTGGTCGTGACTGCTTCAGAGCTCTGAGAACAGCTACTAGGAAAAACAACTGGATGGAGAGGAAGAGTAAGAACTGAATCAAGAATGACCACATAAATCTATTCAAGTTATTTAAGAGTGAAGTAAACATGCAGCCTAAACTAATGCAAAGAGTGATTATCCAGGCCGCAGTGCAGCAGATCACTCTATATCTGAGAGGTTTGTACTTCAGAAAGGTTACAGGATGAGCCACTGCCAGGTAACGCTCAACACACATCAGACACTGGGACAGAGGACGGCCAGTGGTGGGTATTCCAATTAAAAAAATGAGTAAAGCAGCAAAACTCTGAAGCGGAACAAAATTTGACAGTGCAGATAGCAAACAACAAAAAGAAAAAAAGAATTCACAAACAGAGAGATTGAGCTGGAAGAACTCTGATGCAACTCCACTTCCTGTTCCTGTGATGATGAGCCATATAACATAGGAGTGTGTTGGAAGACCAAACATGAAACCGATGCCATGTGCCCAGTTGTCTACATTGGTCATTGGCCAATGGTAATATTCAGTGGCTGTGGAGTTTGTGGATGGGTTAGGTGTGGAGGAGTTCATTTCTTCTATTTCTATTTTCTCAGGTCATGTGTTGAAAAAAACCTTTAAACAAAGTTACAATTGCATCATTTAAGATCAAAGAAGTATTGTGTTAGTATTATAAATGAACACAACTTTAGAAAGCATTAAGACAACATAAGATGTGAATGAATTTGTATAACACTACACAGTTCTAAATTTCATTCACTAAATTTTAGAATACTCCAATATGACATAAATTGAAAATACGACAGGGTTTTCTTAACTTTCATAACTGTCATTCAGAGGGATGATACAATACTTGATTCTGATTATTCAATCGTCAAATAATGGCGGTAACACTTTATTTGAAGGGGTGTGCATAAGACTGACATGACACTGTCATAAACATGACATAACACCTGTCATGAACATGAAGGAGTCTTTATGAATGTTTATGACTGTTGTCATTAAGTGTCATTCGGTAAATTATGACACTTTTAATGCAAAGTTGACATTGTTTTATAATGTCTTTGTTATGACAACTTGACATTACCCAAGACAATATTACCCAATGACACTTAATGACAACAGTCATAAACATTCATAAAGACTCCTTCATGTTCATGACAGGTGTTATGTCATGTTTATGACAGTGTCATGTCAGTCTTATGCACACCCCTTCAAATAAAGTGTTACCATAATGCCTAATATGTTAGGGACTGTAAGTAACTTTTTAGGTAATTTATTATCTAAAATCAATATTTGTATTAATAAATATGTCCCCAATGGTGTACAAATACTTCTGCCAATTATCTGATTTATCCTTGTAAACGAAGAATTTATTATATTTATATACATGGGACGGGTAAGTCCACGGAGGCTTCCATGTAGTTCCGCCATCTTGAAAAACTATAATAGCAGAGAGGGACAAAAAGTACGCCAACGTGTTTCCACAACGTGTTTCCACAACGCGTTTTCGTTCAGAGGCAGCGTGACGTAACTGACGCAAAAGAAAACATTGCTCTCTTAAACATTTTCTACAGCTCTCTTTTTTCATAAACAATCAATTAGCTCAAGTTGTGAATATTTTGCTATGTGCATAAGATTGTACAGAGAATGAAAATGAATTGCTACAGTTACTGCTAGCCACATAAATTGTACAAACCTCGGCCGCTTCTCTTCTCTGCCTTTGGAAACTTTCAATTCTATCAAGATCATCTCTTGTAGTTGTATTGACTCTCGCTCTCCTCCTCTTCCTCGCCTAGATAACACTGATACACTGCCTTTCTGTCCTCTTCCTCTACCTCTACTTCTTCCTCTCCCTACTGTTGAATCATCTGATGATGATATCTAACAATGCACGTACTTCAGAAAATATAACGAGTAAACAAAACTACTAATTATAATAGTTAATGTTTTTGACACTCATTAATTCATACTGTAACATTCGTTTGTTCGTTGTGTCAATTTGAAGTTTGTTTGAAATAACAAACCTGTTCACCCGAAGGAAAACTCGACGAAGTGCTATTAGAAGACATCCTGTCATGGCTTTTTGGTACATAACGGCTACCGTAGATGCAACACGCATTTGAAAACGCGAGGCGCTGGAGAGCACAATTCGTTTGAATGCAAAATACAATTTCACCGCTAGATGGGAGTAATTCTTCCTTAATGCCCCTTTAACTAAAACCGCCTACCCTACCTTTAACATTACAGTAATATTGTTGCAGTTTTTATCTTGTTGCGAGACCTGTTGTTTTGTACATTACAATGGAATACATTTGCGTGGAAGCTTTAAGATAATATACAGGTGAAATAATTAGGCCTACTACTCAAATCAATGTTTAATGAATGGCCTAAATGTATTTATTTGGTAATCAGCCATTTAATAATGCAGTGAGCTGGTCATTTTTGCACAAATACACCCTAACAGGGTGATAAGGACCACAATGGTGAGCAGATTTGAGTTGAAATATTTTTTCTATAATATACTCTGATTTTGCATTATCCCTTTAGACAGAAAAATCTGAAATGGCTCAAAAAGGTTTGTCACCTGAAGAGTGAATGTCCAGTTCCTCTGAATGTAGAAACCTCTGTGCCGTGTTTTGACTTCACTGGATCAGCGTGGAAAGCTTCACAGGTTGCTTGTCTTATAAATACCAAATATGCAAATATTCAACATGCAGTCTAAAAGACAGATAGTCCTCTTAGAGTATGATTTATATGGAAATCACTGGGATTTTTAATTTGAGAACGTATATAGTTAAATTGCTCTAAATTGTTTTCATAAACACATGTTGTCACACTTATGGGGTAAGTTGACACAATGAGAACCTGCCATTAAATAGCCGAATCTGATACAGTTCACCGAATACAGTTTAACCTCTCAGTTAAAAACTATCTTCATTAGTTCATTCATGCACGGTGGTTTTAATGTCTTCACTTTTTACCCTCAAAATGTATCAAACACATGATGATACTGCAATTTAAACAAGATGTTTGAAGCCACAAAATTACATTTGTTTAATCAGACTTGTTGGACTCAAATACTTTATTCGGTTCAGCCATCAAGATAATTGACCCCAGTGTCCCTTGAGCATTTGCCTGCAAGCATAACCAGCATTTAGTTTTTTTCCCATACATATTCATTTTTTGTGTTCCTTTTTCTGTCACATTCTATATGTAAGTCTAAACTGTTATTTTGAATCAACCTGACATGGAAAAGGGTGACATGGATCTTGAGTTGTTTTATTTGCCAAAGTCAAGTCAAGTCACCTTTATTTATATAGCGCTTTTTACAATATAGATTGTTTTAAAGCAGCTTTACAATGATAACAGGAAAATAATGCAACAAAGTTTGTTTCTGCAGATCTAAAATAGCATCATAGTCCAGCTTAAGTTCAGAGAAACCGCTCTTGAGAAAACCATGATGTCCTCGTCCAGCTCAGTTCAGTTCTCATACAATGTCAATGCAGACAGATCAATAATATTGTTGAATATTAAGTGTCCCTAAGCAATCCAAAGGCAAACAAACTATATAAACCACAATTCACACATTTGACAGATGAAGCATTAATGCACTATACAAACTACAGAATGTGATTTATAATCTAAATTCAAATAGCTATATTCACCAATTCAATTCACATTAGTATCCCAGGATGTTTATATTACAATGTAAGGTTTAATTATATAATAAAAGGTTGTTTAGTAACAATGTTTTGTTACAGTTTCAGGTTTTAAGAGGTACAGGCACAGGAAAGTTTTCCAGTCCGTTGCAGAAAAAGAACAGGCTCCACAAAACCACCCAGAATGAAACAAAGCAAACAAAAACTCATGTAAGGATCAGTATTCAGTCGTGTGAAAATAGTCAAGAAGCCTGTAAAAATGAATGGGACAAATATGACAACCGTGCTTAAAGTAATTATTAGAATGAGATAAAACGCTCTTCTCTTCATGTAGTTTTCCTCCTTTCTCTCTCTCCCTCTCTCTCCTGGTCCTGACTGCTTCAGAGCTCTGAGAACAGCCACAAGACAAAACAACTGGATGGAGAGGAAGAGGAGGAACTGCAGCGAGAAGAACCAGAAAAAATCATGATAATTAAATGAGGCTAAAATAAACATGGAGCCTAAACAGGATCCAAGAGTGATTATCCAGACCGCAGTGCAGCAGATCACTCTATATCTGAGAGGTTTGAACTTCAGAAAGGTTACAGGATGAACCACTGCCAGGTAACGCTCAACACACATCAGACACTGGAACAGAGGACGGCCAGTGATGGTAATACCAAGTAAAAATATTTGTAACCAATTGACACTGTGACCAACATATGACAGCATTATTAACAAACAATTAATAGAAAAACATAATTCACAAACAGAGATATTAATGTTGAAGAACTCTGATGCAACTCCATTCCCTGTTCCTGTGATGATGAGCCATATAATATAAGAGTGTGTAAGTACACCAAACAGGAAATGAATGGCGTACACACACATAGCTGCATTGCTCACTGGAAAAAAGTAGTGTGGCACAGCTGTGGAGTTTGTGGATGCTTCAAGTGTGGAGTTCATTTCTTCTTTGTCTGCTTAGTTCATAGGATGAAAACAATTTTTGCAATGGGAATGAAGAAGTGGGTATAGATCTGTTAGCATAGGGTAAACTAATATGCATTTCACAGGTCAAAGATTAAAATGCTCAAAATAAGAAAGACATTAAGGTAGCCTAGTTTTAAAAGAAAATATATTCCATTCTGCTATTTAAATAATCAGAGAAAATTTCATAATATCTAGCAATGCCAATGGTAATTACAAAATGCATCATCATGACATTATTGTAATATATTATTAAGCAGAAAAACTGAAATGATTCAGAAAGGTTTATTGTCACCTGAAGAGGGAATGTTCAGTCTCTCTGGGTGTGTATATCTGAGCTGTGTTTTGTAGACTGACTTCACAGCTGTCTTTCTTTTTTTTTCTTTTTTTTTTGTGGTAAGTTTATAGGTTGCACGTCCTAATAAACCAAATATGCAAATATTTAAAAAAAAGTTCAAAAAGATAGATAGCCCTCTTTAAGTATTATTTGTATAGAAAACGTAATGTCTCAATATCAGAGGAAATTGTATTGATTGGACATATCATTTGTTTAATCATTCTCTGTTTTTATAGCCAACAGTTGGAAAGGGATTATTTTGCCAAATATATTTAAAGGGATAGACAGTTCCCCATAAAAATAAAAATTCTGTTTTCATTTACTCGCCATCAAGTTGTTCTAAGCCTGTATGAGTTTCTTTCTTCTGTTGGACACAAAAGCAAGGTTTCAAGACACAGTTTGAACTTATTTTAACTTCATTAGAGCGACAGCATGGAACATCTACAAGCGTCTGTCTCATAATACATAGCGACATCAAGCGACAAAGATACATTGTGTGGGGTGTAATAACGAGTATTGTAACAAATTAGTAAAGTACGTTTTTGACTTTTTGAAGTAACGATCCCTTTTTTTTTACTGTAAATTTAAGTTAAATCCATAAAACCTGAACTGTTGCTACCATATTTTTGTAATGGTTCTGGCTACCACAGCTGTCTTTTTTTACTGTAAATTTCACAGATTTCTTTTTACAGTTTATATGTTTTAAACTATTATTTGAATTAACTTTATTTGAACTAAATGGAACAAGATGACGATTTGTGCATGACCAATCTTTCACAGATGAAGCATGCATGCACTGTAAAAACGACACAACATGAACTGTAAACATTATAGTGAAGACAAACAGTCATATGTTTTTTTTTACCACATTCAATTTCAATGAACATGCTAAAACTAACCAATAAATATGTATTTTGGTTATGTTACTGAATTTTTTATAAAATTCCCTTTTTAGGTTTAGCAACAATGTCTTTTTAAAGTTATAACGGGAAGTTTTCCATTCCGGTGCAAAAAAAGAACAGGCTGAACAATACCAGCCAGAATAAAACAAGTGTGACTACTCATGTCGAGATCTAGGATATCCCCTTTAGTCAGAATCTTGTGGAATCCTTTGATAGCGGTTGGGACATATGTAATAGACAAGCTAAGAGTAGATAACAGAATAAGATAAAATGCTCTTCTCTTAATGGGGTTTTCCTTCTCTCTCTCTCCCGGTCCTGACTGCTTCAGACCTCTGAGAACAGCCACAAGGAAAAACATCTGAATGAAGAGGAAGAGGATGAACTGCAGAGTATAGAACCATGTTTGAGCCATTTCACTGAGCAAGACTAAAATACACATGGAGAACAAACAGGATCCAAGAATAGTGATCCAGGCCGCAGTGCAGCAGATCACTCTATATCTGAGAGGTTTGTACTTCAGAAAGGTTACAGGATGAACCACTGCCAGGTAACGCTCAACACAGATCAGACACTGGAACAGAGGACGACCGGTGATGGCAAGTCTCACTAAAAAACGTGCAATTATCGTAAGGCTTGAAAATCTTTTAGCCAACAAAATGAACAAAGAATTCAGAGACAGAACATCCTCAAAGACAGAGAGATTGAGGTTGAAGAACTCTGATGCAAGTCCACGTGCTGTTCCTCTGACGATGATCCATATAACATAGGAGTGTGTAAACAGACCTAACATGAAATGGAAGCCCAGTACAAAAATGACTACGATTAATCGGTCCGCAGACATCGTGAGGTCGGATGAAGCTTCAGGTGTTGTGAAGTTCACTATAGAGCCATTCATTAATTCCATTCCTATCAAAAAAACAACAACAACAACAACAACAACTTGTAATTGTGAATTATGCAAAAAGTGTCAATATACAAGGGTTAAGATTATTGTTCAGACTCCATGGATGTCGTTTAAATCACATGAGGAAATACGATTCTATTTTTTTAACCTTAGTGTGCAGTTCACATCATCAATTTATTAAATGATATGTTGAATCTTAAATAAATTGTTAACTCTGTTAAATTTAAAAATGACTCATTCCCTTTCTTCAGTATCAAACATGCCAATAATAACCCACAATTTGACTGACTGAAAACAACAATGGCATTGTTATATATAGCTCAGTAGGGTAACACTTTACAATAAGTATTAACTAACATTAACTAACAATGGACAATATTTGTTCAAAGTAGTTAATACAAAATTATACTATTCATTGTTTGCTTATGTTAGTGTTTGCTTAATGTCATGGATTATTATCGAACCATGACATTTTTTCTTACAAATAGCTTCAATCATACAAATCAAAAAAAGATTTAAAAAAAAAAAAATTGTGAGGGGTTACTTAGGGAATCGTTGTGGCAACGTTGTCCACAATGGGAAAATTGTAAAAAAAAAGAAAAAAAAAAGTTGTTTTTCTATAAAATTGTGATTTTCTTTTCTATTTAATTGCGCATTTCTTTTAGAAATGAATAGATTTATATACTTGGAATTCATGCAAACCAAAAATAAACAGATCCCTGTCATACCCCTAACACTAACCCTAACCCTAATTCGGACTCAGTGTGCAAGGACTGAGTGTTTAACTGCACTCTTCCCTTTGCCCTTTCCGTAAAATATTCCTGTATTAATTTTCTGGAAAAACAAAAGAAAATCAATTTGTTATTTGTATATAAATACAACTATACTACAATAAACACTTCAAATAAATATTGTTGATGCTACTATAACTATAAAAAAAATCCCAATGGGGAAATACATTGCAATTCCACTGTGGTACAGCGTTGCCATATGGAAACATTGATATTTTGTCAATTTACAGGGAAACTATGTTAGACAAAGTTGATTTGTGAGTAAAATGTCTAATTTACTTATCAAAGATGCTGCAAAAAAAAAATCCCCCTTGAGAAGAGATGTTTAGAAATGAGATTAATATTGCATTTTCTGGAGGACTTCAACAGGTGTCTTCCATGTGAGGGTGACAGTGGGACAGAACGTTTTAGAGGGACATTCAAATGTCATGTGATTTCAAAACAGCACATCATTGGCTACCTTAAGGCCTGCCCTTTTATTTCCCATAGTGCAATATATTGTATTTTTTTCTGAATAAGTAAATTAATTGTTTCCATGTGGCAACGCTATGCCATAAAGGGTTAATACTGTTAGTAAATGCTGAAATGAACATGAACTAAGATTAATAAATGCTGTAGAAGTATTGTCCATACTTAGTCCATATTAACTATGGTAGTTAAATGTTAACTAATGAAACCTTATTGCAATGTGTTACCGCTTAGTACAATAGATGAAAATGAATGAAATTGAAAGAGTTTTTCACCTGAAAAGTGGATGCTTGGCCTCTCTTATGTCTATAAATATAACTGCAGTTTTATAGACTGTCTTTACAGATGTCACAAGGACATATGAGTACAGCTAAAAAAACAAAAAAACAATTGCTCTCTCTGGGTTTTTTGTTTATAGAAAGCAGTTTACTTAATGTTTTAAAAGCTTTCATGTTTAAATTGCTGTCCTGGACACTTTATAGTATATTTAAAACTTTAAATTATTAATATTTACAACACAACAAGAAAGGTGATGGGCCTAAAAAATGGTAAGTTCCTTAAATGTAATTCCAGTAGGCCTATATTTTACTTTTCCCATTCATTAAAGAAAAATATTTGTTTGAACATGTTTCTGATAATAACATAAGCGTCACCAATGCATTGAACACCTGGAACATGGAAATAAGTGACTGTGTCAGAGATTAATTTCTTTTATTTGACAATCACTGAAGAATTTGTACATTATATGTGCTCACAAACTAACTCAATTTTGATCAGATATATCCATTGAGGAAGACTAAAGCTAGAAGAGTAGACAAGAACCTAGACAAGGATTGTGTCTGTCTGACAACTAAACAATCTTAAAAAAATCAACATACATTTGATGCTGTTAATGAGTCCATAATTGCTCACTTACATAATTTATGCATTTCAGGTTCAGTAAAATCATTCCTATGCCTTAAAATGGGTGGTCATGAGTCAAACATAGTTTTATTTTTAATAATAATTATACTAATTAATAATAAAATTATTATTTCCTTTACCATATGAGATGGACAGACAAAGAAAAGGTAAATGCATGGACTTCTTTAAATAAACAGAACAGTCAATGACTAAACTTACATCATAAACTGTCATCTTCAATTGTCACATTCAATTAATAAAAACAACAGCAAAACTACTAAATGGAAATAATGATTAGTCAATTGCAGTTATTTTTAAGAACTGAGGCAGAAGACAAGTTTCCCAATCCGATGCAGATAAAAAACAGGCTGAACATAACCAGCCAGCGTAAAACAAATGAAACTAATATACCAGAGAGCAGGAATATTCTGTTGCGTCAGAACAGCAATGAGTCCAACGATAGAGCATGGCAAATACATGATAACCATAGTCATAGTAGTAACAAGTATGAGATAAAACGCTCTTCTCTTTATGTGGTTTTCTTTTTCTCTCCCTCTCTCTCCTGGTCCTGACTGCTTCAGAGCTCTGAGAACAGCCACACAGCTGAACAACTCAATGGAGAAAACTGTGAGTAATTGAATTGAGCTAAACCATCTAAAGGCTTGATTATTGCATAATAAGCAGAATAAACAGGAGCCAAGAATAATGATCCAGACCACAGTGCAGCAGATCACTCTATATCTGAGAGGTTTGTACTTTAGAAAGGTTACAGGATGAACCACTGCCAGGTAACGCTCAACACATACCAGACACTGAAACAGAGAGTGACCCGATATGCCTAGTCCTTGGAGAAAAATTGCTAATGTTATGAAGAATTGGAGTTGTGTGGTTATTCTTAATATACTGAATACAGAATCCAGAGAGAACAAGATCTCACAAACAGAGAGATTGAGGATGAAGAACTCTGATGTAACTCCACTTCCTGTTCCTGTGATGATGAACCAAATAACATAGGAGTGTGTAGGAAGACCAAACATAAAATGGCTGCTCAGCAGAAAAATCTCTAACATGCCTATTCGATTAAATGCAGACACAGATGTTGTGATGTTTGTGGAAGCTTCAGGTGTCGTCAAGT
Organism: Semotilus atromaculatus; assembly: GCA_031834385.1. Classification (NCBI taxonomy): domain Eukaryota; kingdom Metazoa; phylum Chordata; class Actinopteri; order Cypriniformes; family Leuciscidae; genus Semotilus; species Semotilus atromaculatus. The sequence continues at coordinate 8,068,930 of JAULUF010000001.1, forward strand.
TCACAGCGTAGTCCATGTCTATCAAAGAAAATATGAATATGTTCCAAATATGTTCTAGCCTGATAGGTTAAAAGACCGCTTGGATTTCAATTACACCCTAATCAGCTGATATGAGAATATGTGAAGATAAAGCAAGTAATACGAGTAATTTTAGGACTTTTCACACTTGAAATAGCTAACCATTGGTCATTCTAATTATGGGTTATCTTACTTCACATTGCTCATAATTTACCCAGGGTTGACAATTAACCCAGGGTATTAACTGCAAAACAATCCTGGTCCAGGGCACAGTTACATAATCCTAAAAAGCTCTAATCCCGTTCCTCTAGCTGGGGTTAAACGTGGGGTTTAGAACAATGCTATCCTGGGCTTAAGTGCAGAGTGAAAAGCCCTTATGCGTAATGCAGACAATAATTGTATTCCAATGATAATTGACCTAACAATGATAAAATGTATGCTACTAACAATATGATAACAATAACATAATTTATATAAAAAAATTTCACCTGAAGAGTGAATGTCCAGTCTCTCAGGATGTGCTGTTTTACAGACTGAGTTCACAACTAATGACGACAGCCTACTTTGGCTAGTCTAATAATTGAGGAAGTATGGTAAATTGATGTGGGAGGGGAGTGTTGCCTGGTACGTAATATTTGTATTACGTCTGTGTCGCTAAAATCATATTTTACTACTTAAAATGTGCTCTGTAACTGAAATAGCCTAAATTTAAGAATGGCTATAAACATTAGGCTATAAAAACTCATTCTAGCCTATGTGCGTCAGACGTTACACCCCCCCCCCCCTCCCCTCTCTCTCTCTCTCTCTCTCTCACTCTCGCCATTGGTGGGTCATGAAAGCATGTTATCAGCCTCCAGAATGAATAGTGCCATTGTGGTGTTTTTTGATAGTAGATAAAGTTAATGAAGTAGTCGAACACGGAATGGTCATTGGTGGTCAATTTGTCCCTGTTATTCCCCTTTCATTGCCAGCTAAGCGAGTCAATTTGTCAAATGTTCCACCATTCGTAAGTGATGAAATTTTAACACAAGCCCTTTATCCTGGTGTGGAAAATTGGTGTATCCGATTAAAAAGATCTCAATCAATAGCGGGTCACCTCTTATAAACACATTGTTTCATTCAGGCGATTTGCTTAAATGTCGAGCTAGACATGACACTCACATTTTTTTATTTATTCATTCGACATTGTCCTGAAAAGGAATGTTGTGAATGAGAATATACTGAAGGTAGTGTGGCTGGTGGTGGTGGTAATTGAGGAGGCATTGCCAGGGACGGCTACAGGTGTTCCCGGTGACAAATGTTGTTGGTCGACCTCATTGCACCATGAGCACTCATAGGAATCAGACAGACTGGCTAAACCGACCGTCTGCTAGCGGCCTCGCATCACCAAAGTCAGATAAATCCCATCACTTTCAGAGCCTCTTTCACCTAGATATTATCATACAGAGACTGTGTCTGTTCCCTGAATTTGGAAATCCAAAAAACGTCAGGTTAAAAATGTAATTGATGTTCAACAAATAAAAAACAGATATAATACAGATGAGCAAATGATAAAGCTTGGGTTACTGAATATTCGATCCCTTACTTCAAAATCACTCATAGTTAATTAAATGATTTCAGATTATAATCTAGATGTGCTGTGTTTGACAGAAACCTGGCTAAAACCAAACGATTAAATTAGTTTAAATGAGTCAACCCTACAAGATTACTGTTATAAACATGAACCTCCTCTGAAAGGCAAAGGGGCAGGTGGTGCTGTGATTTATAGTAATATTTTCAAAACCACTAAGAAATCTAGTTTTAAATATACTTCTTTTGAAGTGTTGGTGCTTAATGTAACAATAGTGTAAACGATAAATCACATAAAGGGCACCATAAAGATTTTTTCAAAGAATTTGTGGTCTTTCTATCAGAGTTAGTATTTGCTTAAATACTAAAAAGCCAAAACAATCTCTGTTACCTTAAATTATATGTCTCTGTATCTCTGTAAAGCTGCTTTGAAACAATCTACATTGTTAACGTAATCATCTAACCTTTGTAAAATACACGACAATGACTTTAGGTAGGCTACATGATATCTTCCTTTATTTCGGAACATTTCTTAATACAACATATTTTATTTAGTTTTAACAAGTGCAATACATCTAAACTCGTTTAACAAACACCAAAAGTTAAACCTTTAAAAGCAATTGAAGTGTAATCAAGCGGTCTCTGTTCTCCCGTTTCCATGGCATAGCGGTGCTGAATGTTTTAGCTTGCATCCAAGATGTACAGTAGGTGTCTTTGTTTCCGCAGTAGTTTCAATTTTATATGTCAGTCATATAATGCAGGTCTATGGTCACCACCTCAAAGAGCATGCACAGAGAAGTCCAAATTAAACATGATTTAATGACTCGTAAATGTAAGTAAGATACACATTGATGGCCTAAGACACGAAAGGAGCGGTTTGTGTGAGAAAACGAACAGTAATTATATCGTTTTTACCTCTTGTAACTACAGCCACGTCCAAGTGATCTGAGGGCGCGGGCGCTTCGGTCTGCGCAAGTGCTGGAAGTGATCTCTCGCGTGAGGCGAGCATACGTAATTGTTTCTTTTACGACGATTTAAACATCCCGGATAAGGGCAAACTAGTACCATTTTAATTAGCCGTCTTACCTACAATCTCTGTTCTGTGTAAACAATGAGTGACGTACACGCGCGAGAGATCACTTCAGGAGTTTTCCGCCACGTTAAAAAATAAGTTGCATAATTCTGTAAAAATATCATCACATTCACAGTTTATAATGCTTTCAACACTTTATTTACATGAATGCGAAACGTCAATTTTGATTTCCATCTTATGCAATAAAAATTCACAAAATTAAAGTTGGGAATATAGGACTATTTGTGATTTGATAACGTAATGAATAGTAGGATATATGTAGAATTAATAAATTGTGCTATATATCCACATTTAGATTTTTTTAATTCCATCAGATATTATGAGATTTATTTTGACTTAGCATTTGAACAAAGTGTATCAACTGACCATTAACTTCAAAATTAAGGCTGAACGAATTGATACGTAATACTTTTATGACCTATAAACATACTCTCTCATAATCTGGCCTACACAGGTGCAACACATTTAACACCTGTTATGCAAAAAAAATAAAATAATGTCAAATGTAAGGTATAGTGTGAGTGATTGGATTTTAAGCCAAATAAAATAAAACACACAGAACTCAAGTTAATCTAAAAATGTAGCATAAAACAGTCAAGGCGTTTATTAAAAAATGGGTTAAAAAATCTCTCTAAATAAAGAAAATGGCAAATTAACTAACACATGTTGATGTCATAAAAATATGAAGAAAAAAAAAACGTTGTTTACATACAATTTAATGTTTTAAGAAAAGCAAAGAAAAATAAGTAAAAATTTACCAAGATCCAGAATTTTCAAGGGGGAAAACATTGATGTAAAGCAACTCAGTTCAAGTTCAACTGTCAATTTGACATTCAATCTGTCGATTGTGGCTGTCAATAACACTGCCAATAACAGATATAAATCAAGAAGATAAATTGCAGGAGCCCATTCCGATACCAGTCATGCGATCCTACGCTTAAAATGTCGCTCCATATTGAACCTTGGGCATAGATGTACGAATCCTATAACAGGTAATCAATAAAATAAACAATTTGGTCTCAAATTGCTTAACGTTATAGCTTTACAGATTTTTTCACATCAAATTCTCAAGACTTTTTTGTGATCTTGACTCATTTCTCCTTACTCTCATTTGCCCATTTCTAAATGGTTATTCGTGCCACTTTTACCGCGTAGCTCTTACAGAGGCAAGGTACAATTTAGTTAAATGACGTTGATTTTAATATTGAGTAACGTCCCGGGTTACGTATGTAACCCTAGTTCCCTGAAGGAACGAGACGCTGCGTGAAAACCAAGTGACAAACCAGAGCAAGTGACCGACTGTGTGAATTAGGGAATAAATTCAGCCGCAAGCACCTGCGCCCCAGGGGTGGAACTAAGGTCTAGGTCATAAAACCTGACGAAAGTATGCAGTGAGGACCAGCCTGCCGCATCACACACGTCATGAAGAGAAACTCCTGACAATAAGGCTTTGGAAGCCGCCATACTCCTGGTAGAGTGAGCTCGGACAGTCAAAGGTGAAGGCTGACCAGCCGACTCATAGGCAAGTGAGATGGCCTCGACCACCCACTTGCTCATCCTCTGCTTAGACACTGGAGACCCCTTCTTAGGTGGTCCAAAACAAACAAACAACTGTTCTGATTTCCTCCACAGGGCAGCTCTGTGGACATAAGTATCTAGAGCCCGGACAGGGCAGAGCAAATTGAGTTTTTCCTGATCAGACGTTGTAAAAGGAGGAGGACAGAAGGCCTGCAGAACAATAGGTCTGGCCACATTGGTAGGGACCTTAGGGACATAACCTGGCCTGGGGTGGAGAAAGGCCTTCACCATCCCAGGTGAAAATTCCAAACACGAAGGAGCAACTGAGAGAGCCTGAATATTTCTGATTCTCTTAAGAGAAGAAATGGCAAGGAGAAAAATAGTCTTTAAAGTAACAAACTTTTCAGAAACTTCTTCAATAGGCTCAAAAGGAGCTAGGGAAAGACCTTCTAGAACGATGGCCAAGTCCCACGCTGGCACCCTCGTGCGGACTACAGGCCTCAGCCTCAAAGTACCACGAAGGAAGCGAGTTATAAACGGGTGTCTCCCCAAAGAGACTGTAAGTCCCCGCTAAATTGATCCAATGGCGGCATACGATCAGCGGCGAAGGTCTCGCGCATGTTCCGTCCTTTCCAGGCTAAAGGGATTTTTGATTAAATGCAATACACTTTCTCATATGTATTAACTCGTTATTTCATCTGACTCCATATATAAAAGGGTTTTAATGATATCTGTGCATCATTAAATGTGAGCGAGTGTCTGACTATTCCTTGTAACCATTAGCTAAATGAACAATGTCAAAGTCAATTAGAATAATCAAATGTAACAATTTATTATGTCGGGTAAAGTATCATGCCAATTTCACAATCAGTTCAAAGATAATCAATACAATAACATCGAATGCTCTAGGATAAGAGAAATGCAAACCCAACATTTTAAGAAATACATGAGGCTGAGTTTTGGACACTCAACCTCATGGGCTCTCAGAATTACAGAGAAGCCTCGAGCTTTTCACTGCAGTCCATTAAATAGCCAGAATCTTTTCACATGGAAAACCTGCTAATTTGCATTAAGAAGTTACACCTCTTTGGGTGAGGGGAAAAAGACCATTTGCCTTTCTTTGTGTGTCAGTTATCTCTAAACTCTTAAAAACCTTAGTACCTTGTGTTTTAACCTTTGGGAATGAGACCATTGTACCAGTCACACTGAGACCTTTAAAATGATACTAAACACAATACTTAATCATTCACATTAAAACCATATATTCTTGTGTGAGTTAAGTGTTACTGAAACAGAGAGAATGCAGATGAAGTGAGACTTGTCCCAAAGGAAGAGGGGGAGGGAGTCGAATGTTAATTTTCCCACAAGGTTCTTTGTTTCATAGATCAGTGGTCATTCTTTAACCAGTTCTTCCAATTTCCAGCCTTACAGATCCCTCCTTGACCCCGTGGGTCACATTCGGACGAAATCTTACGGGGTCACAGTAAGGCGTTTGTTGAAATCTTTGAGGTGTTACTCAAAAATTGTCTTTGGAATGTTAGCATCTGTTGAAGCTCAGAGGGCTGTGTTCACCTGCAGAACACCTGGCCTCACCAGGTGTATAGCTTGAGTCCAGCAGGTGGATGAATGCATTCAGCTTTTCTTTCTGTGATCCGAACGAGGTTCATAGAGTCAATCCGGACCTTTTTGACTTGTTCAGTTGACGTGTCATGGAGAAACTTCTGCTTCTCTGGCACCTTCCCCATGATGATAATCTGACCCTCCTTGACCAATCCTGTCACCTCCAGCGGTGCGGTTGTCTGGGCAGACCTCAGTGGGTGAAGGGGTTCTCCTTGATTCCACACTGCTTTGTGTGAGACACCTGACAAGCATCTTAAATGTCCGCTTCACGATTGAGCACATATGAACTTCAAGTCGTAAAGGAAATGCATAGGAAAACATAATGCAACAAAACAAATCAAGTCATGTTCAATGTAAAATACCATGTTCATGTCAGCAAGTGTGAATGGTACATCTGGTCTCATATGTTCCTCAAGGTCAGGTAAGGTGGTCTCATTTTTAATATCCAATTCTTTCACCACTGATGATATTAAATGGTAGTGGAATTTAAATATTCTTGGTCTGACTTACTCAAAGGAAATGCAGCAAGAAGTCGGTGCATAATCAAATAATAAAATAAATGGTACGCATCAATACATCTTGTAATAACAATAATAATTTAAATACAAAAATATGAAGAATCACTGTTTGTTCAGGAATCTTCCAATGCAAGCCACCTATGCAGATATAAGGAGTGACTTGGAACATGAATAATCATACAAGGATGGAGATTGTTCATTCCTTGTAACAGTTGTGTGTGTGAGTGTGTGTGTGTGAGAGACAAGAATGGAAATCGTTCATTCCATGCAACAGTTGTGTGTGTGTGTGTGTGTGTGTGTGTGTGTGTGTGTGTGTGAGAGAGAGAGTGTGTGTGTGTGGCTCAGTCACAGTCGATGACAGGTAAATTTTAAATTCTGTAATTTGTTGAAGCGCTCACACTTCAGATCTATTCGTTATTGATGATGTTTCTGTTATTATTGGTTTGTTGAGAAATCAGGGGCCCTCTGACCTTCCAACAACCCTAACAACAATCAGAAAGTTTGAACATTTTGAAACTTGAATAGCAGGTCTGTCTCTGCTTCATAATTTTTCATCATTGATTTGCGACTGTAGCCATTCATATGTATATTACAGTGTTTTCCCATGGGTTGGAAGAGTGTTGTGAACAGTATGTTATGATAAAAGTGATGTTATGTCATGGGATCAGCTTTCCCATCCTATGTGTGTGAAGCTATCCGCATCTGTCCGTGTGAAGATGCACAATAGATCTTTAGTGAAGTGACACTTTTGGACTCTGTCATCTTTATCTTCTTATGTGTCGTGTTCAACCTGGATAGACTTGATCTTTTCCAGGTGATGTTGATGTGAGGGTGTAGTGATGGAGGAGTGTGGGTTCATGTCTAGGAGATGGGTGGAATATAATCTATAACAATTGTGTTGCAAATTTAGTTCCAGTTCTAAACTGGTAGGCCATGCTAATGTAGTGATGTGCTACTGTGAGATGTAAATGGCCTTTGAAGTGTCGTTTCACCCATCTCCCGTGTTTCAGGTTCTGTTCTAACAATCCCGCTGTCCTGGCGATCCAGGTGGAGTCCGGCCCGTCCTGGCATCCGTCCTCCGAGGAATTGCAGAAGTAAACCTGACAAAAGCAAATGCAGAGAGAACCACAGTTAATTCTGATGTTTTCAACAGTTTTAAATTCAGACATGTGGAATTCTTTTGCTTCCTCCATTGCGATTTTAATTCCCGTTGTCACATGAAACCGAGTTTCATTGACCAGGTCTGAATTACTGCCGTTGTTTCAGTGCAGTGTGCGACACCTTAAAGCTGCTCTTGCAGTCGAGCCTTCACAGTCTGCTGTGTCATGAGCATTAGAGATCCCAGTTCTGCTGGGGACATTTTGTCTGGCTTTACCTCAAGTTGCTTTCATTACAGCCAGATCTGTGGGCATAAATTAGTTCACCTGTTTTGGTGTGGTGTCGTTCACACATTTGGTTAGTGCAGATCTCTTGTGACCTGCAAAAGGCTGTGGTACTTTTGTTCGATGTTTAGTTCACACCCTCCTTGTAAATATGCGTCCTTGATCAGTTTGCTATTACCTGTGCCACACTTCTGAGAGTGTTTTTTAAATGCAAAAATAAAAGCACACCTCCGTCCGCCCTTTTGGCACTGGGTAGTAGCTCAAGGGATGAATGTCACACTTCTCCAATTAATGCCCTGCTTGGCGTGGCGATTACAATATAATGTGTATTATAATTCGAGTTATAATACAATTATATTTAAGAATATAAGTGAAATTATATTGTTTTTGGTCTCTGAAGAGTCTCTGCTCGTTCTTGTATCAATACATTTGAATATGAAAAGGCTTTCTGGCTCAGGCTGATAAGATGTACATTTGCTGTTTCTCTTTTCTGTTTGCTAGGTTTCGAATACCTTTTCTTTTCATCTAGTCTTTTTAAAGACTATAAGAAAGCCAAGTGGCCATTTTAACGTTTGTTTATTCTTTTGAACTCTTAGTTTTAGTTTATCCGCTCAGATCAGGAAGCTATATCGCTCTGCAGTCCTTCTCTCAAGGCCGCACGACACACCCCCGTCAGTTCCAATGATCAATTCAGAGGTAATTTGACTAAATATCTGGGATCTGCCGTATTCACACGTACAATCAAAGATATATCTACAAGTCCCTTTGAACGTTAATGATATCCGTGCATCATTAAACGTTAGCGAAGGTTTGTTTATTCTTTAAACTCTGATTATGTTTTATCCGCTCAGATCAGGAAACTATATCACTTCGAGTTCCTCACCAGGTCTCCGGCACAATCTCGTCAGTTTCCGATTATCAAAACAGAGGTAAGCTGAATGTCTGGGATTTGCCGTAATTCACACGTACACAATCGAAGACATATACACAGCCCCCTTGAATGCCACCTCAGGAACTAATTCAATAACTTACTTTACCAGCGTGCACTTATCTAAAGTAACATTAAATTAGAACAGAGGTATTTAGACGTACCCAAATCTAGATCAAACAGCATTAGCTGATTCTAGACGGAAACTACCCGTCTCCTCATTCAAGTACACTTGAATCTGATATCAGATATTAGTCGTCACTAAACTCTGACGCAAACTTGTGGAAATATACGAATCCTATAATCTACTCGGGGGAAAACAATTCTCAGAGTCGGTTAGAATAAAATCAAACGTAACCATTTACAAATTTTGTATGCGAAAAACAGCTCCCATAGAGTGGAGAGGTAAAGTGTACGTTCTCTAAAGCTTTGAATATGAAAAGGGTTTTTTTTGTTTCAGGATTAATGAGATGCACGTTCACTGTTTCTGATCTTCAAATTCAAATTGTGAATCACACAATAGCCTAGACACACGTGTTTAATTCAGTTTACACAGGACACATGGCCTAGAATACAACATCTACAGCCTTTACCTAAGTGATACAAACACACTTACAGTAAAGCAATCCTGTGCTTCATGAATAAACTTAAATTTAGCCTATGTGCATGCTGTAGCACAAACAACTAAAGTGTGTTCTATTAGCACAATGTGTTAAGCACAATTCCAAATTTGAAAATTAACAGAATTATTTCATGCTTTTTAATCCCATCGGTGTTAACGTGTAAGCTTTCAAATGCAATATAGAGATTTTAATGTTTTGAATGTGGCTTTGGCCCGCCACCAGTAGGCCGAACAAATAAGGGTTAAGCGTTGGACGCAGCATGGTCATTAGCATTTAGCATTAGCCTTGAGCGTTTTTGAAAGCAGCATGGTCATTAGCATTTAGCATTAGCCTTGAGCGTTTTTGAAAGCAACATGGACAATAGCATTTAGTGTTATCCTTGATATTTGAGTTTTAGCCCTAAATAATATCGTCATGTTTTCCCAAAATTTGCTTTTCATAAACAATGCATCGATTTGCCTTTTTATTTATAAAATCACGTGTTTTCCAATTGTTTACAAACTTAGAATTTTCTTTCTCTTTGCTCATTTCCACCACATGTTGCAAGTTTGTTCAAACAAAGCCAATGCAACAATGGAGAAAACACGCTGATTTCAAAACTTTAGCCTCTAATTTTACAGCTCTTCATCAAGTAAGTTAGGCTACCAGAAAATTATTTGGAAGATGTAATTCCAATTTTAGGTTTCGTTTCTTGTTGCTTAGGCAAACAAATACATCTTTAAAATCGTATTTAGGATTTTTCTTCCTCATCTGCGCTGCCGTTATCACGTCCTCACCTCACGTGTTTTAGTTCAGGACTAACGTTACACAAAGGGCTTTCCGACCGTAACAATGCAAACAACATTTTCTCAACACTTAAAAAGGGCAGAAAAAGTTGACTTACCACAGCGCAGAAGACAGAGAAGATTTTCAAACCTCGTGTTGATTTTAAAATCCCCATACTTTGCTGGAAAGACGTTTCTCAAGAAATCCATTTATTGCGAGATCACGTCGAGGTCACCATTGTAAGTCCCCGCTAAATCGATCCAATGGCGGCATACGATCAGCGGCGAAGGTCTCGCGCATGTTCCGTCCTTTCCAGGCTAAAGAGATTTTTGATTAAATGCAATACACTTTCTCATATGTATTAACTCGTTATTTCATCTGACTCCATATATAAAAGGGTTTTAATGATATCTGTGCATCATTAAATGTGAGCGAGTGTCTGACTATTCCTTGTAACCATTAGCTAAATGAACAATGTCAAAGTCAATTAGAATAATCAAATGTAACAATTTATTATGTCGGGTAAAGTATCATGCCAATTTCACAATCAGTTCAAAGATAATCAATACAATAACATCGAATGCTCTAGGATAAGAGAAATGCAAACCCAACATTTTAAGAAATACATGAGGCTGAGTTTTGGACACTCAACCTCATGGGCTCTCAGAATTACAGAGAAGCCTCGAGCTTTTCACGGCAGTCCATTAAATAGCCAGAATCTTTTCACATGGAAAACCTGCTAATTTGCATTAAGAAGTTACACCTCTTTGGGTGAGGGGAAAAAGACCATTTGCCTTTCTTTGTGTGTCAGTTATCTCTAAACTCTTAAAAACCTTAGTACCTTGTGTTTTACCCTTTGGGAATGAGACCATTGTACCAGTCACACTGAGACCTTTAAAATGATACTAAACACAATACTTAATCATTCACATTAAAACCATATATTCTTGTGTGAGTTAAGTGTTACTGAAACAGAGAGAATGCAGATGAAGTGAGACTTGTCCCAAAGGAAGAGGGGGAGGGAGTCGAATGTTAATTTTCCCACAAGGTTCTTTGTTTCATAGATCAGTGGTCATTCTTTAACCAGTTCTTCCAATTTCCAGCCTTACAAGACTCCACTGAAAGGGACATGGTAAGCAGCAAGTGCCGCCACATACACCTTTAGTGTGGAGGGGGATAAGGAGAACCCTGAGGAGAAACGCTCCTGCAGGAACTCCAGCACTGCACCCACTGGGCAGTTAACTGGGTCCAACAGGTGTTCTCCACACCAAGAAGTGAAGAGCCTCCACTTCAAGGCGTATAACTTCCTCGTGGAAGGAGCTCTAGAGTGAAGGATGGTCTCAACAACCTCGGTTGAGAGACCAGCACCTATGAGCTGGGCCCCCTCAGAGGCCAAGCCCATAGCTTCCACAACTCTGGGCGGGGGTGATGAATCAACCCGCTCGCCTGAGAGAGAAGGTCCCTCCTGATCGGAATCTCCAGAGGAGAGCCGTCTAGGAGAGATATTAGGTCCGCAAACCATACTCGGGCCGGCCAGTACGGGGCGACCAACAGTAGACTGACCCCGTCCCGGCGAACCCTCTCCAGAACTCCTGGGAGCAGAGCAATCAGGGGAAAAGCGTACAGGCGTGACCTCGGCCACGCCTGTACCATAGCATCCAACCCCAGTGGGGCTGGATAACTGAGAGAGAACCACAGTGGACAGTGTGATGTCTCCCTGGACGCAAATAGGTCTACCTCGGCACGACCGTACTGCATCCACAGGAGCTCCACCACCTCGGGGTGGAGTCTCCATTCCCCGGGCCTCGGCCCCTGCCTCGACAGGATGTCCGCTCCCTGATTTAAATACCCTGGAAGATAAATCGCCCTCAATGAAAGGAACTTCCCCTGGGTCCATAGAAGGATCTGGCGAGCCAGATTGTATAACGGGCGAGAGCGCAGACCCCCCTGATGGTTTATGTAAGAGACCACCGATGTATTGTCGGACCGGACAAGAACATGATGACCTCTCAGGTCTGGTAGGAAGTGTTTCAGAGCCTGAAACACAGCCAACATCTCTAGACGATTTATATGCCATAATCGATGATGGTCCTGCCACAGACCCTGGGCTGGGCGACCACTCATGATCGCCCCCCAGCCTGTGAGGGAAGCATCTGTCGTTAGCGTTACACGACGACATAGAGCTCCCAGCACAGGTCCCTGGGACAGAAAACAAGGATCCCTCCACATGACCAGAGCACGTAGGCAGCGCCGCGTAACTTTGATCATGCGGAGGGGGTTTCCCCTCGGGGAGAACCCCTTGGTTCTGAGCCACCACTGTAACGGTCTCATGTACAACAGGCCGCAGGGTATAACATTGGACGCTGCTGCCATCAGACCCAGCAGTCTCTGGAACTGCTTCACAGTGAGCAACTGGCCTAGCTTTACTCGTTTTACAGCTGAGAGAATCGAAGTGATGCGGGCAGGCGACAGGCGAGCCCGCATTGCTACTTAATCCCATAATACCCCCAGAAAAGATGTCTTCTGTGATGGAGATAGAACACTCTTCTTGGCTTTAATTTAATTTAGGGGTTAATAAAACATACGATCGTATCTTGAGACAGTTTTCTTGAGACAGATGGCTGGGAAGTCAAACCCGCCTATACCGCCATATCCGTTATATCCTATTCCAGCTGTAGATGCACCATTTGATCATGTTGTCGTGGATTGTGTGGGTCCGTTGCCCTGTACTAAATCCGGTAACCAATTTTTACTGACCATTATGTGTTCTTCAACGCGTTTCCCTGAAGCTATACCTATGCGTAAAATCACTGCGCCCGCTGTTGTAAAGGCACTAATTAAATTCTTTTCATTGTTTGGACTCCCTAGGGTAATTCAAACTGACCAGGGGACAAATTTTATGTCTCGTGTTTTTGCACAAGTGACCAAGCAGCTGAACGTCACCCACCGATTTTCAAGTGCTTTCCATCCAGAGAGTCAAGGGGTGCTGGAAAGGTTTCATCAAACCCTGAAGTCAATGCTTCTTGCTTACTGTCTTGAATTTGAAAAGGAGTGGGATGATGGGGTACATCTCTTGATGTTTGCCGTTCGAGAAGTTGTGCAGGAGTCTACTGGTTTTAGTCCAGCAGATTTGGTGTTTGCGCATAATGTGCGTGGCCCTTTAAAGTTACTGCAGGAGAATTGGTTGAGTGAGGCCAGGCAAGAAAATTTGCTTGATTATGTCAGCTCTTTTCGTTACAAGTTACACAGGGCTTGTGAGTTGGCTAGCAAAAACCTGACTGCTACTCAGTCCAAAATGAAAGGTTGGTTTGACAAAAAAAAACAAGATCCGACAATTTAAGGTTGGGGACAAAGTTTTAGTATTCTTACCTATCCTTGGTTCTAGTCTTCAAGCACGCTATAGTGGCCCTTATGAAATACAGCAGAAGGTTACTGACAGGGATTATATTGTAGCTACTCCCGACCGTGTCCGTAAAAGCAGACTGTGCCATGTCAATATGATCAAACCATATTTTGATCGTGAGCAGTTGGACAAATCCAATTTAGGGGAGGTAAAGTCGGTTTTGGCTTTGTTTAATGCTGAACAGCCTCAAACTGTGTGTTCTCCTGTTTCTAGTACTTTTCAGGTACCTGATTTCTCTGAGGTAACATCTGGAGCTGAAACTGTCCCTGAGGCCTTGGAGTTGCTGTCCGGTTCTGAAGTTGATTGTGGTATTGAAAGTCCTTCTGTGGCTACAGTTCAGGGTCGGTTGAACAACTCTGAAATACTTGCTGACCTTGATTCCTGTTTTTTGCATCTACCTTATTTACAGCGTTCAGATGTTGTAAATTTAATTAATCATTATGTTGTACTCTTTGCAGATGTGCCGTCCCAAACACAAGTATTACAACATGATATCGATGTGGGTGACAACCTGCCAATTAAACAGCATCCGTATCGTGTCAATCCTGAGAAACGTCGGCGTTTACAAAATCAGGTTGACTATATGCTGTTGCATGGTATTGCAGAACGTAGTGCAAGCTCATGGAGTTCACCCTGTATTCTCGCTATTAAGTCTGATGGATCTGACCGTTTTTGTACAGACTTTAGGAAGGTTAATAATGTCACAAAGCCTGATTGTCATCCTCTTCCTCGTATGGAGGATTGTGTTGACCGCGTGGGGTCTGCAACTTTCGTGACAAAATTAGACCTTCTTAAAGGCTATTGGCAGGTGCCGTTAACTTTGCGTGCCAGGGAAATTAGCGCGTTTGTTACTCCTGATGCCTTTTTACAGTATTCTGTAATGCCTTTTGGGGTACGCAACGCGCCCGCTACCTTTCAACGATTAGTTAACTGCATTTTGGGGGGGGTGACGGGTTGCGAGGCATACTTGGATGATATAGTAATTCACTCTGCAACATGGGATGAGCACATCAATCAGCTACAACAAGTGTTTCACAGGTTGGCTGAGGCAAACTTAACGGTTAATTTAGCTAAATGTGAATTTGCAAAAGCAACCGTAACCTATTTAGGGAAAATTGTGGGTGGTGGCAAGGTAAAACCGGTAAATGCCAAAATTGAAGCCATTAGGTTATTTCCAGTTCCTTCTACTCGTCGTGAACTACAACGGTTCTTAGGAATGGCGGGGTATTACCGCAGTTTTTGTAAAAACTTTTCTGCCGTAGCTGCCCCACTGACCGACTTGCTGAGTCCAAAAATAGGGTTTAAATGGTCACCGGAATGTCAGTATGCTTTTGAGTCCCTTAAAACTCTCCTGATGCAGGCACCTGTTCTCGCTGCTCCAGCGTACGATCGTGTTTTTAAACTGGCTGTGGATGCCAGTGATGCGGGAGCAGGTGCTGTTTTGTTGCAGGAGGGGCTTGATGACATCGAACATCCGGTGTGCTACTTTTCAAAAAAATTCCAAAAACATCAAAGGTCATATTCAACGATTGAAAAAGAAGCGCTTGCCTTAATTTTGGCCCTTAAGAATTTTGAGGTTTATATCGGTTCTTCTTCGTGTCCGGTTGCGGTTTATACGGACCATAACCCTCTCGTGTTTATTAATCAAATGCGCAATTCAAATCAGCGCTTAATGAGGTGGGCTTTGTTTGTCCAATCATTTAATTTGGAGATAAGACATATATCCGGGAAGAATAATGTGTTGGCAGACACATTATCGCGTACGGTTATGTGGTGATTGGTGGGTTTAAGTTGTTTTCCCCACCATTCACCATTTGGGGGTGGGGGTGTTACGTGTGTAACGCGTCTTGGCCTGGAGTCCTCTAATGTTTATTATGTTAATTATGTTAATGTTGTCTTGTTTCCGTCCTTCCTAGTTCTGATTGGTGGTGCTGGAAAAGTTCGGGAGATAAAACGGAAGGAGATGTCCTTGGAAGGAAGTTCGTCGCTGTTCGCCATTGTTGGTCGTTTTGAACTTGAGTTAGGAGCGGGGAGTTTCAGCTTTGGGTTGTATTTCCGTCTCCCTTGTTGCTGAGCTCCCCGTCTCTCATTTACTGATTGATTTGTCAGTCGTTTGAGTTATAATAAATATTTATCTTTGAATCACGCACGTTGTTGTCGATCTTTTATGTTATGTGTCCCTGAATCCTAGACTCATATTTTATGGGACCGTAACATTGGCATTCAGCCTCAACCCCAGTTTCTTTATGTGCGCGAGGACGACATCTCGATGCCGAACCGCTTGTTGTTGCGATTGAGCCAGAATCACCCAATCGTCTATGTAGTTAAATATACGAATGCCCTGGAGTCGCAGTGGAACTAGCGCTGTGTCCATGCACTTCGTGAACGTGCGGGGAGATAAAGCTAGACCGAACGGAAGAACACGATATTGGTACGCTTCGCCCCCGAAAGCGAACCTCAGGAACTTCCTGTGTTGCGGAAGGATGGAAATGTGGAAGTATGCGTCCTTCAGATCTATCGTGACAAACCAGTCCTCGGATCTGATTTGTGACACGATTTGCTTTAGCGTGAGCATCTTGAACTTGAGCTTGGCTACAGCACGATTTAGTAGGCGCAGATCTAAAATTGGACGCAACCCCCCATCCTTCTTTGGAACGATGAAATATCGGCTGTAATAACCTGACTCCTTGCTGGGAGGAGGAACCCGTTCTATAGCCTCCTTTTGAAGGAGTGTTTTCACCTCTTGTTCCATTACCAGAGCCTGCTCGGGGCCCACCACGGTGGGCAGGACCCCGTTGAATCGAGGAGGAGGAGATCTGAACTGAATGGCATAACCCCTCTCTATCGAGTGCAGAACCCACTGAGATACTTTTGGAAGACTTTTCCACTCTGCCAGAAATTCTACTAAGGGTACCAGCCTCTCGAGGCTGGCCTCTGGAATATTTTGAGCAGCAGACACAGCGCCCTGTAACGGCGCACCGGCAGGGAACAACTGGTCTAACTGCTCTAAACCCCTCCTCAGAGGGGGCGAGCGTCCCTCGGGAAAACAATTGCTGGGCCCGTCTACGCCCCGACATAAAGGCGGGGTTGGCAGACGGGACCCCTGAGGGCACCGTGAGAGAACGGGCACCGTCTGAAGCGGTGAACACCTCCCTCTCATGAAGGGGACCACCCTCAGCATCCTGACGCCAGTGGTGTCAGGACTTCTTTTTAGACGAAGCCTTCTTAGCCATTATGACCGTCCTCAGATCAGTCTTACCACTAGAAGGCTTCGCCCGAGAGTGTCGCGTCTGTTCCCACTGTTTAGAAGGGGGGCCACGAGACGCGACACTCTGCTTTTGTTGCGCCCTATGTGAGGAGCTTGTCGACGGCTTGGTCTGCCCTCGCCCAGCAGACCCTGGGATATGAACTTTGAGTGGGAGGAACTTTTGAAAAGCCGCAGCTTGTTTCTATTCTTCCTGAAATTTATCTATGACCGTATTTACTGCGTCACCAAATAAACCAGATGGAGAAAGTGGAGCATCCAAAAGAAAAGCTTTCTCTTTATCCTTCATATCAGAAAGATTTAACCACAAGTGCCTCTCTGCGGCCACCAGGGCTGCCATAGTACGGCCCATTAATTTGGCCGACTCCTTGGTGGCACGCAGAGATAAATCTGCAGCCTGACGCAGTTCGCGAACCACGTCAGTGCTGACCTCCTCACTCTCACTCATATCTTTTAAAAGATAAGCTTGGTATGCCTGCAATATAGACATCGTATGCAGACATGCCGAAGCCTGATAAGCCTTGCCCACCAAAGCCGAAGTATTTCTGAGAGGCTTGGTGGGCAAAGCTGGTGCCTTAATAGACGAGGAAGACTCAGCAGAAAGATGGCTAGCTAAAGTCTCCTCCGCCTTGGGCATCGCCCCATAACCATACAACTTAGCCCCCGATATATTAGAATAAGTAGATGTCTGGGGGCTAAACACGATAAGAGGCGGGTCTCTTCCACGACTTCGACACCTCAGTGTGGAGGTCGGGAAGAGACGGAAGGCACCGCCGTGGAGGCTGAGTGCGGGAAGGCAAAAATCGTTCGTCAAGCTTGCTTTTAGAAACATACTCCTGCCTAACAGCTGGCCACTCAATGCTTAGTTTCGAAACCGCACGAGTGAGCACCTCCATAAGCTCCTCATGTTCAGGGGAATGAGATGACGAGTCCTCAATATCCCCTGTCTCAATACTGACAACATCCAGCTCCTCGGAACTGGATAGTTGCAGCATTGGTGTCTCAGCCCGGGGGGAAGAAACCGCAATGCGTGCTTCCACACCCGAAACTGAGGCACTGGAACTGGCAGGTAAAGGCTGAGATAGGGCAGAGCCCGTCTCAAACCCCGCTGACAGATCCATTTGCGATCCCCACGACAAACGCCGCCGCTCTGCCTCGACAGAAGCAGGACCCGAGCCGCGGGGAGCGCGAACCGAACCACTCTCCTCGAAGAGTGATCGGCGGGAGCGGAGCGTTCTGATAGGAAACCGTACTGACTCCATACTAAGCTTCAAGACGCACAACGCTAGAAGCGTTCCCGCAGCGTTTTCACGCAGCTCGACGTTCCTGATAGGGAACTTCAATTTTAGATACAACATTGCCGTAATTTGTATATTTTTGCACTGCCAACGAAATTGTTTCCAACAAAGGAACAAAAAAGAAAAGCATTTCCGAACAAGAGGCAGTGGTGTTTCTTTCCGTAAGTAATCTGTATGTTTGAGAGAATCGGATGACAGAATGATTCAGAGATAAAATAAGTTTTAGTTACTTATACAATACCACAATACGACATGTAATGTAGAACAGCGGCAGAAGAGTTTTCCAGCCTGTTTTCCAACACGGTGCAGATATAGAACAGGCTGCACAAAACCAGCCAGTACATAACAAAGTTAAGCAGGAAAGCAAAAGTCAGTAATATTCTGTTGAGTTAGAATGACAAAGAATCCTGTGATAATAAGTGGAACATATAGGATAATCATGTTCGTTGTTGTTATCAGAATAAGATAAAACTCTCTTCTCATCATGTGGTTTTCCTCCTCTCTCTCTCTCTCCCTCTCTCTCCTGGTCCTGACTGCTTCCGAGCTCTGAGAACAGCCACAAGATGAAACAACTGGATGGAAAGGAAAAACCATGCATATGGTTCTGTGCTGAGTGATGCTACAATAAAGGTGCAGAATAAACAAGAAAGACCCGGGTTACTTGACTGTAACCCTGTTCCCTGAAAAAGCGGAGCGAGATGCTGCGCTGCTTAGCACATTGGGAACGTCTTTAATCGTGACCAGCTGTGAATATTGTGTGTAACACGACAATAGAATTGACCCGGATGTATTATAGCCTCGGTCTGTGACGTCACCAGCGCCACAAGGCTATAAATAGATGAGCCACAGCTACATCGTCAGGATATTTTGTCTGAAGAGCAGTCCTGGGACATCTTCAGCATGGCAATGCAGCGCAGCATCTCATTCCGCTTTTTCAGGGAACAGGGTTACAGTCAAGTAACCCAGGTCGTTCCCTTTCAAAAGCTACAATCCATGCTGCGCTGCTTAGCACATTGGGAACGAGAATACCCACGCCGCTGTGCTTGAAGGTGTCTGGACCCCTAACGGTTGTGTAAGTGTGCTCACAAGAACGCAAAAAGGCCTCAGACATTAGCTTGTGATGTCAACTCGTGAGAGGGACGTGAGAGCCCAGAGTAGCATGAACATCCAAACTATAAAATCTTATGAATGTGTGTGGAGAGGATTAGAATGCTGCATTACAAACAAGTTGTAAGGAGGCACCCTTGCCAGAGCGTTTGAAGAGTTGGTACCCATCAGGGGCCAAAAATAAAGGTTCCACAAGTCGGGCACAAGGTCGAGACAGAAGGTCCCTCCTCTCCGGAATCGTCCAGTGCGAGCCGTCGAGGAGAGATATTATTTACGAGAACCAAACTCTGTTCAGCCAACAAGGCGCTATGTGTAAGAGGCAAGGACCCTTGATCACGAACCTTGGCCAGGACTCCTAAGGGTGTAAATCATCCTAAGGGACAGGAAATGGAAGCTTTAGCGTAAGTTCTGCCGGGAAGACTCAATTGTTACGTCACACATTACCTTCTCATCTATCCAATCGCGTTCTAATACTTGTTGTATAAAAGATAGGTTCTTTGTAAAAGAAAGACGTTTTCAGTCACCCCCATTCTCCCCACCACCTCCAAGATGGTTTCTTCCCCTCCATCCTCCCCACCACCACCAGGATGGTCCCTTCCCATACCTCACAGGGGGTCGGCTGCGCCCCTGCCTTCGTCTTCAGGCAGGAAATGCAGAGTCCGGACCCTCGGATTGCGAGCTACGGACGGGGCCTACTCCAAAGAAGTTTATATTATAATATTGCTTGCTGGGCTATTAATAAATGGTTAATTGTTACAGTTTTATTCTCCCGAGTCTTTCTGGTAAAACTTGTCCTGACCCTAAAGCAGAGCCTGAATACAGCCCGATTTTTGTAGGCGAATACCATATTTTTTTTCCACCTGCACTAGGACATGATAGCCCATAAACTGCTGGAGGAAGTATTTCAGGGCCAAAAATACAGCCATCCATTCGAGGCAATTGATGTGCCAATCAAGATGATGCCTCCCCAGATCCCTTGGGCTGAGCGACCACTTAAGACCGCTACCCAGCTTGACAGGGAGGTGTCTGTCGTTAGCATTCTGCAATGGCACGACACACCTAGATTACTCCGTACCATAATTTTAAGATCGACAAGCAACATTTGAATAACATTTATCAACAGACAATTGACATCAATACAAAGGCTAACACACACACACAATGATTGTTATATAATCTTATTTTATTAAACACATAATCAGTCTACTCAAACAGTATTCATAAATCTAAAAATGCAAAAACAGATGCAACACATTTAACAACTGCAACACTTTTTTTGGGGGGGGGTTAAATGGGCAATGCTGCTTTATCAATGTTTATTGGCTATATTTACTATACTATGCTAAAACTTCTAAATAATATGTCAAACAATAGAGTTAATGGATAATCTCTAATACTAAAATACATATGCATTAACATGTTTTGAGGTCAAGGAAGAACAGGAAAAGTTATTTAAAAATGTTTGAATGTAACTTTTAACTGTAACTTTGTAACTCCAGTCAAAGGTATTAAAAAAAAAATAAAAAATGTTTTATGGAGAGAAAAGACAGGAGAGTTTTCCAACACGGTGCAGATAAAGAACAGGCTGAACAAATCCAACCAGTACATTACAAATAAAACTAAAACTAAAAAGTTCAGTAATATACTTATGTGTTAAAATGAAAGAAAATCCTGAGATTGTAAATGGCACATAGAAAATAATCATGCCTACAGTAGTTATTAGAATGAGATAAAATGCTTTTCTTTTCATGTGGTTTTCCTCTCTCTCTCCCCCTCTCTCTCTCCATCTCTCTCCTGGTCCTGACTGCTTCAGAGCTCTGAGAACAGCCACACAGCAGAACAACTGGATGGAGAGAAAGAGGAGGAACTGAATGGAGTAGAAGCATACAAAAATAGAAAACAAGCTTATAGTATACATGCAGCACAAACAGCATCCAAGAGTGATCATCCAGGCCACAGTGCAGCAGATCACTCTATATCTGAGAGGTTTATACTTCAGAAAGGTTACAGGATGAACCACTGCCAGGTAACGCTCAACACACATCAGACACTGAAACAGAGGACGACCAGTGATGCCTAGTCCTAACAAAAACTCTGATAATGTTGTCAGATGTGAAAACCCAGTACAATATTTAAATATACTGATAAAAGAGATCAGACCATTACCAATCTCACAAACAGACAGATTGAGGTTAAATAATCCTGATGCAACTCTTGATCCAGTGATGATGAGCCATATAACATAGGAGTGTGTAGGAATACCAAACAGGAAATTGATGCTGTACATACAAATGTTCAGACTTCCCACAAGCCCAATGGACTGAATTGTGGAGTTTGTAGATGTTTCAGGTGCAGTGAAGTTCACTGTAGAATTATTCATCTCTTCTGTTCTTTTCTTTTCAGCTCAAAAACTCAAGAAAAATATAACTAGCTGTGATCAGTAGGAAAAGAGAAAATGTAATTCAGACTGTATGAAACAAGACAATGTTATGTGTTCAACGATACAACTAGAAGGTTTTCAAACAGTGTGCAATTCCATACAATTACAATTCATATTTCAACTTTAAATGTCTAACATTTACTGACAGGTACTTTTAAGGCATATCACTTTGATACACTATTTTTACATATTTTAGGTATCAGTCTTATTTTAGTTAATTAAACCATCTCACAAAAATGGTGTATATTATTTAGCTATAAACAAGAAAATGCATCAAAAGTTCATTACCTGAAGAGGGAATGTTCAGTCTCTCTGGATGTGTATAAATCTCTGTGCTGTGTTTTGTAGGCTGACTTCACAGCTGTCACAAGAATGTATGTGGAATTATCCATAGGCAACAAATCACCAAACATTAGATATGCAAATCTGAAGTCCTATTATGGCCCCTTTTGCAAGATGTAATATAAGTCTTAGGTGAACCCAGAATGTATGTGTGAAGTCTCATCTCAAAATACCCAACAGATGATTTATTATACCACGTTGTAAATGCCCATTTTTGAGTAGAAGCAAAAAAATACTGTTTTCATGCATGTATCTTTAAATGCAAATGAGCTGCTGCTCCCTCCCCTCTCCGGAATAGTATGTGCCTGTTCAGCTTGTGCTTCGGATACTCTGCCAAAAACTAACTAAACAAGAAACACATCTATTTGGTTTTGATTATCATCTCTATCGCGGTCTCGATAGAGCTCTATCGGCTCTAATTTCTATTTTCTATCTAATTTCTCTTCTGCCAAAAACACAAGGCTAGCAAATTCCGCTAAGTAAATAGCAACCCGCCATGGCATGAGCGCAACTGGCTTTTGAAGGGAATGGGAGATGAGACTTGGGACAACCCTTTTAGACCATGCGTCGGCCATTTTTCCCTTCCTTAAACTAGCAAAAGTGGATTTGGACAATTATTATGTTATAGTTACAATGGCAGTACGAGCGGAAACCAGGGATAACGCGGATATTACAGGCGACAATGACCACGAGCCATTATTTAAAATAGGAATTTCTCTGAAATAAAAAATCTTTGGGAACTTTTGGGATATTGTAAGTACAAAACTGCAGGAAATATACACTCACCGGCCACTTTATTAGGTACCCCATGCTAGTAACGGGTTGGACCCCCTTTTGCCTTCAGAACTGCCTCAATTCTTCGTGGCATAGATTCAACAAGGTGCTGGAAGCATTCCTCAGGGAGTTTGGTCCATATTGACATGATGGCATCACACAGTTGCCGCAGATTTGTCGGCTGCACATCCATGATGCGAATCTCCCGTTCCACCACATCCCAAAGATGCTCTATTGGATTGAGATCTGGTGACTGTGGAGGCCATTTGAGTACAGCGAACTCATTGTCATGTTCAAGAAACCAGTCTGAGATGATTCCAGCTTTATGACATGGCGCATTATCCTGCTGAAAGTAGCCATCAGAAGTTGGGTACATTGTGGTCATAAAGGGATGGACATGGTCAGCAACAATACTCAGGTAGGCTGTGGCGTTGCAACGATGCTCAATTGGTACCAAGGGGCCCAAAGAGTGCCAAGAAAATATTCCCCACACCATGACACCACCACCACCAGCCTGAACCGTTGATACAAGGCAGGATGGATCCATGCTTTCATGTTGTAGACGCCAAATTCTGACCCTACCATCCGAATGTCACAGCAGAAATCGAGACTCATCAGACCAGGCAACGTTTTTCCAATCTTCTATTGTCCAATTTCGATGAGCTTGTGCAAATTGTAGCCTCAGTTTCCTGTTCTTAGCTGAAAGGAGTGGCACCCGGTGTGGTCTTCTGCTGCTGTAGCCCATCTGCCTCAAAGTTCGACGTACTGTGCGTTCAGAGATGCTCTTCTCCCCACCTTGGTTGTAACGGGTGGTTATTTGAGTCACTGTTGCCCTTCTATCAGCTCGAACCAGTCTGGCCATTCTCCTCTGACCTCTGGCATCAACAAGGCATTTCCGCCCACAGAACTGCCGCTCACTGGATGTTTTTTCTTTTTCTGACCATTCTCTGTAAACCCTAGAGATGGTTGTGCGTGAAAATCCCAGTAGATTAGCAGTTTCTGAAATACTCAGACCAGCCCTTCTGGCACCAACAATCATGCCACGTTCAAAGTCACTCAAATCACCTTTCTTCCCCATACTGATGCTCGGTTTGAACTGCAGGAGATTGTCTTGACCATGTCTACATGCCTAAATGCACTGAGTTGCCGCCATGTGATTGGCTGCTTAGAAATTAAGTGTTAAGGAGCAGTTGGACAGGTGTACCTAATAAAGTGGCCGGTGAGTGTATCACACTATGCAAGTGATTTTGGGATATTTTATTACAAAAATCGTACATATTGTAGGCTACCCTTAAATACAATCTCCTAAATTGTGGAGGAAAAACTTCCATTGACCTCTCTCTCTTTCCCTCTCTCTGCATGTCAATTGCCATGTCATGCTTGTTTTTATTTTTTTATTTTTTTATTTTTTATCAATTGATTAGATGACAAAAAACAATGTAAATATTAAGAATTTCCATTAAAATGTACTTAGGCTATTACGCTATGTATTTCATCACAATCATTACAAAGAAACGACAAGTAACACACTGAATTAAAAGACATTTTGAAGTAGAAAGATTGAAATAGTATTTTCTTGTAAAACAGACTCATGTAGTCATTCTCAGGAAAGGGCCCCATTATATCGGTTGTTTTAACATTGTAAAGTGAACATACGCCATTTAATTAATTTCAGAATGTGAAACAAAGTCAAAAGTTAAAAAAAGAAGCCTGATTTAAATTATATAAAGGTGATTTCAGTCCAACTAACCTAAAAAATTGCCTCACAATCAGATATGACTCTATTATTAATAACAATCTAGATTATATAAATTATCTAGTTTATAAGAGTTTACAGGGCTCTCAAGTTTTGAAGACAGGCAAGAGTGACATCTAACAAGAGTGGCAGGCTCGACTAAAGCATTTCAGGGGAGACGCGTGTCACGCGCTTGATTCCTGCTGGTTCTAGTGAGTGCGGCATATTAAATAAATTATAAATAGTTTTTCCGCGTGAGAAATACAATGTGTGGCGGGAGGGCGTGAATAAAGACCAAAATGAGTGACTGTCACGCTCAATGCGTGACACTTGAGAGCCCTGAGTTTATCACCAGAATAGTGAATGTCCAGTCTCTATGGATGTGTATAAATCTCTGTGCTGTGTTTTTTAGACTGACTTCACAGCTGTTACACACTGTAAAAAAAAATCCCGTAAAAAAACGGCAAATCTCTGGCAGCAAAGTTTCCAGACGGTTTCCGTTAAATTACAGCAAATAACCGTTTCACAAAATTACATGGAAAAACCGTAAAAATACAGAATTTACTTTACAGTCAAAATTGATTAAATTACAGTATATTACTGTTAATAATGGCTTATTAAACCGTGGAATAACGGATAAATGATGTCAAATTACATTAAAAAGACATTTAATTTTCAGGTTAAACTGTACATTTAGGGTTTTATAAAGTTATTTTATATAATAATGCTGTCTATCTACAGTAATTATCTTTTAATATAGTTTTTCTGTGTTAAATAATGAAATGATGTATAAAAATGCATAAATTAAAATACAAATGTTTGTAAATTTAGTTTTATTTTTTATTTGTACAGATCCAATTTCACAACTTTGACCAATCTCTATTTAAGTACTTAATAATAGCAAATTTACAGTCACTTTCTGTTAATTAACTAAATGTATGAGTACAGAATACCTGCACATTTACAGTATTAGTAACTGAACAAACACTGAACATCAAGATAAGTGATTAATTGGAAATAGAAGCTTAGTATATCATTTAAAACCTGTAAAAATATCCACATTAAAAGACAATTGCTGTATACCTTTATAGTCTAATATAACTTTTTTTAAACATTTACAATTACATATAATCCAAAGTGATTTACCAATTAAGATAACGATAGAAGCAACAAGTGCAGTGACAAGTCCCAGTTAGTCTAGCACAGTACACATAGCAAGGTTTTTTTTTTTTAAACAAAGGTTTAGTATTATTGGGGCAAGTGTTTATGAAAAAGATGGATCTTTAGCAGTTTCTTGAAAATGTGTTGAGTTGCGCCGGTCATTCCACCAGCTGGAAACAGTCCAGGTAAAGGTCATTGAAGAAAGTGTTTTTGTGTCTCTTTGGGATGATGGCACCACAAGGCGCCGTTCATTTGCAGAACACAAGCTTCTGGAGGACACATAGATCTAAAGTTTATGTATAGGGCAACCTTTAAAGAGCACTCTTGCTGCAGCATCTGGATCAGTTGCAGAGGTTTGACTGATGCTGGAAGGCCTGTCCAGAGAGAATTACAATATACAGTCTGGATAGAGCAAGAGCTTAGACCAGGAGTTGTGGAGCTCCGATAGGAAGGGCCTGATCCTCCTAATGGTGTAAGGAAAATCAGCAGGATCACAGCAAGTATGGTTTGGCTGAAACCATAAGCAGTTCTGTCTTGGCAAGGTTGAGTTGAAGGTGAAGGTCATTCATCCAGCAAGAATGTTCCATCAGCTAGGCCGAGATGCGAGCAGCTACCGTCAGATCATCTGGCTGGAATGAAAGGTAGAGATGTGTGTCATTAAGATAGCAGTGATAGGAAAAGCCATGTTTCTAAATCTAAACGACAGAGCCTAGTTACAAAAAAACTAAACAAAAAAACAATAGATGGGTGGAATCTAACACAATTGTGGTCTTACTGTAGCAAAACCAAAACTTGTGAACACTTTTAGTGCAATCACATGAAATCAGAAGACTCGTCATTACTATTTTTTTAGTACCTACTGTAACTGAAAAAAATAAATCCCTGTTTATTTAATTTGTAGGCCTATATTATGTTGTGTAGCCTATTTTTATTTGCGCCACTTTGGTCTGTCATTCTTTTTTTATTTCATATTTTGTTACCTTGAAAGGCTTTGTTTTTAAAACTGGGGAATTAGTTTGGCTGTAATGCAGTCACTTGCAAAATAGTAAAACCAACATGAAAGAAAATCGTGATAAAATCATGATTTTCCTGAATAAAATCGTGATATGATATTTTTGCCATATCGCCCACCCCGGGGCCTACGGCTTATCTTTTATTACGCGGTTACCTGTGCAGTTGGATATGGAGTGTTTTAGGGAGCGCTGCATTTAAAATACGTTGTTCCAAAATGAGTTCTCAGTGTGTATTGTTCATTGATGGTATAAAGTTAAGCCCCCTTAACAATTTCACATGCCCCCTCAGTCATTTCATCCTGCAGCCGGGCCTGTTTGCAAGACTTTATTGCTTACGACTATAAAGATTTTATATTTGCAAGACAACATTTAAAAGACTGTATACAACTGTATACAAATACAATTATTTAACCTTAAAACTCACTTTGACATCCACATGCTTAATGATCTTCAAGGACAACATGTTAAATGACTGCTGATTTCTGCAGTTATACCTTCTTTTCTTTGTTTTCTAATTTCACAGAAATAATCTGTAAAATATTACTGAATATTTAATGTAAAATTACACACAACCCTGTAAAAATACAGACAATTTCCTTAAAAAAACGGTAAAATTGATGTAAAACCAAAATACAAACAATTACCTGTAAATATAATAGTGGACCTTTAAATTACAGCAAAAATCTGTAAATTAACAGGTATTCACTGTATAATGAAAAAACGGCAAAATTCTGTAAAAAAATACAGGGCTTTACCTGTAAATTAACTTTTTTTTTTACAGTGCAAGAATATATGTGCATGAGTTTATTTGCTAAAAGTTTATTTGCTAAACACAAAAAATATGCAAATATTGAAAGCAAACACATATATAAGACTCAGATGAACAGATAAATAATATAAATTTGTTCAGAAAACATTTACGTTTTTTTAGGAGTACAGGGACACCGAAATGAAAATGAGCAAACTACAGCTCCCTAGTCACAGGGTGGTCTGGATGTTCGCAATAATATGGCGCTTTTCCACTGCATGGTATGGCTCGGTACGGCTCGCTTCGCTTTTCCACTGCGTGGTACGACTCGGCACGGCATGGTTCGCTTTAGCTCGGTTGCTTTTCCACTGCAGTTAGTTCCACTTCAAATTGGGTGGGATTATATAGATTGATCGTTTAGTGTCAAAGCGTTCCGTACCGAACCGTGCCGTACTGTACCATGCAGTGAAAAAGCACCATTAGATTGTATCAGGTGACGTGTCAGCTTCGTTTTGCGGATTGGTTGAAGAATGATCCAGGTTCCATTTGGCTTGATCTTGAAGCCTCACAATCTCGGTTCCCTCTTCAAAATCTTTTATTTGTTAGCAATCCTTAAAAGTTAAAAGTTTTATATGATAGCCCAATCGTACAGAACACTCTTAAAGGTGGTCCCATTTGTTTACCCATTTGTTTTTGTGTGCAGATTTCAGAGCCTAGGCTGCCTACAGAGACGCGTTTTTTTGATAGCCTGCTTATGGGGCGGACAGCTAGCAGATCGTTAGGAAAGATTAGATGAATGTGATCATTTATTTTGGGCCTGAAATCACTGATACAACCTTTAAAGCCATGGTTCCATTTGACATCAGCTCTTACACCAATTCAAAATAATCCAGATTTTCCTCCTGGTACTGATGACTCTGGGTTTAATCTCTGGAATTATTTAGATATTGTGGGACACAGCAAATCTTAGACAGATGTGGGAAAATTAGTTTGCTGTTAATATCTCCAGAGATTATTGGGATTTAGTCTGGGATCATGCTAAAAGAATATCAGTGTTTAACAGAGCACGTGATATTCAATTCAAAAGAATACTTCGGCTACAAATCACCCCTCATATCAGAAATAAAATGGACCCAACACTTTCCCCCAACTGCTCAAAATGCAACACATCAGTTGGTAATTATATTCACTGTAAGTTCTACCAGAAAGACTCAGGAAAATAATATTGTAACAATAAACCATTTATTAACAGCCCAGCAAGCAATATAATAGAGTTCTTTGGCGTAGGCCCCGTCCGTAACTCGCAATCCGAGGGTACGGATTCTGCATTTCCTGCCTGAAGACGAAGGCAGGGGCGCAGCCGACCCCCCGTGAGGTGTGGGAAGGGACCATCCTGGTGGTGGTGGGGAGGATGGATGGAAAGGACCCATCTTGGTGGTGGGGAGGGTGGAGGAGGTGAATGTAAGCGTCAGCATCTGCGAACTCAGACATGTGTAAGTACCCATCTTTTATACCACAAATATTAGAACGCAATTGGATAGATGAGAAGGTAATGAATGACGTAACAATTGAGTCTTCCCGGCAGAACTTGCGCTAAAGTCCCATTGTCTGAACTTGTCACGGGATTTCAGTTGTTTTGGAAGAAAATTGCAGACCACATTGGCAATATTCTTGGAATTATAATTGATGTTGATCCTTGTTCATTTATTCTAGGTTTGCCGGCTGGTATTATTTTGAATAAATATCACAAGAGACTATTTTGAATAAATATCACAAGAGACTTTTTAGTATTTTAACTTTTGCTGCAAGAAAGAACATTTTGATGGATCAGTGAGAAGACTCCCTCAATCAAAAAATGGCATAACCTTGTGATGAAAGTGCATATCTATACCACGAATGTTATTTCTCGTGCCATTTATACGGCAAAAAATTGTTTTTGTTTGTTTTGATGTCTTGTTTTCGAAATAATTAAAATATAGCACACAATAGGCACAGCAAGTTTATTTATATAGCACATTTCATACACAATGGCAATTCAAAGTGCTCATATGCATTGCATATCTGCAATGTATTGAGGTATTAGGCCATTGAATGATTTATATACCAGTAATGATATTTTAAAATCAATCCTAAATGTAACTGGGAGCCAGTGTAAAGACCTGAGGACTGGTGTGATGTGTTCATATTTTCTGGTTCTGCTCAGAATCCTGGCGGCAGCGTTCTGTGTGAGCTGACACTGTCTTATGGTCTTTTTGGGAAGACCAGTGAGGAGTCCATTACAGGAATCCACCCTGCTGGTGATGAAAGCTTGACTGGAAACAAAGCATCTTGCAATAATTTTTCAGATGGTAGTATGCTGATTTAGTTATTGCTTTGACAAGACTACTGAAGCTAAGGTCTGACACCAGAGTCACACCAAGATTCCTGACTTGATTTTTTGTTGTTTGACCCCTATAGTGAAGGTATGCATTTACCTTGAGAACAATTTGGTTCTTTTTCATTATTTGGCTCAGTGGGAGCATGTACAGGTTGAATAGGAGTGGCGCAAGAATTGAACCTTGAGGGACTCTTCATGTCATGGATGTCCATTCAGGCTTTCGGTCTCCAATACTCACATAATAACCTCTCCCTTCTAAGTATGACCTGAACCATTTTAGGACTATCCCTGAAACCAGCTTTTCAGCCTGTCAAGTATGTTGTGATCGACAGTGTCAAATGCAGCACTGAGGTCGAGTAGTACCAGCACTGATAATTTGCCTGTATCAGTTTTTAAGCGAATATCGTTTATTATCTTTATGAGTGCTTTCTCTGTGTTGTGATGTGTTCAGAAACCAGATTGAAAATTGTCTAACAATTCATTCTAGCTTAAGAATTTGTTCAGCTGATTTGAAGACAACTTTTTCAATGATCTTGCCTATGAAAGGAAGATTTGAGATCGGTTTAGTTGCTTAATGGTTTATCCAGATTGCTTCTTTTCAATACAGAACATCTTACATAAAACAGGGTATTATTATATATGTTGCATTAGATTTGAGAGTGAAATTTGAAGAAGTTGTCATATGATGAGAGAAAGCTCAGCAGTTTAAGGCAACCCTTGCTACCCTCGATATGGAAAAGGTCAGACTTGGTCATTTATTTGGCCTATGTGTTTTATTGGATACTATATTTCTATGGAAAGGGTTTGAAAACATTTACATTGAAAGTTTTTAAAATGTGCACTTTTCAACATGTAATCCACATTCTCAATTTCAAATAAAAGAACCACTTCAATATTGAATGGCTTGAGAATAATACATTATAGTGTTAATTCAAACATGGTTTACATTCACAGCCTTTTTGTTGAAAGCAATAGTTTAATCAAAACTGTATACAATATTGTCTCTGGATGTGTATAACTATCTCTGATCTGTTTTGGAGAGTGACTTCACAGTTGCCACAAGACAATATACATGACTCCAAACATGTCACAAAAAAACATATGCAAATATTGAAAGTAAAAAGTGGTTCATAATGACAGAGAATGTTAACTGTGTAAACACAAACTGAAAAATAAATTTAAGAAAACAGTACTTTATTTACAATATTGAATAAATTACAATTTTGATATTTATGTGAAATAATAAATAGAATAAAAATCAAGAAAAGGGAGGGGGGGGGGGAACGTTTGATCACATTATGGTATTATATTTCTTTTGGCTCACTTATCTTGATACTGCAGTTGTTCACCAATTTACCTGTGATAATGAAAATGGTTCAAAAGTGGTTGAAATGTTCATAGATTTATGTGAATGCACAAGAAAGAAATTAAATATTTCAGATAATAATACCTTTCCAGCATATTTATCAGCTGACTCTCAACTTCAAAATTGAGGCTGAAAAAAATTGTTACAACAATGTTTTATTTTGACAAGCTAAAACATAATCAATCTGCCAAAACTATCTTTATAAATCCAAAGACTTTCACAGGTGGAATATTTTGCTATACATAATTGTTTGCTATGTAAATGTTGTAAACAAAATAATAAAGAAAACATTTATAAAGCTTTATATATATATATATTAGGGCTGTCAAATGATTAATCACGTTAATCAGCTATAAACAAGAAATTGTGTACAATTTTTTTGTATATAAGTACACACACGTGCATTTATATATTTAAGAAAAATGTGTTATTTATATATAAAATATTTATATTTATATAATATAAATTATATATAAATCTATATATAGTATATACATGCAAATATTTCAAATATATACAAGCATGTGTATGTATTTATATAGGCCTACATAAAATAATTATACACAGTACAAACACATTTATTATGTAAACACAAACTTTTGTTTTGGATGTGATTAATCGTGATTAATCATTTGACAGCCCTAATATATATATATACAGTACTGTGCAAAAGTTTTAGATCGGTAAGATTTTTTATATTTTTAAAAGAAGTCTCTTCTGCTTATTTGATAAAAAATAGAAGAAAAAAAAAACAGTAATATTGTGAAATATTATTACAATTTAAAACAGCGGTTTTCTATGTGAATATACAGTGAAGTGTAATTTATTCCTATGATCAAAGCTGAATTTTCATCATCATTACTCCAGTCTTCAGTGTCACATGATCCTTCAGAAATCATTCTAATATGATGATTTGATGCTCAAAAAACATTTATTATTATTTTCAATGTTGAAAACAGTTGTGTACAATTTTTTTTCAAAATTCTTTGATGAATGGAAAGTTCAAAAGAACAGCGTTTATTTAAAATAGAATATTTTCTAACATTATAAATGTCTTTACTGTAACTTTTGATCAGTTTAACTCATCCTTGATTAATAAAAGTATTGATTTATTATATTTCTTTCCCCCAAAAATAAAATTTAAATTCTTACTGACCCCAAACTTTTGAAGGGTAGAGTTTAATGTTACAAAAGCTTTAGATTTAGTTTCTATTCATCATAGCATCATGAAATAAAAATGTAAAAAACAGTTTTCAACACTGATAATAACCATAAATGTTTCTTGAGCATCAAATCATCATATTAGAATGATTTTTGAAGGATCATGTGACACTGAAGACTGAAGTAATGATGATGAAAATTCAGCTTTCATCACAGGAATAAATTACACTTCACTTATTCCCCGCTTTTTTAAATTGTAATAATATTTCACAATATTACTGGGTTTTTTCTATTTTTTATCAAATAATTGCAGCCTTGGTGAGCAGAAGAGACTTATTTTAAAAACATAAAAAATCTTACCGATCTAAAACTTTTGCACAGT
This sequence comes from Semotilus atromaculatus, assembly GCA_031834385.1. NCBI lineage: Eukaryota > Metazoa > Chordata > Actinopteri > Cypriniformes > Leuciscidae > Semotilus > Semotilus atromaculatus. Next base: position 8,101,536 of record JAULUF010000001.1, read on the forward strand.
ACTATATATATATATATATATATATAAATATTGGTTCTTTCATTGGACAGTCCAAAAATGTGTATGTGGTAGCAGGGGTTTAGATATATATATATATATTATATATATATATATATATATATATATCTCTCTCTCTCTCTCTCGCTCTCTCTCTCTCTCTCTCTCTCTCTCTCTCTATATATATATATATACATACGTATATATACACATATACACTCACCGGCCACTTTATTAGGTACACCTGTCCAACTGCTCGTTAACACTTAATTTCTAAGCAGCCAATCACATGGCGGCAACTCAGTGCATTTAGGCATGTAGACATGGTCAAGACAATCTCCTGCAGTTCAAACCGAGCATCAGTATGGGGAAGAAAGGTGATTTGAGTGACTTTGAACGTGGCATGATTGTTGGTGCCAGAAGGGCTGGTCTGAGTATTTCAGAAACTGCTAATCTACTGGGATTTTCACGCACAACCATCTCTAGGGTTTACAGAGAATGGTCCGAAAAAGAAAAAACATCCAGTGAGCGGCAGTTCTGTGGGCGGAAATGCCTTGTTGATGCCAGAGGTCAGAGGAGAATGGCCAGACTGGTTCGAGCTGATAGAAGGGCAACAGTGACTCAAATAACCACCCGTTACAACCAAGGTGGGCAGAAGAGCATCTCTGAACGCACAGTACGTCGAACTTTGAGGCAGATGGGCTACAGCAGCAGAAGACCACACCGGGTGCCACTCCTTTCAGCTAAGAACAGGAAACTGAGGCTACAATTTGCACAAGCTCATCGAAATTGGACAATAGAAGATTGGAAAAACGTTGCCTGGTCTGATGAGTCTCGATTTCTGCTGCGACATTCGGATGGTAGGGTCAGAATTTGGCGTCTACAACATGAAAGCATGGATCCATCCTGCCTTGTATCAACGGTTCAGGCTGGTGGTGGTGGTGTCATGGTGTGGGGAATATTTTCTTGGCACTCTTTGGGCCCCTTGGTACCAATTGAGCATCGTTGCAACGCCACAGCCTACCTGAGTATTGTTGCTGACCATGTCCATCCCTTTATGACCACAATGTACCCAACTTCTGATGGCTACTTTCAGCAGGATAATGCGCCATGTCATAAAGCTGGAATCATCTCAGACTGGTTTCTTGAACATGACAATGAGTTCGCTGTACTCAAATGGCCTCCACAGTCACCAGATCTCAATCCAATAGAGCATCTTTGGGATGTGGTGGAACGGGAGATTCGCATCATGGATGTGCAGCCGACAAATCTGCGGCAACTGTGTGATGCCATCATGTCAATATGGACCAAACTCCCTGAGGAATGCTTCCAGCACCTTGTTGAATCTATGCCACGAAGAATTGAGGCAGTTCTGAAGGCAAAAGGGGGTCCAACCCGTTACTAGCATGGGGTACCTAATAAAGTGGCCGGTGAGTGTACATATACATAGAGTATGTCTCATTTGTCTCTATCATTCCTTTATTGTTCTGTGTTCCAAGAAAATGTATTTCAACTCTTCCAATTTAATCTGACCGTAAACTACCGTAAACTATCGTAAAGGAAAACTATCTTCAAGTCATTGACAATCTCTCAGAATACATAGAGCATTGCATTACATGTTCTGGCATAAACACTAATATAAAGAAATAAGACGTTTCATTTGAAATGAAAATAAATGGTGACTTACAAATTCACATCCATTAATAAACATGATCTGGGTGACAGGTTTGAAAATTAGACCTATTGACTTTTTTTTGTGATCTTCCATTGAGAATTTGTCTCAATCAAACAGTAACTAAAAGCATTTTAAATTTTTTTTTTTTTTTTTTTTTTACATTTTACACAAGATAAAAACTCCAGGCCATCTCTAAATTTGTTTCCCAATTTTTTTTCTGATCAAATGCTTCTTAATAGGTTTAAATTTCACCTGTTCGGTCCAGAACAGCTCCAAACCGTGAAGTTTTCCTTCATTAAATTAGCATTTTAAGTCAAATTCTCAAAATGTGTTTCGACCAACGTCAACGAATAGCAAGAAAAGGAAAAGAATGCTTTTGGAATATAGAGCCCCTAATTATTATTTATTGGTTGAACTCAATAAATGCTTACACTTCCACACGCTACCATCGCGGCGTCACCAGTTTTAATGAGAGTAGGACTATTTTCCTTTTCTTACTATCCAAATTCAAATTCAACATAAAAGGCAACTTAATCTTATAAATTTTAAGACTAAAAACGTCACGTAATTTAGACTAGAAGTGAATCAAAATAAAAACACGTCAACAAAGGAACATTTTGAAAGCAGGTTTTCAATACACATCTGTCCAAGTAAAAATAACACAAACAAATATTGAGATTATATTAAAACAACAACCTTCACATTCATATAGAGAATCTGAGTTAAATCTTTATCACCTGAAGAGTGAATGTCCAGTCTCTCTGAATGTGTGTAAATCTCTGTGTTGTGTTTTGTAGACTGACGTCACACCTGTCACAGAATATGTGACTATATATGCAAATATATAAAGTAAACAAAAATAAGGTTCAAAAAGACACTATTTGACTAAACTGGACAGGTTTCAACTGACTCGAATTGTTCAACATTTAACTAACTGACACTTATCTTCAGTACTAAGGATGACAACAACAATCTTATTTCTAATAGGGTAGAAACAGTTGGGGGTGCTTCTCAATACTCAAATGAATGCATCTTCATTTCCTTGTTCCTCTGTCCTCAAGCCTGTGACCCAGAAACCGATCCAAGTTAGCCACCTTGGACATCTCAATTCTCTAATTGCACCCCGAGGAATGAGGAGTGAGGGAACTTCCAGAGAATCTACAGTATGAGTGAGGATGCACAGGTATATCCTATGCATATGCATTTATAAATTCTACTCCCCTTTCACATGGGAATCGAGAACCGGTTCTTCTTCAGAACCGGTGCCCAGTGAACCAATTCCTTGGAACCGTTGGCACGCCTGCTTAACGATTCCGCTTATCGGTTCCGCTCGTTGCAAATGTGTCATGACGTCACACACGCGCTGTGTTGTTTTGGTTCAGAACGCAGCAAACATGGCATCGAGGCAGAAGCGCTCTAAAGTTTGGTTATATTTCACGCGAAAAGACGACAATACGGTCACTTGCAACACTTGTAAAATGTCCATTTCGTGAAAGGGGGGAACTACCTCCAATATGCAGAAACACACAGCATGCAATTCATTTGAGGCGAGTGTGAGTAATTAAAAATGCTCCAACTACTTTAAAAGCCTACTGTACATCTGGGCACATTTCGGCGGCTTTTATGAACAACCTGGTAAGCAAGACCTGGAGAAAACACGCGCTGTGTGCGCTCATGTCACGCACAAATAGAATATGCATGCAGGAGATAATACCTTGATAAACCACGTTAGCCATTTTACCCGAGCTGTTAACGCCTTTGACTGCTTTCGGTAAAGCGAATGAGCTCCAGCGTCACCCGGATCCGCAGCCAAAAAAATCATCCACCCGACCCAATCATTTTCTCTGATTTAAGTATCCGCACCTGATGGTCAAATTACAATTATTCTGTGTTGTTACGCTTGATTATAAATGGATGATCGTCACCTTCAACAGCGAATGAGCGCTGCTTTTAAATGGACATTTCTTTAAAAATAAAAACAAAAACAAAATTGATTTAACAGAATTTCATTTTCTTAATGGCATAAACAGGCTTCCCAGATAGCCACTGGACGCTGTAACGGAACAGGGCCGCAACCGCAAAACGATAGAGCCAGGTCTGGCCCTCATCCGCCTCACGGACTCGTTCCTCAGTCGAAACGCACATCGGGCCGAATCAGTTTCTGGTCTGTTTTTAGGGGTTGTTGCGGATATGTGCCAGCGCGGATCCAGCACCGCCTGATCATCCCGTTACAGATGCGTAACGGGTGCGTGAAACGATTCCGCCTACCGGTGCTGTGCCGGATGTCCCACGTAGGAGGGGACGTTCTCGCGACCTTGTGCAACGTTCCCTAAAAGTTCTCTAAAGGTAACGAAAGTTCCGAACCTTTACAGAACATTAGGGACGTTCATAGAACGTCCTCTTTTGGTTATAAAAGTTATGCAGTTCAAGGTTCCTTATATGACTTTAGGGGGACGTTCTATTTGGGGTATTTTATGGTCACATAGCAAACGTTACAAAGAGGACATTTGGGACGTTAACAGAACGTTCCCATACGGTCCTCTGTTGGTCATATAATAACGTTCGCGTTATTACTTTAGAGGGACGTTCGATATTGGTTATTATATGGTCACATAGCAAACGTTACAAAGAGGACATTTGGGACGTTAACAGAACGTTCCCATACGGTCCTCTGTTGGTCATATAATAACGTTCGCGTTATTACTTTAGAGGGACGTTCGATATTGGTTATTATATGGTCACATAGCAAACGTTACAAAGAGGACATTTGGGACGTTAACAGAACGTTCCCATACGGTCCTCTGTTGGTCATATAATAACGTTCGCGTTATTACTTTAGAGGGACGTTCGATATTGGTTATTATATGGTCACACAACAACGTTACAAAGAGGACATTCGGGACGTTAACAGAACGTTCCCATACGGTCCTCTGTTGGTCATATAATAACGTTCGCGTTATTACTTTAGAGGGACGTTCGATATTGGTTATGATATGGTCACATAACAACGTTACAAAGAGGAAATTCGGGACGTTAACAGAACGTTCCCATTCGGTCCTCTGTTGGTCATATAATAACGTTCCCAATGTGACTTTAGGGGGACGTTCCATACTGGTTATTATGGTCACACAACAACGTTACAAATATGACAAATTCATGAAAGCAAAGATGTATTAAATGTAGGCTACATCTAATTCATGAAAATATAAATTATTAATAATACAATAAACTTTAAAATAATAACACTAGTTAGCCAATTTATTAGGTTCTCTCTGCTAATTCTGTGGGTAGGATTTGATCTTTTTTTACTTCAAAATAAAACCTACGACTTTCACTCTACAAATATAAAAACCTTGATGTGTCCATAAACATAACAAATAGACATACAAAACAATACAAGGTCATAGATCAAGGCATGCAACGTGAAAATAAGCGATGCATAAGTGATGCAGTTCAATTTTTCACCACAGATTTACATTGGAAAAATTTGGAGTTTTGTGGAGCTCTTCACGGTCTCCTAGCCTACTGCTGAAGTCGTGCGTTAAATTTGAATATATCAAGCGGACTTTACGACTTAATGTAGTCTAAAAATACTTACCAACATTGCTGCAGAATGGTGAACACATTTACCATTTATTATTTTCTATATAAATGTCTATACATTTCTATATAAATATTCAAAATTAATATTTTGGTGAGGCATTGCCACACCCGCGGCTGACTGACTCTGTTGTATTCAGAAGGGAGAGCTGCAGTCCCATTCAACTGTGAGCTGCTGGTGCTGGCTATCTTCCATTATCTGTCCTTTATGTGCGGAGTGGGGAGCGCACGCAGGGCATGGAAGCGCCCGCGCAATCACTTGCATTTTTTCCTGTCAACAGTGTAAACAACTTAAAATACTCCATCATTTCATAGGCTACAGATAAGAATAATACATTATTCAAAGCTTTTCTTTGTGTAAACTCACAATATCAAAAAAACGTTGTATGTGCTTTTGCAAAATAAAGCACCACAAAAAGGACTGTTTTAAAGGTGACAATCTGCTATGAATATAAAGATTGAAGATTATTGTATTGTACTGTATCTTCTATAAAGATATAGGCCTATGACATTTCGTTAATTAAAAAATAAGCACTTTAAAGTTGTATAAATAAATAAACAACTTTTGTTCTGTTAGATGTGTTTTGACTACTTTTTGTATGTTGTATAATTATATATAGGTAATGATATAAAAATAAAAAAATCATATATATATATAAATATAAACAAAAACAAAAGGTATATAGGCCTATATATAGAATAAGAAAAAAGGCTTGAGCGATTCACAATTTCAGGCAAGCAGCTTGATAAAGTGGACAAAGTTAATGGCGATTTCAAATTGTCCATAAACTCAATATGATGGCCAGAAAGATCACACCACAAGACTGAACTTCATTCTGACATTTTTTTTTACCATCGAAGAAAAAATCAATTGGATGAGTCAGGTTCTGCACATCTGAGAAGAAGAAACAGGTAAGACGTTTATAATCTCATTACAATAATGAACGATTTTTCATGAGACATGTTAGGTAGCCTATAATATCTATAAGACGAATAAAACACGACAATTTTACAGACGGGAAATATGACTTATTGGGTATAATTTGCACTTCAACATTTTTAAATACATTTTAAAAATAATTCTAAATGATAATTATTATAATACGAATTATTTATTAGTAAATAATACTAAATTATGCTCACAACAATTATTTATTTGAAAACAATACTTTTAATATAACGCAAAGTATGGTGATATAATGGTAGACCTATGTTTTAATTAAAATAATAATAATATAGGCTAGGCCAAGCCTACACACACGAAGATATAGCCTATTCAAGTTGCATTAATTACTTAATTATTGGGTGCGGAAACCATTTATTTTTATTTATTTTTTATTATATTATAATATAACGTAATTATTAGTATTATAACGCAATATATCATTATATAAATATAGCCTACATAAAATAAAAAAATAAAATAAAAAACGTTTAACACCTATGTCACAAATTCTAAATCTGGCAGCGGGCATATATAAGCTGGGGTCTGTGACCATCGCTCTCACACACAGCCCAACTCTTTGACTCGACTTGACTCTCACAACTCACCTATCCCAACTGGACATCCCAACTGTCAGTTTCTCTGAGGTAACGTTAAATGTCTTTTTAATTAACCATTTTATTTAAATTAAAAACACAAAACAAAATGACATATCAGATACGTAGACATGATAATAATAATAATAATAATATGGAATTATAATAAGGACAGTAAGTTAGCCTTTGGGTGAAGTTTTCTCATGGTGAAAATACCGTTTCCACAAGAAATGTAATAAATTGTCATAAAATTGACGGACTGTCTTTTCCAGTAGTAAATCTACCACATTTACTCACACAAATTAACTGCTTTTCCGTCTTTTTCTTTAACTTTATCACTCGTCCGCACTGTTAAACGCCGTTATAGGCTATAATTGTCGTTAAATACCGTTATGTTTACGTGACGTCATTTGGTCTAAAGGATCAGCCTATCTATCCTTTTCAGATAAGCTCCTTAATTTTTTAGGGTTATGTCTGTCATGTTAACATTAGCTACTTTAAAATAAATTATGAATGCAATTATTACCAATATTGTAAGTTATACTTTATTTGAAAATTGACGCGCCTTCTCAGGCTTGGCTGTGTGCGCGCGCGCCCCTCAGCCTCCGCACGAGCGCGACTGTGCCGTCATCACGGTGTGGGCGCGAGACCCCATTTCTCGTGGATGTGTGAACAGAAAACACTAAATGATACAATATGTAGACATGATGATAATAATAATAATAATAATAATAACAGTAATAATAAGATGAAATTATAAGGACAGTAGCCTATAGCTTTTGAGCGAAGAAATTTCCTCATGAAAAAGACCGTTTTCACAATAAATGTAATAAATTGTCATAAAATTGACGGACTGTCTTTTCCAGTAGTAAATTTACCACATTTACTCACACAAACTGCTTTTCCGTCTTTTTCTTTAACTTTATACACTCGTCCGCACTGTTAAGCCGTTATAGGCTATAATTGTCGTTAAATACTGTCATGTTTACGTGACGTCATTTGATCTAAGGGATCAGCCTATCCTTTTCAGATTTAAAAGAAATTATGAATGCAATTATTATCAATATTAAAAATTATATAATTATAAAATTCTCCCATGTCAACGTATGTGATTTCCATTCACTTTATGCCTCTTTTATTTGCTTTCCAGACCCTGCCCTACAGACAGACTAGCATGATGTCATCTCAGAAGGTATGATTTTCTTGCAAAAATGTGTTTGCAAATTTACAGCATATTGCTGACATGCCAGAAAAAGGGATCGATTTCACAGCAATGTGATAAGTTTATTGTTATAACAAGATTTTTTTTACCTTACAATGTGGCGTGAAAGTTCGCTCTATTTGCCTCAAAATGAATGATCTTTAAGTTTTCTACTTAAATTACATGTGTGAACCCATTTGCAGAGAAAAAAACACATAGCTGTGTCACACAGCTGGATGCCTGCAGAAGCTAGGAAAAGAGAATACAAACGACTATGGCAAAGGGTGCAAAGGAAAATTAAAAATGTGCACATCAACACAGCTGGTCCTAGTACTGTGCTAGACAGTGAAGCACACAATCCCAGGGACACTAAACTAATCTGGAACCCAGGCCTAAAAAATGCAATGACTGGAGAATCTGATAGTGACAGCGATGAAATGTTGTTTGTCAATACTGACATCAATGCAGTCAATAGTAACACATCGCTACAACATTCAATGGCAGAAGACACAGAAAATACGGTTCTTGAATATTCCAGTAGCGACATGGATGAAGAGTTTGAGAATACTGCCAACATTGATATGCCCACTGAAAATTTAGCAGAGGAGTTAAAGAAGTGGATCAATGAATATAATATCAAGCACAATGCTGCAGACAAACTGCTAAAAATTCTCAGGGATCAAGGGCACAAACACCTGCCATCTACTACTAAAACATTATTAAAAACGGATCATGTTGAAAGCCAAATAGTGTCTGGTGTGGAATGCATTAAATTAGGAGTGACTGAACAATTAATCATGTGCTTGAATCGGTATCCCAACAATTATGCAAGAGACATCACTGAGCTTGAGATTTCCCTCAATGTAGATGGACTGCCACTCTTTAAGAGCACTGGTAAATCTTTCTGGCCTGTACTCTGCACAGTACATCTAACACCAGCAAGCACATTTCCTTTGACCATTGCCCTTACTGAGGCCAAGCCCAAATCACTGGACTTCATTAAAGTCATAGCAGATGAACTGAGAATGATTTTAATGAATGGCTTTGCATGGGGAGAAACAACAATCAATGTAAGATTGAGATGCATTACCTGTGATGCACCAGCAAAAGCCATGCTGAAGTGCATCAAACAATTCTCAGGTTACTATGGCTGTGACAAATGCACCCAAAAAGGCAACTGGGAGGGGCGCATGACGTACCAACAAGTGGATGACCTCACTTTGAGAAATGATGTCTCATTTAGAGAGCAACACCAGCCAGAACATCATCATGAAAATGCTGTGTCCCCTTTCAGCAATCTCCAAATTGACATGATCAAGTCTTTCCCTGCTGACTACATGCACCAGTGCTGCCTGGGAGTGATGAGAAAAATGCTCCTACTATGGTCACGGGGTAAGTCGGGGCATCGGCTATCGCCGGCTCAGCTGAGGGAGGTCAATCAGAGGCTAAGGAATTTGAGAAGTGACATACCCCATATGTTTGCCAGGAAGCCACGCAGTCTGGAGGAATTGGAGAGGTGGAAGGCCACTGAATTCAGACAGTTTATGCTCTACACTGGCAAAGTTGTTCTCCGGGGAATCCTACCAGAAACACTGTACAGTCATTTCATGGCCTTTAGTGTGGCTTTGTGTATACTAGTGTCTCCACATTTAACACAAACCTTCAATGTGTATGCCCATGAGCTCCTCACATATTTTGTCGAACAAGGCCGGCACATATATGGGAAAGAATTCCTAGTGTACAATGTGCACTCACTGCTTCACCTCACTGCTGATGCCACCGCATATGGATCATTAGACAAATGCAGTGCCTTTGGGTTTGAGAGCTACCTGCACCAGCTGAAGAAGATGGTTAGATCAGGAAACCATGTTCTAGTCCAAGCAGCAAAACGGCTCCTAGAACGTTCACAGATTCCCATACTAACAAGTGAAGATAGACCAATACAATTGAAGCATCCTAATAATGTTTACATTGTTAGCCCAACATCCTGCTGTGAAGTTCTGGAGAGGACCAACTCCGGAAAGCTCTTATGTAGAGTCTTCTCGCACTTAACGGCGTATCTTTACGAGCCGTGTGATTCAATGATGTATGGAGCCTTTGCATGTGGTCCATCAAAGATGGAGATTCTGGACAAGACAAACTTGCAAGGAAGGGCAATGATCCTTGAGGACGGGCATGGCCGCCGAGTTGTCTTGTCTCTCCTTCATGACCTTGATTAAGGAAATATGGAAATATGTACATAGTTAGTATTATTTTTTTCTGTCATTGCTTTAATGTCTTAACTTAGTTTTCATATTTATTGGCCCTCTTTTCTAAGGAATGTATGTTCTTCTGTTTGTAATGTAGGTTGGATTTTACATAGTTATTTTTGTACAAGAAAATGCAATTGCTGTGGCGCCTGCATTATGGGTAGAGGAGGTGAATGGGGTAAGGGTACATGCAAGTACACACACACACACACACACACACACACACACAATTAATACCGGAAAAAAATAAGATGTGATTAACTTTTCCCTGAAATGTTTTAGGTTCTGATTTGCTACTGGCCCCGTAGAAATGCCGATGCCATGGCAAAGGCCTCCCAAAGGCCAGATAAGGAGCTCTGGAAGCAACACAAAATACGAATACTCTCCGAGACTGGTGAGAAAACTGAATAAATATATAGTCATATGGAGGTATACTGCCTTTACATAGTAAAATTATTATAAAAACTATAAAGACAACAAATTTACTCTGTCCTTAGACAACTATAAGACAGCCAGAGAGCGAGCCAAAAAAGCTGTTGAAAATTCTAATCTGGACACTGAGGAAGAGGTGCTAAAAGTGCGGAAAAAAAAAGTACCATCAAAGTACTGGACAGAGAGTGAAGGTAAACACATGTGATTGCTTTTTAATGCATTACTCCGCTGTTGATGTATAAAAATCATGCCATATACCATGCATGATTACAGAGATAACTACTGTATAAAATTAAACAATATATAAACTGTCTCATCCTGAATTAATAGAAGAATGTGAGATGCCTAGTGAAAAAAGGAGAAAAATGTCCACATCCTCTAAAAAGCCACCACCAAGCCTCCCAAAGCCGCCGAGTTGTAAGTAACATATTTCACTTTCGGTGTAATGTCTTGTGTTGTGTTGATTTGATGGTGGTGTGTCCGGTGTCAATTAGTGAACAGGCAAAAGAAGTGCATTGCCAGCTGACGGGAACAGGCTATTTTCTTTGCAATACAAACAGATTTCTGATGAAAATCCTATTTTAAAAATGTTTTGAATTCGGTGGAGTGTCTTATATTGTGTGAGTTGTAGGTTGGTATTTTTTGTCATGGCATTTTGTGTAAGTTACAATTCCTTGTCAAAGTACTCAACTCCCCTGAACTTTGCGTTTATCCCATGCTTTCAATGTCTGTTCTTAGACAAACCACCTACTGACATCACAATCACTGCTCACTCACCTGAGGAAGATGAGCCATCCCTGTCAAACCTTTCAGCTCATAATCCCTTCCATGGTATGTATGTTTAATGTTGGGCTTCTATCCATCTGTTAAGATAAATGTTTTTTTTTTTTATCTTCAGTGAATAAAGTTTATGGTTGCACTTTTTCATTACTGTCTACTATCCAAATTAGGCCATAGCTATTGCATCTGGCAACACAGTCATGCCAAAGTCTATATTTTATTTCTTGAAGTACCACACATATGCCTGAATACTAAGCAAATAATTAAATGTCAAGATGACCTCTCCCCCCATCCCCCCCCATCTCAATTTGTCAGATTTCCAGCATCTCATTGAGCAATCTGAGCAGCGGATGCTGCTCGCAATAGAGAGAATGTCGACAGACATTACAAATTCTATTGAGCGTCTGGTCCAGGCTATTCAGCAGAATCGTCCTGGTCCGGCAACAATCACAACACCACCACAGGAGACCATTGAGAGGCCCTGCAAAACAGTGCAGGAGCTGCAAGCTTTAATATTAAAACTTGAGGGCCCAGAAGGAAAAAAAAGGATGGTATGTTGATATAGCACAGGGGTCAGCAACATTTTTGTCATAAAGTGCCATTTTAAGTTTACAAGTTAATCACTGTGCCACAACACATACACACACACACACACACATATATATATATACACACAAACATTTTAAATATTCATAATGGCTTACACAGAAATACTACAGAAATGTATATATTTCTCTTGAAATTTGTTTTAGATTTAGATAGATAATTTAATAGTATTTATAACTACTAACTAAATAAAATAAGCTTTTCCTATGAGGAATTATTACATCAAAATGTAGATCTGTGTGCATGTAGGCTAATTTATCTGAATGAAATACATACACCTCTCGCATTTGCTTGTGTGCTAGCGATTAACCCTGCTCCGCGTGCCATTGCAACACTAACAATTGCTTTTTAATATTTATCTTTATATGTTGCATAGATACAGTTTTTGAGCTTGATGGGAGGCAGCAACATTGGGGACGCTGTGAGAAGAATCCTCCGGAAACTAGCTACCAATGAGGCCTGGTCAAATTACAGCCTGAAAGGCCGAAAAGGAAAGCTGACCTTCATAGGGACAGCACTCCACCATATTGTTTTAAGTATGCTTTTCAAAACTTTTCTCTTCTTCTTCCTTAATCATGTAACTGTTTTAAAGAGCAAATGATAAACAGAAAAATGTCTATACTGTCCGTGTACCTCCGGATAATTTGTTTTCTCGTTTTTGACTTTTTAAAAAAAGGTTTGTATGGTTTGAGGTTTGTCTGATGTCCAAGAACGTCCACTTTTGCATTTGAAAAGTTTTGGACAATCTCACAAATTTCTTCTGTTACAAATGATTATCACATCAGTGGCATTTACCTTCTACTCTAAAAATACTTGAAATACCTAAAGTGAATCAATTATTTCAAATTACAGTGAATGCAATTGTTTCAATGCAGTCCATTGCCTATTATTAAACAGACATGTTGATCTGCTTTATCAATGCAGAAAAATTCTCCGTGAACACCTGCAATTGCTGATAAAGCACAACCTCAATTATAGTCAAGGGTCAAGAGCCCAACTAAAGCAAACACTGATCTCCATGATGGTGACCTCAAACCAAACATTTTCAATAAAACATCATCATCTAAACTTCTGTTAATTCTTAATAAGAGCTTCTGTAGATGTCTGACAGAAATAAAGTCAGTCTGGTTAGTAATAAGTGAAGCTGTTAATGCTGTTTGTGGAGTTGTTAAATGAGATCTTGATAGAGTTAATGTCAGTTTATCTAAGGCTGTGTCTGAATAAAGTTGTAGTTTGTGTTCTTATTACTCTTTCGAAAGATGATTGAAAGAATGTTTCAGGAACATCACACTAACCTTTAAATAACGTTCTAGTAACATTCAGGACATTTCTGTGTTCTTGGAATGTTAGAAATCAACGTTCCTATAATGTTGAATTTTAAATAAAATTAAGTTGAAAGAACGTTTGAGGAACATTATACCTTTTAAAACACGTTCCTCTAACGTCAAGAAAACTGGACATTTTTCATGTTCCCAGAACCAACACTGAATATTTGGAGAACGCTTGGTAACACTTTAGAACACTGTATCTTACTTACTGCATAACTAATAAGGAATTACTGAAGAACTAATAGGTAATTATTTATTAACACTTAAGTCACTACTAATTGTAATTGTACTAATCTAATTGTACTACTTGTTAGTAGTAGTTCTTCAGGAGATATGACATAATTCATTATATTATTGATTAACTAACTGATACTTAACACAATCATAAAAGTATATTACATACTGATTAGTTAACACATCTTCCTTAGTAGTTAACAGTAGTGAAGAAGTAGTTAATGAAGAATCACCTATTAGTTCGTCAATAATTCCTTATTAATTATACAGTAAGTAAGATACAGTATTCTAAAGTGTTACCGAACGTTCTTATAACAAAAATCTGTTAGCTGGGATGCAGCGTAAATAAAGCAGATGCATCAATGAAATGATAGTAAAGTTAGTCCACAGCCAAACCCGTGCTAATGGTACCGCCCACGGCGCAATTAGGCTACAAGACGAAAATGTGAAAATCAGTTAGATTTCATTTATTAATTTCAAATGTTTGTTTCTGAAGTCACAATTTAGCACAAGTAAAATTGAAAAAAGGGAGAAAAGGGCAACTATCCATTGATAATGTAACTGGAAAAACAAGAAAAATGAATGTCTGGTTTCCATTTTTGCATTTGCATTGAATGATCTGAAAATTTAATTGTGAAGCGTTACACGATCTAGCACAGCATTCCCAGAAAGGTTGAATCTGTTATAAATTTGACAAATAACTGAAAACATCATTACTGCGATTATTGCTCGTTTTATTGTAATAATGAATAATGTTGATTAAAATAATATTAAACGCTTTTGTGTGTGTGGGGGGTGAGGTAATTATTGTTGGCTATCACAAGAACCATTTATGAATTAGTTAATTCGTTTTTCCGATTAGAAAATCAAGTCGTTATTTTAGTAGCATGAAAAAACAATAGGATTATATTTCAATATCTTACTTGCATCTACACTTTTCCTCGAGTGAATTCAGTGAAATCCAGATTATGTCTGTCTGTCTCTGTCTGAGGTGAGCTTTACTGTCGTGAACGCGGCAAAAACTCCCGCGAACCAGCAGGTTTTTTTTTCGGTAACTCATAGTAACTATTATCTAAACTCATATGATTGGTTATTGCATCATGAGCTCAACAGATCCGTGTCTGATTGGTTATAATGCTCAACGCTGAAATAAAAAGTAACGCCATTTGCACGCCATGTATAGCTTTTACTGTTATAACACTTTTAATTTATTTTTACATTTCATGTCAATAGTTATAATCATCATAGATTTATTTAGATTTTTTTTACCCCACTTGTAGAATATGCATTTGTATCCCTTTTGGAGTTGAGCAGGGCAATTGTGTCTCATTATGTAGCGATTTTATTTCCACATCGCGCCGTTACAGGTGCTGTCCGTGGCGATGGTGCTGAATCTGTTGATATCGATTCAATTTAATCAATTATTCTCTAGTGCAGGGGCTGCTTCACTGCGTTATGTGAGAAAGCGGTGTTCTTTATAAAGGAAGCATCTCAGAAATAGTTGAAATTGCATTCATGGGATATTATAAAAAATATATAAAATAAAATAAATAAAAAAATAAAAATAAAACTATAATAATTATAGTTGCAAGCAGCAATTAGATGTTTTATTAACAAAGTTCGGGAGGAGCATACATAGATAAACCTAATTAATCACATGGGGAGCACATTCAGGTATCAAACCTAATTAGACATGAGTGGAGCACTCTGTTAATCAAACAACGAGTTAAGAGGCAGGTTTTTGAGCACGTAAATCACGACTTCAAACCAATACTCACGACTTTGTAGCGTTCCAGGGCTGCGTTTCCCAAAAGCATCGTAAGCCTAAGTAGTTCGTAAAAACGATCGTACGACTGATTTTAATATTAGGGTCTGTTTCCCAAAAGCATCGTAACTTAAGTAGCACTTGAAAATCTTCGTAGAACTACGAGTGCTCTGGAGTTAATCCCCAAGTGCATCATAAGAAGACAGAGTTACGAAGTCTCCTGCAGGACAACCGACAGATTACACTTTTATCTAGATTTAATAGATTGAACTGCAACGTGAGTATAATATAAGGTATTTATTGTTTCTTCATTGTACACTTTATTGTACTCGTGTTTTGTTTAAATGAATTTATAAATTAAATAATTAAAAGGGGAAGAAAAAATAGAAATACAAATTAAATGAATAAAATTAAAAAAAATCATAAAAGAAGTAATGTGGGAAATATGCTTTAAAGACTGGGCAAAATAGGGACGAATTCAAAAAATTCTGTCAATGACTTGCTGACGTGCACGAAAATTAGCCATATTGGACATTTCTTGCGGACCTCCTTCCCTGATCTTTGAACACCTCTGGTTGCAGTTAGTTTGCAATGTCCTCCCAGATGTTTTGTTTTTCCTTATTTGTTTGGTGTCCTTTAAATCTGTTGAAAAATAAAATCTTTGTTTCGCTCTATCTCCTCTAAAAGGACATTCATTTGATCGTTTGAAAGGTGTATTTTCTCTTGTTTTTTTGTTTGTTTGTTTCTCTACAGCCATTTTGTCAGTTTCTCCGTGCTTTGACTTGTTGTCTTGATTTCTAATCCACAACAAATTACGATTATTAGGTTAAACGTTACGAATGCGATTCCATATAAGGTTATATTTCAGCACTTCGCGAATGGACAGCGACGCTTAAGTAGCACGTAGAACGCGTTCTCGCGCGTTCATGTTAAGTGCATTTTTGGGAAACGCGGCGAACGTTCGTAACATTGCACGTAGAGAGCGCTCTTAAGAGCTAAGATACATCGTTATCGGGAAACCCGGCCCAGGCCAGACACGCCAAACTAGCTGAGCGCAATATACATAGGCCTACTTATTGTTTCAGACACATAACATTGTAATACATAATCGTGTGTGTATTGTTATCATTATTATTATATTATTATTAATTTGACTGCAATGTTATATTGTCCTAAAGTGTATTCTCACCGTGTACCGCCTGCAGAAAATGGGACGCGTGTCAGATCGCTTCTCTGTCAGCAGCAGTAAATTACCTTTTTTCTCTTCCAGGTGCTTGTGCCAAACAATTTCCGAAACACACCGAAAAGGAAATTGATGCATGTATAGGGGAAACCCTCAAACATGCACCTCACCGTGCCAAGGTGGTCGCCTGTATACCTGTACGTTGTTTTATTCAATTAGATCTCTCTCTCTCTCTCTCTCTCTATATATATATATATATATATATATATATATATATATATATATATATATATATATACACATACATACATATCATATTTCCCTTCACCATACACCAAAGTGAAATTAATAAGTTGTTGAAGTGATTGGTAAATATAATGTTTTATTTGTTTCAGGCACCGGAAGAAGAACTAGGTGCACCTCCTGAGGATGGAGACAGTGACTGACACACAAACACACACACACACACACACACACACACACACACACACACACACACACACACACACACACACACACACAGTATATAAGTAATTGTTCTTGTTTCTTGTTGTTTAGCATTTACTGTACATAAAATTATTATAAATCGTTGTTGTTTTTGTCAAACTGTTTGATTTATACGCTTATAAGCATGACCCCATTTATAGTAATTTATAATCTGTGTTTTAGTTCACATAATAAATAAATGACAGATCCCTGCTTTGTAGTATTTTATCTTTGAATGTGTTACACGTGCTTATTCCTGATTAAGGTTCTGCAAGAACAAGTGTGAAAGAGTTTCTGCAGTAACATTCTAGTTTGGTTCCCTAAAGGTCCTTGACACCAGTTGGGACGTTCTGAGAACATCACATTTCCAAATAAAACACGGTCCCCTAAACGTTCCGATTACGTCCTGAATGTTCTGTGAAGGTCCGCCAAATAACGTCCCCCTACCCTTTAAAGAACTCCACACCATGACCGTCTCGGAACGTTCGCGGAACGTTACTAGGCGACGTCCTTGACACCAGTGGGGACGTTCTGAGAACGTTCTGAGAACATTACATTTTTAAATAAAACATGGTCCCCTAAACGTTCCGATAACGTCGTGAATGTTCTGTGAAGGTCCGCCAAATAACGTCCCCCTACCCTTTAAAGAACTCCACACCATGACCGTCTCGGAACGTTCCCGGAACGTTACTAGGCGACGTCCTTGACACCAATGGGGACGTTCTGAGAACGTTCTGAGAACATTACATTTTTAAATAAAACATGGTCCCCTAAACGTTCCGAAAACGTCGTGAATGTTCTGTGAAGGTCCGCCAAATAACGTCCCCCTACCCTTTAAAGAACTCCACACCATGACCGTCTCGGAACGTTCCCGGAACGTTACTAGGCGACGTCCTTGACACCAGTGGGGACGTTCTGAGAACGTCTTGGGAACGTAACATTTCTAGCTGGGGTGTTACGATTCCGCTTAAATCACCACTGGATTGTCCTTTTGCCTTATTTTCGGCATTTTTGTCAGTTATATAGTAACCTATGGGCATAGGCCTACATTTTTCACAGTATGTGGAATGTCTAGAAAAACATTTTCACTACAAGGCCTTGGCTATAAATAAAAATCTTGACTTGATTTGATAAAGGCTAGTTGGAGGAATGCATAGGCCTATAGGCTATAGCTGAAATAAATCGTTTTAATGATTAAAACGCATACTAAAACAACATGAACAAAGTTGACAAACACAGAATTAATGACCACGAATTCATAGATTTAATTATAAAAAACGAACAACAAAGTCATGAACAAAGTCAACAATTAACACAGAAAACAGTCAACAACAAACACAGAATTAATGGATAAAAAAAACGCACAGGCTATTAACACAACGTAAAAAAAACAAAAAACAAAACATGCACTTAAACAAAATCACTGGCAGCTGTTGCTGCTCCTGCTGCTGACGCGCCAGTCTCTCCTGGCGCCCTCGCCCTCCTCTCCTGGCTCCTCTGAAAGGAGTCCAGACATTAGAAAAATATCAGTCTACACATGTGTTTTATATGTAATATTAGGGAAATAGACAGTCATGCGTGACAAAAAAAAAACGTTAACTTTTAGGAGGCAACCATTTTTGTTGTTGTAATTCTATGAATCACACTGCGCAAATCGGATGAAGAAGGGTTGGCTCCCCACAAAACATAAAATATTCATTTTATTTTATTTTTCGTGTTCGCATTTATGAGGAAAAAACAATGTTACAGACGTGACAATTGATTCCCTTGAAACTTAAACTGGACTGTCACTGTTTCTGTCACTGCGACATCCCGAACAGGCAAACACGCACACATCACTTTTGAAGTAAAATTGAAAATTGAGGATGCAGTGCATCATAATGCACCGTGATATCGAATTGAACTGAATCGATGACATGATATTCGTAACGAACCGAACCGTGAGACCAGTGTAGGTTCACATCACAAAGTATTAGGGGTGTGCTGTGTCTTCTGATCAGATATTAAGGCAAGGCAAGTTTATTTATACAGCACATTTCATTCACAATGGTAATTCAAAGTGCTTTATATAGAAGAAATAAAAATAATCAATTTCAGTTTATCAGGTTAGAATAAAGAAACTAAAATAATCAAAGAAATAAGAATAATTAAACCAGTTTAGGATAAATAAATAAATAAATAAAATACAGTACAAACTACGGTGGCCCAGTAGTGCACAACACAACGAAATTTAAAAAGCAAACATAAGTTCACAACACAACGAAATGAAGCCACAACACAACGAAATAAATCCACAACACAACGGAAATGAGCCACAACACAACAGAAAATGTACAACACAACGGAAATAAACCACAACACAACGGAAAATGTACAACACAACGAAATAAAGCCGCAACACAACGGAAATTAGCCACAACACAACGGAAATAAGCCACAACACAACGAAATAAAGCCGCAACACAACGGAAAATGTACAACACAACGAAATAAAGCCACAACACAACGGAAATGCTCCTCACCAGAGGGCTCTCGGAGCGCGATAAAGTTAGTTTCCCTTGCCACTGTTCTAGAGTCAGCAGTCTAAAAACTATATCAACACCACGATTAGTTTTAAAAGTATAGCTAATCAATGTAACTACATTTATTAATTCAAAATCACCTACGTGCATTATAGCTGCAAACTCTATAATGCTTTGACGCGCTACCACAGCGTAACCCTAAGGGAACATCTGCCAATTCCTTCAAGTTATTTAAACGTATCAATTAAAATTACTTTTAACATTCAAAAATATACATGTTCAAAATCCAAAGCTTGATTGAATTGTTAGTAGACTGACTTACTACAGCTGACTTTTTGTCCAATACCTCCCTTCATATAGCCTACAGTAAATATTTTTAGGACATTTCAGTAAAAGTTATTTTTTCTTTTATCAGGTTTCAAAGGTTGTAGTTCCTATTAACCAGACTGACTTAAAACAGGTGAAATTGTGCCAATAGCTCCCTGCATGCACAGTACACAAATTAGTTTTTTATAGAAACATTAGGCCTACTGTAATGTCCCAAAGTGTTAAGTTCCTAGTGACCTGACTGACTTATTACTGGTGAAATTGTGCCAATGCCTTCCTGTAATTCTGCAATTCACCAAATGTTTTTTATTTTTAATTCATCATAAAATTATATTATAATAAATTATACGTTTTAACCACTTGATGGAATTGCCAGACGTTCCCTTAAGGATGCGCTGTGGTAGCGCGTCTAAGCATTCTCGAGTATACGCTTAATGTAGGTGATTTTGAAGTATATTTTATGTCGATTTACAATGGTTACATACTGTTAAAACTAATTATGGTATTGATATATTAAGACCGCTAACTCTATAACAATGGCAAGGAAAACTAGCTTTATCGCGCTCCGAGAGCCCAGTGGTCGGGAGCATTTCCGTTGTGTTGCGGCTTTATTTCGTTGTGTTGTACATTTTCCGTTGTGTTGTGGCTTATTTCCGTTGTGTTGTACAATTTCCGTTGTGTTGTGGCTTATTTCCGTTGTGTTGTACATTTTCCGTTGTGTTGTGGCTTAATTTCGTTGTGTTGTGGCTTAATTTCGTTGTGTTGTGAACTTATGTTTGCTTTTTAAATTCCGTTGTGTTGTGCACTACTGGGCCACCGTAACAAACAGTCGGACGAACAGTGGCACAGTGCTCATTCAGTAAATGCACAGCTAAAAGTGTGCATTAAAGCGAGTTGACACAAACATACCCTCAAGATACCCTTCTATTTAGACGAAGCCTTCTTGGCCATAATGACTGTCCTCATGTCACTAGAGGACTTCGCCTGAGACTGCCGCGTCTATTCCCATTGTTTAGGGGGAGCACGAGATACGACACTCTGCTTTTGTTGCGCCCGATGTGAGGAGCTTGTCGACGGCTTGGTCTGCCCCCCGCCCAGCAGACCCTGGGACGTGAATTTTAAGAGTGAGGAATTTCTGAAAAGCCGCAGCTTGTTTTTTCTCTTCTTGGAATTTGTCAATAACAGTATTAACCGCGATTTTGTTCAAGTATTAAACACTCTATATAAGACCGGTCTTTTCCACGACCTCGACACCTCGGTGTGGAGATCGGGAAAGAACGGTAGGCACCGTCGTGGAGGTTAAATATGTGAGAGCAGAAATCGTTCATCGAGTTTACTTTTAGAAACAGACTCCTGCCTAACAGCTGGCCACTCAATGCTTAATTTAGATACAGCACGAGTAAGCACCTCCACAAGCTCCTCGTGTTCAGGGGAATGAGGTGACGAGTCCTCAGTTTCCCCTGTCTCAATGCTGACAACATCCAGCTCCTCAGAACTGGATAGCTGCAGTATTGGTGCCTCAGCCTGGGGGGAAGAAACCGCAATGCGTGCATCCGAGCCCTGGACAGAGGCACTGGAACTGGGAGGTAAAGGCTGACATAAGACAGAGCCCGTCTCAAACCCCGCTGTCAGATCCATTTGCAATCCTTGACCGAAGCAGGACCCGAGCCGCGGGGAGCGCGAACCGAACAATTCTCCTCGAAGAGTGATTGGCGGCAGCGGAGCGTTATAGGGGAAAGCACTCGCAATGCTCACAATCAGCCCCCTCGAGAGCTGACTGGGCATGCTGCACTCCCAAACAAACAACACACAGATCGTGTGTATCCCCACCCATGAGATAACGAGTACAGGGGGGAACACACCGGAGATAAGGAATGCAGTGGAAGATGATAGAATGAAGAAAACTGTAAAGCTGGATACGGGTGTCACACAGGAGGCTCAAAGACATGACAAGGCAGGAGACAAAACACACGGGGAAACATCCACGACGACCTGACAAAGACAAGACGAAAACTGTGAGATTAAACAGGGGATCGGTGATTAGATACAGCTGGCATGCTGACCAGTGGTCGTGATCAAAGACCACACACACAACAACACAATATGAGAAAAGAGACAGTGAATTCATGAACCGTGACTAAATATCTATTTTTTCAAAGTTCATAGATTTATATGAAGGCATTAGAAAAAGTTCTATATCTCAGATAATAATGCCTTTCCAGCATGTCAACATATATAGGCGACCATGAGATTTATCATCTGACTTTCAACTTTAGTTTTGAGGCAAAAAAAATGTAGTTATAATATTTGATTTTGACAGCCTAAAACATAATCAATCTGCCACAACTATCTTTATAAATCCAAAGACTTAGGTGTAACATTTTGCTGTATATAGGCCTACATGTAAATGTTCATGTGTCAGAGAATACATTGATAAAAGTTTTTTTCATCTTTTTTAAAAATAAATATTAGCTCTTTCATTGGACATTTCAGTGGTTAGTCCAAAAAATTGCATGTGGATGCAGGGGTTTAGATAGAGACATTTTTTTTTAACAAAATTTTTATTGTTGAGTGTTCAAAAAAGATACTCAAACACTGGAAAAACGAGACACTAAATCACTGATAATGTTGTATAGAAAAAACAAAACATTACAAAATTGTTGCAATCAATTATCTAAAGAACATTCTCTACCAACTAAAAGAAATACTAAAATCTCAATGACTAAATTTGGCATTCAATTAAACAGATAATTAGTAACATTTTAAATTAAAGTGATCTAATTTACACACATTTAGAAAGTAAAGTAACTGGATTTAGTGAAAATGTACAATTGCAGGTCTTATGAGGAACAGAGGCAGTTTTCCAGTGCGGTGAAGATAAAGAACAGGCTGAACGAAACCAGCCAGCACATAACATACCAAACCAGGGATCCAATATGCAGGTTTATTCTGTGTAAGAATAATATAGATTCCTGTGATAGTATATGGGACATATGTAAAAGCCATGCTCACAGTAGTTATTAGAATGAGATGAAACGCTCTTCTCTTCATGTGGTTTTCCTCCTCTCTCTCTCTCCCTCTCTCTCCTGGTCCTGACTGCTTCAGAGCTCTGAGAACAGCCACAAGACAAAACAACTGGATGGAGAAGAAGAGGAGGAACTGCAGCGAGAAGAACCATTCATGTACAGTCAGTGTAAATAACAAAGATATGATCAGGCAGCACAAACAGGATCCAACAATAATGATCCAGGCCGCAGTGCAGCAGATCACTCTATATCTGAGAGGTTTGTACTTCAGAAAGGTTACAGGATGAACCACTGCCAGGTAACGCTCAACACACATCAGACACTGAAACAGAGGACGGCCAGTCATCCCAAATCCTTGTGATACAAGTGCTACTGGCAAGAGACTTGAAATATATTCTGACAATGTAAAGAAAATAAAATTCACACAGATATAAATCTCACAACAAGAGAGATTGAGCTGGAAGAACTCTGATGCAACTCCACGTCCTGATCCTGTGATGATGATCCATATAACATAGGAGTGTGTAGGAAGACCAAACAAGAGACTGATGCAGAAAATCCAAATTTCTATGTTGTCCGCTTCCCAGATTCCATCTGTTCCAGATCCAGAGTTGTTGCAAGCTCCCGTTGTGGTGGAGTTCATTTCCTTCTTGTTTGTCTGAGCAGCACAGGATCTTACAAAACGTAACTGATAGAGGAGAGAATTATGAATGTACCGTTTTATTTAGACTGCAATTCAACATGAGCATGATAAGAAAGTATACTAAATATATGCAATATGTGATTCTTCATTCAGAAGAACAAATCATTTAAAATCATAAGGTTGCTCTTCAAATAATCCTCATCCTATAACTAATTACATAATAAATAAATAATCCTATAACTTTTGTGTAATTCATGGGTCTGGATAACATAGGCCCACCACCGTATGCATGGAAATATATAAAAATGTTACTGCAAGTATTTTGGCCATTTTATCATCTTTTATTTGCCGTATCCTTCTGATCCTTGATGGTCGTCAGATGAGGAAAATGTCACTTCGTTATGTAGAAATGTATTACAAATTTTTTAGTGGATAATGCATTAGTCAGCTCATTTGAAATTGATTGTTTACAGTTTGATGGAAGGTACTCCCACATCATTGAGGAAAAAAGTCAAATGTGGATATTAGCAGCAAAAAATGCAGAACACAGAATAAATGCAGGACAGCAGTAGGGTTAAAAGCGTATAGGTTAAAACATATATCTTTTTTTGGTTCATAATTAAAAAAATATAGCCTAAAGGGCTTGTGTTTATTACAGAAGAAACATAAGCAAAGTTTTATAATAATTACTAATGTTCATTATTTTATTTTGAGTTGACAACTAAGCCATATAACATGACCATAAACCCTTTTAATATGACTTAAAAACCACAGTGACAAATGGTTCAGCATATAAAATAAAAAGAATCTGATTTAAAAGATGAGTTTATCACCTGAAGAGCGAATGTCCAGTCTCTCTGTATGTAGGCTATATAAAATCTTTGTGCTGTGTTTTGTAGACTGACTTCACAGCTGTCACAAGAATAGCTTGTATGTATGACTTCATCTGGTACATGTCATGTACAACAAATGCAAATATTTAGAGAGGTCAATTTATAAACCCAAAGGACAGATGGAATAGGCCTATTTGGAACATGTTTGTTTAAATTTTTGGGATTCTTATATTTTGGCCTATAAATATAATAAAAAGGTTAATCTATGTGGTATGATGCACACAAATAAAATGAGTTAAATAAACTTTTAGGAAGAAGACAACAACCTTTTAGAGGTAGCCTTGCATATAGTGATATTGGCACTGATTTTAATTTGTAGTCTTATATGTTTTAATTTGTAGTCTTATATGTTTTAATTTCACAAAACGTGACTTAACTTTGAAATTGTGCCCCAAAAAGCCACATTTTATTCAACGGCTATGAACTGGCTGTGAACTTTAAAATGAGGCTCCATAAGACAGGCTGTCAATCTGTGTATTATAAGTGGGCACTGATCACCCTTTCTACACATGATATCGTTGAGCCAGTAGGTGGCGACAAGTGACTATTCTTATGAGTGAATCATTCACTCAACTGATTATTCAAAACACTGATTAACGAAACACACACTACTGTGTTGCTCAGAGAAAAAGCAGATGCTTTGACTTTGTTTGGAACCTTTTTTGATGGTGGAGAACAAAAGAAAAAATTAAACTGGAAAATGTTTTATAATATGTCATTTACTGTATGTTTAAGGTCTGGGGTGTTTTCTGGGTCCTGGAGGTGTTCTGACATGCTCTGACATTTGTGCTTATTTCTGATATGTGTGACATTTTCATGGCTAAAGTCTGATTACACTGTATTCAGCACAAACTCTGCTACAGTAATATGTCAGGAGCATGTTGCTATATTGCATACATATGCATATGTTCCACAAAAATGTAGGCCTACTCTATACTTAAAAACAACTTCATGTGAGAGTGGAGTGTATTTACAGAGGAATCACACTGAATCACACACAAGTATATAACATTTAAAACACAAAAACCTGTGTTAATTCTTGGACACAGCAAAAGAAAACTGTAACTGCTTTACCTTGCAAGTGTAATGTTCATTCTGGTAAGAAACCCCTATAGAGTTTTCCAACCCGGTGCAGATAAAGAAAAGGTTGAACAAATCCACCCACACTGTAAAAAATAAACCGTAATTTTTACGGAAAAAAAATGGCAGTTGAGTTTTACAGTCAAAAATACGGTAGCAACGTCATTGGTTTTACAGACTTTACTTAAATTTACAATAATAAACCGTATTTCTTTATCTGATATAAAGGTAATTTACTGACTTATTGATGTATTAGTATCTGTTTTGTACTAGTGTAATACGCTGACAACCAACACCCACAGTGGTGATGAGAGTCACATGATCAATCACAGCTCATGAGCAGCTCTTCCACAAGAAAGTTAATACTAATATATTGAAGGTGCAAAGTGTCATTCGCACAAACATTAAACACCATCATGGTAACACACATGACATTTAAAAAATGCAATAGACATTCATTTAACAACATTAAATGTTACATAAATCCCTAATGTACATAACTCATTAGAAAAAAACTAAGTAAACTATGAAGAAATGTTATTTCAACAAAAATACATCAAATGTGAAGTGTCACACAGGGAATTGTGGGAATGTCAATTTACATTTTTTCACTGTAAATTATATAATGAGTTGTTCTTTTTCACTTTCAAAAACTGTAATTTTAACGGTATTTTACTGTAAAATTACATTAAATGTACCATTAGATCTATCACAGTTATTTACCGCATATAAGGAAACGTTCTGTTAAACAATTAACAGTTTTTCACTGTAGCATTTTTACAGTGTTTTACTGTTAAAATCACAATAATTTTTTATAGTGCAGCAGATAACAAATAAAACCAAAGGACCAAAGTGCATTAATAACCTGTTGTTTCAGAATGGTAACAAGTACTATGACTATATATGGGACATATATTATAATCATGCTCTCAGTAGTTATTAAAATGAGATGAAACGCTCTTTTCTTCGTGTGGTTTTCCTCCTTTCTTTCTCTCCCTCTCTCTCCTGGTCCTGACTGCTTCAGAGCTCTGAGAACAGCCACAAGACAAAACAACTGGATGGAAAGGAAGAGGAGGAACTGCACCAACAACAATATTCAATTCAATTCAATTCAAATTTATTTGTATAGCGCTTTTCACAATACACATTTTTTCAAAGCAGCTTTACAGAAAGTGCATTAGAAATGTACATAGAAAAATACAGTTAGTTAATCATGTATTAATTTAGGGCATAACATATTGCCGGCGTTGAGTCGTCTCTTCACAGGCGTTTAGTCGTATCATCACAGGCGTTTTGTCGTCTCATCACAGGTGTTGGGGCATCTGAAGTCTCCGTGAGAGGCTGGATAAACTGGAGCTGACGAACGCTATTTACCTCGGGACTTGCGTCCCGAGATAACAGCAGAAAGGTAGATGAGAAATAATTAGCATAGCTGATGTTCATAATATTAATGCATTCGATCTGATTCGGCAGTAGTATAAAAGGTAAGCATTATGTGAATGCTTGGTTAAAGAGATGCCTCTTAATCTAGTTTTAAACTGGGACAGCGAGTCTGAGCCTCGAACAATATCAGGAAGGCTATTCCAGAGTTTAGGAGCTAAATGTGAGAACGCCCTCCCTCCTTTAGTGGACTTAGATATCCTAGGAATGACCAGAAGCCTCGAATTTAGAGATCTTAAAGAGCGTGACGGATTGTAGGGCGATAGAAGATCCGTTAAATAGACTGGAGCTAAACCATTTAGGGCTTTATAGGTCAGTAGCAATACCTTGTAATTGATACGGAACTTAATAGGTAACCAATGTAGAGATGATAAAATTGGTGTTATATGATCATATTTTCTTGACCTAGTAAGAACTCTAGCGGCTGCATTTTGCACTAACTGTAGCTTGTTTATTGAGGATACAGGACAACCAGCTAATAAAGCATTACAGTAATCTAGTCTCGATGTGATGAATGCATGAACTAACTTTTATGCATCAGAAACGGATTGCATGTTACGTAGCTTTAGCAATGTTTCTAAGGTGCAAAAAGGCTGTTCTTGTAACATATGAAATATGATTTTCGAAAGTCAAGTTGCGGTCAAGTATGACACCCAGGTCTTTTACTGTAGTGGATAAAGTAACAGGACATCCTTCTAAATTAAAGTTGTATTGTAAGGGATTTTGTGGGTAGTTCTTTGGACCAATAAGTAATACCTCTGTTTTATCTGAATTTAATAGCAGGAAATTACACGTCATCCAGCATTTTATATCTTTAAGACATTCTGTCAAGTTGGATAAGTTAGTGTTTTCATCTGGCCATGATTGAGTGTCATAATTGAGTGTCATCAGCATAACAGTGGAAATTAATTCCATGTTTTCTTATAATATTACCAAGTGGCAGCATATATATTGAGAATAGTAGAGGACGTAACACAGATCCTTGCGGCACTCTATAGTCTACTGACGTTATCTTCGATTTTTCCCCATTTAAACAGACAAAGTGGTAACGGTCTGATAAGTACGATCTAAACCAGCTTAATGCCTGTCCCTGAACACCAGTGTAGTTTTTTAGTCGATCCAGGAGTATTTTATGATCTATAGTATCAAATGCAGCGCTCAGATCGAGTAGAACTAGTATTGAGATGCAGCCTTGATCAGAAGCTAAAAGTAAATCATTTGTAATATTAACTAGCGCGGTTCTGTGCTATGATACGGTCTGAATCCTGACTGAAATTTTTCATAGATATCATTTTCTTGCAAGAAAGAGCACAATTGAGCGGACACAACTTTTTCTAGTATTTTAGACAGAAATGGAAGATTTGAAATGGGTCTGTAATTTGCTAGGTTATTTGGATCTAATTGTGGTTTCTTAATAAGAGGTTTTATTACTGCTAGCTTGAATATTCTTGGAACGTGACCTAAAAATAAAGATGAATTAATAATATTGAGAAGAGGCTCTTCCACTACAGGTAACACTTCTTTAAGTAGTTTAGTGGGTATTGGATCTAAAAAACATGTTGGTTTAGATGCAATAATACGTTTATTTAGCTCTTCCTGTCCTACACTGTAAAAAGAATACTGTGAAAAATACAGAAACTTGCTGGCAGCAATTAGCAAGTAAGTTGCTGTATTTCATTTCACAGTATTCTTACTGTAAATGTAATCGCAGTAACTTTAAAATTACTGTAAACTCTTTTACAGTAATAATCACAGTACTGTATTTCATCACTACTACTGTAATAGGGATTACTGCATTCATTTTGTGTACTGTAAAA
Organism: Semotilus atromaculatus; assembly: GCA_031834385.1. NCBI lineage: Eukaryota > Metazoa > Chordata > Actinopteri > Cypriniformes > Leuciscidae > Semotilus > Semotilus atromaculatus. The sequence continues at coordinate 8,130,359 of JAULUF010000001.1, forward strand.
TGAAGACACTGTCACAAAAATGCCATTTATTTTCTCACTTTAAATAAAAAAAAATCATAAAATAAAATTAGTATTGCATACAATTTTTTAATTTTAACAGTTTTCTGTGAACATTTCATTTCAAAACTTTTCTGAACATAATTTTTTTTTTCAATATGTTAAACTTTTTCTGTGAACATTTCATTTCATTTCAACACTTTTCTGAACATGCAAAAACACTTTTCTGTGCAACAAAACAATCCAGTTCAATATTTATTAAAATGTTTGGGTAAAATTACAAATGTATAAAAATTTTATGATTTAAAAACAGCAGGATTTTAAACCAGAATATTGTTTTTCTCCAATAAGTTTTTTTTTTCTTTTTTCAGAACTACTATTCTTTTAAAACTGGACCTGAACTAGTTGACTTCCTGGGCTGGAGTCTTCTACCCTGTAGTGGAAGAAATTAATTATTAATGTAAAAGTTTATAAGCAAGACAGATGGGTTGATGACATATACATAAAAGTTTACTTCACAATGTTTTAAATAAATATTTGTATTTTTTATATTTTATATGCTCTGTTGGTGGTTTGTGGAGTAGCATCCCCCGGGGTGATATTTTTTTATAGCTTGAGAAAATTTTTATTTCGTTATCTGTAAAATTAACAACCTATTTTTTAAAATATACAATTTTAATATTCTTATGGAGTTGCAACTCTACTCTTATTAGACAGTATTGGTTTCTGTCATTTGCCATTAATTTAATATTTAATAACTATCTACATTAATAATATTATAAAATTGTACATGAATATCCCACATTTCTGCCACAATACCATGTTTACAGTTAGTGATACAACAGTAAAATTTATGGTAAATGTTTGTGATTTGTGAATGGAAAAGCCGGCGGGCCTAAAGGGATAGTTCATTTTAAAATGAAAATGCTATCATCATATACTTACCCTCAAGTTGTTTCAAACCTGTATGAATTTCTTTCTTCTGCTGAACACAAAAGAGGATATTTTGAAGAATGTCAGTAACCAAACCATTAACTGGAGCCATTGACTTCCATAGTATATGTGATACACCTTTATTTTGTAAATATTAACGAGTACAATGTCTAGTAGACTTCAACTTTTATTGTGAAATACAATGCTAATGTAGGGGGGAACCAAAACAAAGCGGAACCAAAGTGCGGGTATTGTTGCACCGCGCTGCCTAGGTGACGGACGCTCTCCTTTTCTCTCATTCTGAGATTTGGAAATGAAGATGGCGGTTCGCTCCTTCACTCTCTGCTTATGTGATTGTTTTCCAGGTTCGTACTCTGAAAAGAAAACAATAATAAGAGCTGTTCCCTCCTGAAGTGTATGAGGTGTATTGAAATGTGTATTGTGATGAGTCTGTTAGTGAATTGTTGATGTGTAAAGCCGAGTTAGAGAGCCGCGATTACAATCGCGGGAAAATGTGTAAATGGCGTTAATGGCCGTATAACACGTGAGTATTGAGGCTGAATGTGTGAATTGGTATCCTCAGTCCTTGGTAATGCTTCATTTCGTGTTTTTATGGTATCCTGACACTTTATACATTATTGTGAATGTTAAGAGAAAAGGTGTATGTTGTTTAAAACGTTATTACTAAAGTTATACAGATGCAGCTAGTTGTTTTGTCTGTGTTTAAGTTGAACAGTTTTCCCCATGTGTATTATTCATGTTGTGACTTCAAAGTCACTTAGATATTCATTTACAGCCAAAGAGTGTTTAAGATTTACATTATCACATTAGTAAAATGGTGGATTTCTGAAGTTTAAGAGAAAACAAATAATTTAATGATCATATATATAAAAAGATGATCTATCTCTGTGATATTATTGCACTTTAAAGAGAGATTAATGTTTATTCTTGCAGAGACCTGCTTATTTTGTGAAGGTGTAGAGTAAAGAAAAATAACTATAGAGGTGTTTAAATTGAAATGAACAAATGGACTCTCAAATTGAAACATGTTTACACTAAGGGAATGTTATTGTTTTATACCATGATTTGATAAATTTGTAATAAAGATTCTGAGATTTGGAAATGAAGATGGCGGTTCGCTCCTTCACTCTCTGCTTATGTGATTGTTTTCCAGGCTGACATCTAAAAGAGTTGAGAGTAGTGAACCCCAAGTGAAATCATTTGTTACTCCAGTTTCAACATTTGATACTCGTAACAAACTGTGGGGGCTCGTCCGGGATCTCTCCTCATCACAACTATCGGGGGAGCAGATCCAGAGATACTAGAACCACGCGACCAAGGTGACAAGACGCTGCTGCAGGCCAGGAGTCAAACCGTGGGTGTCCGAGGAGGGAAACCAAAGAGGAAGGGGATCTCCACCTCGCTTAGGAGCCGCACTGCTGATCCTGAGGCCAGCGCACGCTACTCACCGGAGAGCTACACGCAGATCTTGTGGTCATCGCACACCAGCACCAGTCGGACTTCACCTGTGATTGGGAGGTTGACACACACACACGCCACTTACTAATTTACGACACCACTGATTTACCGAACTCACGAACCACAACAGAACGTTTGAACTGAACTACGCACTATGTCAACCACTCGTAAAGACTTAGTATGGAGCATCAAGAAACATTTATTCAGACTCTCAAGCAATGACATTTATGAGGTTGCAAAAGACATTGCCAGCGGCAGCCAACGCAAAGAAGAGCTGAATCCAAATGATGAAGAAGGTTGCATGGAGTATGTCGTTTCATACATGCAATCTGACACTTTACTAGAACTTGAGGATGAAGGTATAGGTCAGTTGTTGGTTTTGAATGACTTAATATGTAAAGTAATTCATGCTGGGGCTACTGTTAATGTTCCAATCAGTGCAGTGAGTGATGGTAACACACATGCTACACCTAGTCACAGCTCATCCACTACCATTCCACACACTACAACACAACCTCATGCTACCACTCATACCACATCAACAACACAGTCACTAGAAGAGCTGAGACAAGTGTATGAAGAGCTGGGAGAGAAACTGCGACAACGTGAATCCACAGCGACTCCATCACCCACAACCTACCCCCACCAGAGTGAGTCAGGGTTACACTGTATACCACAGATGGTCATGGAGAGACCAGTAGAACTGAAGGACCTCTCCTATTTGCAGCGCAGGGACTTCAAAGTACATGGTGGTCAGGTTGGAGATCAGAACTCTGATTTAACTTACAACAATATCAGCAAGCAAATCGATGAGGGGGTGAAAGAGGGCTTCGCAGACGCAGAAGTGGTCAGAGGGGTGCTGAGGGTCATCAAACCAGGGGCCTTTAAAGATATGCTGGTAAACAAAGATTCAATCACAGTGTCTGAACTCAAAGGTTTCCTCAGATCTCACCTCGGAGAGAAAGCAACCACTGAGATGTTCCAGGAATTGATGTGCGCCAGGCAATCAGACCAGGAACCACCACAGCAGTTTCTCTATCGCATGATTGCGCTCAAGCAGAAAATCCTTTTTCAGTCTCGTCAGGCCAGTGCGGACATTTCATATGATCCCAGGACCATCCAAGAGGTATTCCTCCATACCATCTATCAGGGTTTGGGGACAAAACATACCAGCCTCCGGCAGAGACTGAGGCCTCTAATCTCAAACAGTCAAGTCACAGATGAGGAAATCCTTCGTCAGGTCATGGAAATAATAAGCGATGAGAATGAGCACCAGCGCCGACTAGGCCAACCCCCCCGACAAAAGACCACGCAAGCCTACAGTGCCAAGGTTGAGGAGAGGGACCATAACAATAACAAGTCTCGGGACAACGCATCAGACAATAAGAATTTCCAGACGATGCAGCAGCTGACTTCTCAGGTGGAGACTCTGACACACATGGTGGCTTCGTTGATGGAGCAGCGGACAACAAGTACTCGGGTGTCTTACCCTCCTTCTCAGCCAACCCCCGGTAGACCTGTCCAACCACAGCTGGGACCACCTGCTGTCCAGGTGAGAGGCAGATCGGCTCGGTGTCCGAAATGCACTGAACAGAACGCACAAGAGTGTAATCATTGCTTTGTGTGTGGAGAGGCAGGACACAGAGCAGTGGGATGCCTGCAACGAGTCAGGGTTCAGGGAAACGGGGCCCGGTCTTTGTGGAGGGACACACAGAGACCAGTGAGCAGCCCCAGTCCCAAGCACCAATGAATAGCACACGACAAAGACCCCATGCCCTGACCAGGCAGAGTAACATTACCTGTAAGGCACCCCTCATTGGAAAGAGAAGTCTGCTGAAGTGTTCAATTGGCGGGTACCCAGCTACAGTCCTGTTCGATTCAGGCTCACAGGTGAGCATAATTGACCAACAATGGACTGACACTCACAATCCAAATCAAATGGTTAGACCCCTTTCTGAGCTTTTAGAGGAAGAACTTGGCGTTTATGCAGTCACTGGCCATGCTGTCCCCTACAGTGGATGGGTGGAGCTCACAGTCAATCTGGCTGGGAATGAAGACCCCAATCTCACCATACAGGCCCCGTTCCTAGTCAGCCCGCTGCCATTGCCCCAGCCCCTTCTAGGAGCCAATGTACTACAAGAGATCATCAGACGGAAAGAGTCTTCGGGCGATGCAGTTGCAACGGTAGTCAGCCTTCTCCGCAGTGCATTCGGAGTAGAGGAGGAACAGCTGGAGGCTATAGTGAATTTCATTCAGGTGCCTTCTAGGACATGCTGTGATCCAGTCACCATAAGAGTGGGCAGAGACCATGCTATCATTCCCCCTGGAAGAACAGTTCAGGTATGGTGTAGAGTACCCCCAAACTTTGATTTGTCCGACCTCATCGTTCTATACGAACCGGCAGAGGAAAACGTTGTCTTAGAGCAAGTGAGTGTAGGAGAAGGCCTCTTGGAAATCAATAACACCCGACGACCTTATGTTAAGGTGCCCATCTCCAATCACTCAAAGCATGATGTCATCCTGCCAAGGAGAACCTCTCTTGGAACCATCCAACATGTTGTCAAGGTGATTGAGACCGATGCACCAGAATCACATCAGGCTGATCCCACACCAATGAAGAAAACATTAGTTGAGGTCAAGTCTGTCGCTTCCCCCAACACCTCACCACCCGTGTCCTGGCTTCCTCCTGTTGATATCAGCCACCTCAGCCCTGAACAACAACAGGCGGTAAAGGAAGTGCTCTACGAGGAGTGTGAAGCATTCGCCCGTGACAGCGACGACATAGGGTGCATCCCCTCCCTGCAGATGGAGATCAGGACTAAGGATGACAGTCCAGTTCAGAGGGCCTACGCGTCCATTCCAAAACCACTCTACAGAGAAGTTAAGGAGTACATCCAGGAGTTGTTGGTTAAAGGGTGGATTGTGAAGTCCCAGTCGCCTTATTCAGCTCCTGTCATCTGTGTAAGAAAGAAGGATGGGTCCCTACGCCTGTGCGTCGATTACCGGCTTCTCAACAACAAAACCGTGCCAGACCGTCACCCTCTTCCCAGAATCCAGGACCTCACGGATTCCCTGGGAGGATATGCCTGGTTTTCGATCCTCGATCAGGGGAAAGCCTACCATCAAGGCTTTATTGCTGAAGGATCGAGGTATCTGACCGCTTTCATAACCCCCTGGGGGCTTTACGAGTGGGTTCGAATACCCTTTGGATTATCGAACGCTCCAGCGGCTTTTCAAAGGAGCATGGAAGGTATGCTTGACATGCTGAGAGATGAGTATGTATCAAAGCCCAATACCCCTCCACTCAAACCGCCACGAGGAAAAACGAAATCCAATCAGCAATCCTCCCGCACCCCGGTAGAGTGGAGTCTACAACACCAGCAGATCCTCGAACAGCTTGTGGATCGACTGATAGAACCCCCAGTTCTGGCGTATCCTGATTTCGACCGGCCCTTCACACTCCACACCGACGCTTCCCAAAAAGGCCTCGGTGCAGTTCTTTATCAGAACCAAGACGGGAAGATGAGGGTGATTGGATACGGGTCACGCACACTAACGTCAACGGAACAAAATTATCACCTACACAGCGGAAAGCTTGAATTCCTCGCGCTGAAGTGGGCGATATGTGAAAAGTTCCGTGACTACTTATTCTACGCCTCGCATTTCACAGTATTCACGGACAATAATCCCCTCACCTACATCCTGAGTACTGCTAAGCTTAATGCCGTGGGTCACCGGTGGGTGGGACAGCTGGCCGATTTCCACTTCGACATCAAATACCGGCCAGGCAAAACCAACATCGATGCTGACACCTTATCACGCTGCCCTCTGGACATCGACACCTTCATGGCTGAGTGTTCAGAAGAGTTATCGAATGAGGCAGTATGCGCTGTATGGGAAGGAAGCAGGAGAGCACAACAAGGAGATGTAGCCTGGGTGGCAGCTCTCAACTTAACATCCCACATCCAACCTCAAGTTGAGCCTCTGCAGGAAGTCAATCATGATGAGCTTGTGAGGGAACAAAGGAAAGACCCCGCTATTGGAAAAGTGATGACATTGAAGGAAAACGATACACCGCCAACAGAGGATGACAAAAAGAGTATGGACACACACGCAAGGAGGCTGTTAAGAGAGTGGGGCAGATTACACATAGTGAATGACCTTCTCTACAGGAAGAGTGCAGGTCGACAACAACTGGTCCTGCCCGCCACCTACAAACAAGCAGTACTCACCCAGCTGCATAACAACATGTGTCATGTTGGCGTTGAGAAAGTTCTGAGCCTAACAAGAGAGCGATTTTACTGGCCTTTCATGAAGAGAGATATAGAAGAGTATGTGACCAGGAAGTGCTCTTGCATCAAACAGAAGAAGCCAGCAACTCATGAAAGAGCACCAATGGGAAGTATAACATCAAATTCGCCCCTTGAGCTGGTGTGCATCGATTTCCTTCACCTGGAAACCTGCAAAGGTGGATATGAGTATATCCTGGTAGTGGTTGATCACTTTACCCGATTCGCGCAAGCCTACCCTACCAAGAACAAGGCTGGCAAGACGGCGGCTGACAGACTTTTTAATGATTTCATTCCCAGATTTGGATACCCGGCCAAACTACACCATGACCAGGGTAGAGAGTTTGAGAATGAACTCTTCAGAACTCTCAGGCAATTAGCTGGTGTTGCCCACTCGAGGACCTCTCCGTATCACCCCCAGGGCAATCCTGCAGAAAGATTTAA